>LR990302.1:3082500-3541991 GCA_905147355.2 Apotomis turbidana
CGCGGCTGTGGCCCACAGATCAACACCCTGAATTAAGATTGAGTGAAAGTAGCCAAAGTAAGCTTTTCTTAGGTTTTCAGGTGTTAGCGTGGGTGCTAATCTGGATAGCGCATAGCAGGCCGAGGACAGCTTGTCACATACGAGGTCTATGTGTGGAGCCCACGTCAACCCAGAGTCAATCACGAAGCCCAGATATCTAGTACTATCTACTTGTGGAACATCAATGTTGTTTACTACTATATTTAGTGGCAATGGTTGTTTTCTTAATTTAAAATGAACGATATTTGTTTTGTCTACATTTAGTAACATACCATTCGCAATGAACCATTTTGTTATTTGATGCATTACCAACTGCAATTTTATTATTAAGTTTGCAATGTTATCGGCGTTAACTATAATGCAAGTGTCGTCGGCGAACATAACATACTCGGCATCACCACAAGCGGCTGTGATGTCGTTAACCATCATCAAAAATAGGTTATTTCCCATCACAGACCCTTGAGGGACCGCACAGCGAGTCAACAAGTCAGCGACTCAAATCAACGAGTTTTATTTCTTCCCTCTTTACCCTTACAAAGTTCACAAATAAATGTGAAGGATTATTTCTAATGCCACTTGCACTTTTCGCATTAGATAAAACTTACAATTCATCATCCATAGGCTGCACCGTCTTACAAATTCTATTCTAATATTTATTAGATAATTAGATGGACGCATCACGCAATAATATAAGTGTAGAAAAAAATACCAAGTAAGTATCAATATTATTTTGTCGAGTTATTCGCGGTTTTGCAACACGCTGTTTTTTTTAATTATGCCGCCATTTTCTAGTCTCTACTTTCATTAGCCAGACTATACTTATTAATTTTATTTTAGAGCGTTTAGGGCACAAGTGCATTATGGCAAATGAACATTAAATCAAAGGTGTTTAGGACAAACATGTTAAGGCAAATGATTTTAGGATAAACGTTGTTGGGTCGTTCTTCTTTTTTACCTACAATAGTCCGTCCTTCGTCTTATTATGGCATCTCAGAGTAATCATATTCGGTTTTATAATGTTCGAAAAATCATCCATATTTTTCTATCTATCAATATTATGTAATCTGTCAGTTTCTCTAACCAGCATTTTTTTTTTCACTTTTGTTTATTATTTCGTAAAATGGCGTGACAGAGTGGTAAGCTAAAACGCGGTCTCCCCTTAAAAGGACCACTCTGTCACGCTATAAAAAAAAAACACGATAAAAAAATGAATGGGCTGTAAAATAAGTTTAAATTAGGTAATAGTCCTAATAATAAAACAAATGCATTTTTTTTTAAATTCTACTCTGAAACCTCAATTATCGATAGTCAAAAGCCCAAAAAACGGAAAACCTTCGATTTAATGTAGATAAAAAAGAAGAACGACCCTGTTAGGGATTTCGAGAGAGACCCTCTTCTGATGGTTTTAACTAACTTTTTAATGACTATTAATGTATTAATTGTAACCTGTTGCAGGAGGTAAGTTTTGAAATAATTATCTTCTACTACCATACTATTTGTAACACACTAAATAAAAATAAAACGAGTATTACCTAAACCTCAAGAAATTACTCAATTAATCGCAACCGCACTATATTTGCTTAGTTTGGGATTAGGTCTATTCGTGTAACATTGTTCCCTAATATTAATTTATTATGTAAACACTTTTTTGTACACAACAACTGGTTATAAATACATTGATAGCAAATGAAACATGCACAAAGGCAAACTTATCCTTATTATATGGACGTTACTTTTGTAACAGTCAACATATTATACACATGTATAGAAACCATTTCATCGAAAAGGGCTAATACCGCAATAAACAATTAGATTATGACAATATGGCATCATTTTCACATGTCCTTGCCGTTTTGCGAGTCAAGTCAATAGACACACACAGATTACACGTATCTAATTGACAAATGGATGAAATTATTGTCTTAATATTGACCATTGCCTATATTGCCTATATTTTACGAAACAAATGGGGTCATTATTTTTTAGGTATATCTGAAATGTGACATTGTTTAGTGAAAGGTCCCATTGTTCGGGCTTCCACAGAGACGAAATTTGTTTGCATCTCTATACCGATAACTTGTCAATGCGTCCTTGTGGATTTTATGGAACCCCAAACTGTGTTTGTCACAATTAAACTATAAAAATGGTTCACTTCTTCCTGTTTTCGTCGAAATAAATAGTATAGCAAGATATTTCTGACAGGGTTGCAACACTTGCGGTGTAGAGGTAAGTAACATAAGATATAAAGTTAGAATACATAAGCTCAAAATATCTAAAATCAGAAACCATAAAATTTTTAAGGCATATTTTTATTTTTATTTATTGTTGAAAAGAACCTTTATACATAACTAACAATTAGAATTCATAAAGTACGTTACTCATATAAATCTCATTACATGTGTATGTACCTATCATTATCCCGAATTTTTGTTTCCCCGCTGTCACGTTTCACCAAATATTCATTTGTCCGAAAGCTATTTATTCCAAAACGATTAACATTTCAAAATAATTATAAAATAAACCTAACCTAACCTAATGGGTTCTATAAAACGATGTTTATAAAATCCTGAAAATATTATGGGTTTCAGGAGAAATAGTTTTCGGGCAAATGAAAATTCGGCGAAACAATACAGCGGGAAAACATTCGAAGTTGCGATTGGTTACCGTATGTATATATAAGGGATAACAATCGAAATGCATCAGTAAGAACTTCTATCATAATGGTTGAAATGCATACCGACTTACAATTATTGTTTTAACATTGAAAATGTTTATGTTTTCCTGATCGAGGACGTGTCAATTGCCTGCAGTTTCAAAACTTTTGTCTCCCGGAAGGCTTCAATGTGCCATTTGAATTTCCAAAATCAATCGTTAACTCTTTTAGCTTTTCCAAAATTTGACAATAGTTACTTGGATCGAGAATTTCCCTAACCCCTTAGGTAACCCTTTTTAATTCGCTTCACTAACACCAATCCAAGTTGGTCGAAAATAAATGATTTGTTATTTATTATATATTATTATTATTCAAGAAAGGGAAAAATTCGAATCTCGGGATTGAATAAAGCTACAGTTTGAACCATCTTGAGACGGGCGGACAAAAAGTTTAGTCAGCAGCCCTTACGCATGAGGTCAGAAAACTAATCTGTAAAATATTATCATGTGCTTTATTTCTATGTTACATTTTCAATGCCTTTGATAGTTGCGCGTAGTGCGAGAATTGTTGATTTTTTTAAATTGCGTGTTGTGGTCAGGACGTCACGTCAGAAGAAAACCTAGAACACGCTCCTCCTTGCGTCGCTCGTGATAGCACCTATAACCACGCTATCGAGACTACATGGATAAAAATATTTATGGAATAATCGAATCAAGGAGTTGTTCTTGTAACTGTTAGTTATAAAAAAAATGAGTTAGTCATTTTATGCGGTGGTTGCAAGGAAGGAAGCAAGCATTTTTTCCAAAAAAATGTGTAACCTGAAAGCACACTCATAAAGGCTTGAATCTGCCACAATAACCTTAAGGGGCTCCCTAGTCCGAATGACCTTCAGCGTTCGGCTTCCTCGTCCCCCGCACAGCCTATCGTAAACACATACCTATCACGTACCAAAAGATCGTAACTACCTCGAACATTAATTACAGCGCCACCTCCAGATGTTTATGCGAACCACTGTCAATCGACTTATTGAACAGTATCGTCTGTTTTTACGACAGATGGCGTCGCGTTCGAGCGTTAATTTCGAGCGGTGGTATGTGACCCTGCTTACTGTGCATGAGGTATCGAGTTCGAATCACGACCATATTGGGAGGAATGAATCTAATTTTTAAAAAATCTTGAATTTTCGTTTATAGGTAGGAATAACACCCCCATTATTAGAAAAAAATACTAGAATTTTTCAGTAACTTAAAAAAATCAAAAAGATGAAAATGTTTTTTCCCGCCTTGTACCATTTCGTACGGTAACCTAATCGGATCGGAGTAGTAATTTTTTCGGCTTCGCCGTGCCATCTTTTAATTTTTTGAAGCAATTCTAATTCTACGTATTTTAAAAAATGTCATGCATTCCCCAAAGGTATGTTAGGTTGTAATTAAATTGAAAAGCTAAAAAATAAAATACTTATTTATTTAGGACAGTTTTATTTATTTCGTTTTTTTTATTGCATGATTTACATACTATGAAAAAACTGGACAAGCTGGAGTCGAATTTGAGCACTGAGAGTTCTGTACCACAAGTACACAATACATTTATTTATTGATTAAGTATTCCCGTTATTTGATTATAGACGCCAGTTGACGAGGTAAGAATGAAACGTGCTGTGTTGTCATTGAATACTTATGAAATGATGTAACGGCAACACAATTTATCAAAACTTATCCAATGAGGTCAGGAAGCCGTTTGGCAGATAGTTACGCCAGTTTGAGTGGAAAAATGGTATACACTAGTTTTGGGGTGTGAAGGACAAAGAGACCAACCAGTAAGTAAGTAAGTAAGTAAGTGCAGTTTATGTGCACTCATAGTCAGCTCACATAATTTCTACCACTATGTTCAGTACAGTTAACGACATACTTATGTGTGTTCTTTCTGTACCATATACAAATATACTCGTACAAGTAAGTTCCAATGTTTTGATTTTATTTATATCGAGGGCTTCATGTTTAATGCGCAAAACCCCTACTTTTCAGGAGAGCCAAAACACTTAACCAAAACACCTTCCTGCTGCGTCGCCTTTGCTCCAGACTATATTTCTAACTAGCTTATATAATTTGACCATTATGTATTCTACGCTTAGGAATTTAAATCCATTATGAAATGTAACTGTTATGTATTTTGATCATTATGGATACCAAACTTAAAGTGTTTTGAACAATTATTGTACTTAAAAGAATACTTTTAAAAAGTTACAATTTATTTACGAATTCCATCCTTTGTATGTATTTACTTTTAATGGAATCTATTTTCAGGTGGTGAGTATATATATTATGTTAATCATACATAAAATTTAGTTAAACGTCAATTTAGTAAAGCGATATAAAAAAAAATTGGGCAAGTGCGAATCCGACTCGCGCATGAAGGGTTCCGTACCTATATATGTGTATATATAGGTATAACAAGTTTGTTGTATGGGAGCCCCCCTTAAATATTTATTTTATTTCATTTTTAGTATTTGTTGTTATAGCGGCAATAGAAATACATCATCTGTGAAAATTTCAAGTGTCTAGCTATCACCGTTCTTGAGATACAGCCTGGTGACAGACGGACGGACGGACGGACGGACGGACGGACGGACAGCGAAGTCTCAGTAATAGGGTCCCGTTTTTACCCTTTGGGTACGGAACCCTAACAACTTAATTGATTCTTTTCATAATCTCTTTTAAGAATACTTACAATACTCTTATTCATTCCCCCACAGAACTAGTTTACGTAAAATGCAGGCACTTTAGTTTTGGGCAAGTTTTTCAATGCAGCTAAGGAAGGATTTAATAAATATACAAGGTCTTAAATTACTGGAAATCGATCCCATTTAGAAGACGAGAAAAATCGGAAGAGGCTCTAGTTTCTCGGTACCACTCGCCTTAAACGGTTAAGTTAACAGAAATTAAATAACGGTGACATTACAGTCGAATCGAATATTTATCGGCATCTTCCGGTGACCATACGCATATGCATGTATTCTAGTGAAAATAGAGTTGTAACCTGTGATAATTTTATAGTTCTTTTTTTTGGAGAGCTTTATTCATGTTAAAGTTAGTTAATTTCATAGAAGATCTTATATATGCTTTTTTACTTTTTTCCCCCCTAGCGGCATTAGAGTAAAAAGCCATAAAAAATATTTCAGTACGAAGAGCGTCTAGATACTTACTAAGTTTAATGTCAAATTACTTCACCGAAATTAAAAATGGAATGCCAAAAATTGTAGGCTGGGGTTGCGATAATCGGGAATTGCTAACTAGTATTCCGTTAGAAAGAAAGCAATAACTGAATATTAAGTGTATTTTTATTTGAATATCTTCATAAGAACATTACAAAATGTATAATTTTACTAGTTACGCGGATAAAAAACGAGTGAAAAAATTGCAGACGTTTATCATACTTCAGCAACATCAACAACGCTCTATAATCCCTAGTGCCTAGTGCCCTAATCAGGCACTGGACCTCTCAACACATTACTTTAGGCACTAACATAGTTATTTAAGTTATTTTTGTAATACTAACAGTATATGGATTAATTTGTCTGAAATAAATGCTTTTTTTTATTTTTTTTATTTATAATGAATGTGACGGAAAGCTTCAACAGATTACGTGTACTATTATTAATTTATAGAAAATAATATTGGATTGTCCTTTTTTAGGGTTCCGTAGTCAACTAGGAACCCTTATAGTTTTTTATGTAATTGATCACTAAATTATTTATGTTGATTTGTTTTACTCACTTATTACAGTTTGAGATGTGAAAATAGATATTGTTTGATAAAGATAAATAGGATTTTAACCTTTAATATAACGTGTTTAGGTCGAAATTCAATTCTATTTATTACGACTTATCACCTTATCAAATAAAAAACAAGTTTTTTGCCCTCCGTAGGTTCACCTGTGCAGCGTTTCTTTTGTAAAAATATTTAATAGATGTATATAGAGTGACGGTATAGAGATACGGTAGAGTTATCATTTTGTTAGTTTTTCATATTTAACATATTCTATTAGACATACCAATTCATCATATTTAGATGGTTATAAAACCATATCAAATTATTGCCATATACAAATTTGTGATATTATTTTTTAATTTCATTTAAGCGCCGACTGAGAAACCTTTTCTTGGAAAACCCCTGTGGAAAAACCCTCTGTACTGTACTGTACTCGGCACACGAGTACACGGAACTCAAACTATAACCATTGCACGTGTATCAGTTATGTAAAACTGTCATTTTGTTTATTGATATTTTTATTTTTCTTGTGTTTTTAGTTTATGTATACTATCCTTATTGAGAGATGTGATTTTGACTTTGAGTAAATTATTTTTGTTCCTTTTTTATTATTTTCTTAATATTCATTTGATTTCATTTTATTTTAAACTTGTGATTGCCATCCTTATTGGGAGATACTATATTTATTTATATTTTATTTACCTGTTGACTTTCAAGTTTGACGAAGCAAATTTGTTTTTATCGTGAAATAAAATGATCGAATCTAATCTAATAAAAAAAAATTGAATATGTTTTTAATATCAGTACCTATTTCGTTATTTCAGCATTTGGTTATTTCATTATTTCTGTCTAATTTGACCGGACTAAAAAGCGTGTGACATCGGAAAACTCGTCTCCCCGTGACTGCACCGAGTGTCTACTCTAAATCTTAATCTCACAACAATCTATTTCAGATTATTGGTGATATCAATATAGGCGGAGTAAGTACTCAATTGAAGATTACAGCTTTCGCGAAGCTTCGTCCGCTTGGTAACGGGTTCTGCTTATGTTTCGGGATACGTTAGGTTTCCGGGACCAAAGTCATGTATAGGTCGTTTCTATAAAGCCTCTGTTTTTACTCTATCTCATGTTAATGTGCGTTACATTAATAACGAAATTTCATTTCAGGGCGGTAATAAAATTAACATAGAAATAAAGACACTAAGCGGGGTGGTCGGAAAAGTAAAAGTAAGTAAGAAAATAAAACTATTTAATTTGATAACATACTAAAACGCATATTTATTCATGAAAATTATTGAAGTAGATTTATTATTAAATTAAGGCAGAGATAAATAGTGACCTTTAAGTTGTGATTTAAATATAGCAAGAGGAACAGTAGCCTGAAAAGTGATTGAAAAATTAGTCTCTTGCCTAGCCGGCTGGACCTTACAGTGCCCATGTAAGTAGCATTTCGTCAGTCAGAGCGTATAGAGAAGTCAAGTCTGTAGATTTTTATGTACCTATATTTAGAGCATGTATTCAAAAAATTAAGGTCTAACCTAACCTAACCTACAAGAATAATAATCTAATAATAATATTGCCCGGACATCGATCTTAGCTGCTAAAACAGGCTTCGAAGTGTCACATTTCGGGCGGAATAATTCGAGAGAACTGTAAAGGAATAAATAGTTCATACAAAATTGAAGTCCTAGGCCGGGAAGTATTTTTTTTTTAATTGTGTTCATGAACGGGCTAAACAGCTAAATAAAGTTATTTTGAGTGGTATATTTTTTTTCATTGCATATTTTTGAGAAAAACACTATAACATGCCTTAGTCATGAAAAGGGCGTGCCGGCTTCGTATCACTATTCGGCCTCCCTACGGTCGGTCTTCTATACCTACTCACCCGGCAAGCCCTTATTTCCCAGCCTCTGCAGTATGTACAGTCGCCATCAGATATATCGCAGCATATAAGGCGTTATAAATATGTGAACACGACTCTTATTGACTGGGGGGTTACAGTACATGTTCACATATTTATGAACGCCTGCGATATATCTGATGGCGACTGTACTATTTATTTGCCAAGTTATTACTTTAGCAGCCCGGAAAAGAATAACCTCATTCCTTTCATTTACAGTCGCAGACAGCTGACGACGATAATGGACACTCAAAGGTAATTTCATCGATAAAATTTAAAAGTGACTTTCCTTTCGTAAATATAAGTCGTGTTAAGTCAATTTTAATGAACGCTCCAGTATAAAATAGTACGAGTACCTATATAATTAATCACGTGTGTATATTTACGGTTTACGTTCAAACGTTAAATGTCCCAATTGTTGAACCTAATAAACAGAAAATATATATTATAAGCCCGATTTCTTGGTAACTTCAGAGGCATTCTCAGCAACGCCGGAGACAGCCAAAAGTTCCATCGAACAGTTTCCCTCTGAACCCCAATCTACAATTAAACTAATTATGTATCCAATGTGATTTGTTTTAGCTGGTACGTATATATTGTTTTAGTTTACTTCGTCACGCGTTTTTAGGGTTCCGTAGTCAACCAGGAACCCTTATAGTTTCGCCATGTCCGTCTGTCCGTCTGTCCGCGGCTTAGCTCCGTGATCATTAGTACTAGAAAGCTGAAACGCTGAAAAGCCGACAAAACGGTAAAATAATAACCAAAAAAAAAAACTTTTGTATCTCTCGAACAACTAAAGTGGGGGTGATTTTTTTTCTTTCAAAACTAGTGTGTGAGGTATCGTTGAATAAGCTTGTAAAAATAAAAGGGGTCTTCAAACGTTATTTTTGATAAAGTCAACAGTTTTGTAAATATTCGCACCGCAAATTAAAAAAAAAATCGTCCCTTGCCCCTCTCTAACTTTTCAACCACGGGTCAAAAAATGAAGGAACAAATCATGATAATGAGGCCTTATAAGTACTTTCTATGAAAACTATATTGAATTAATCGATCGAGCCCTTTTTGAGTTATCGCAAAATTTCATAATTTTCTCTAAAATGACATAAGAGCCGCGCGGTGTCCTTATACTTTGACCTTTACATACAACAGTTAAGTGCTATACTACATTAAAACATTCCGCCCAATCTGGCGCGTATAATCGATAACTTCCAGAAGATAATAAGTAATTACAGTTACTTTGGCGTTTACGACCTTTTTTGTAGAACTCGAAATCTTTCTCGTAATTTAAACGTTGGGCTTAAAACAGCGGTCTATACTCTATTGTGAAGAACCCTACACTGAGCGTGGCCGACATGTTCTTGACCGGTTTTTATATAGCTATAATAATTTACGTTCATATACGCCTACGATCAGGCGCAATGCCGAGACCAAAAAAAAAACTCCTGATTCGGAAAGTCCCCGTTCATCCACGCCCCACGCCCCATTCGCAATAGTCACAAATTTTATATTCACATTCCCATCTGGCCCATATTCCCAATCGATTCTTTACTTTTACCTGTCAATGGCGAAACGATAATTATAAAATATTTATTACTTGCTGCGCCCGCTCATCCCACGGCAACACTATATTATTTTTTCGAGCTAAAAAGTACCATATGTGTTAATACGTTCCATAAATATAATCCGGGGTGTCAGCTACCTCTTTACCAAATTTTATCACAATTGTTCGAGCCGTTTGTGCGTGAGAAAGTGATACACATACAAACACACAACAAACGAACTTTCGCCTTTTTATTAGTATTGCTAGCTGCACCCCCCCCGGTCATCCCACAGGAACATTTGTTAGGGATAAAAAGTAACCTATGTGTTAATTCAGGGTGTCAGCTACCTTCATACCAAAATTTCTCAAAACTGGTCCAGTCGTTGAGCGTGAAAAAGTTACACACATTCAAACGCACTCACAAACTTTCACGTTTACAATATTAGTGTGATGAAACTGATGAATCGAATCAGTGAAGGAGTTGATAATGTGGCTGAGTTGACGATGTGGACGTGCTAGGTAGTTGACAAAATTGTATTGTATTCAGTGAACCTAGACTCTAGAGTCTAATTAAAATTATTTTGCCTATGCAATTTCAACCTCGTGCTCTCGGATACTGAGATTTGGGTCACTCAGACCAACATACCTACAATTACTTTAGAGACTTAGTTTTATAAAATATCAACCTTATAATAGTCCACTAACATACCAATAACATGAACATTTTCTACAAGCTTTTATTTGACTTGTAGTAATATTAGCTTTCTAATAAAATATTATAATCTAAGTACATTATTTTAGTTGAATTTAATATAAGGTAATGAGGCTGATACAAGTATTTTTTAAAATTTATAATAACAATGATACATAAATTAAAATACAAACTATAAACTAAGATGGATACCGCAGGATGGGTACCGGTGCAGAGGCAGACCGAAACGGAGATGGCGGGATGACCTGTACGCATTTGAGAACGTTTGGGAGGAACTTGCTTTTCAGCGAGACGACTGACGAAAAAGAGGGGAGGCCTTTGCCTAGCAGTGGGACACACATAAAGAGGCTAGATAAAAAAAAAACTAAGAACTTAAGTATCTAAAATATATGCTAAAATGGAATAAATTTTATATCATTTTAGTTGAATGCAGTGATAAACGCGGTACGTATTAATTTTTCTTGGGATAGAATTTCTTTTCAGATAATCATCATATCTTTCTGACTCTAAATAACATAACAACCTTCGGCTGCCAACGCAACTATGGTTCGCATCCAATTGCGATGAGAAAATTTTAGACATTGTTGGCAACGAGTTGCGATAGACGAGTGTTTTATGTTAACACGCGGCCAGTTGCACGGCAACAAACTTTCGCAACCAGTACATTTGTTTCACCATACTTGCTCGAAAGTAAGTACCTACCTACTGTCTTTATATTATATCCAATAACTTTGTAAAAATAACCGACGGCAATGAAACGAAATTATGTTACACGACAATAGGACCAACTAGGTAGTGTACTTTAACTACTTTACGTTTTTTTTATTGCTTTTGTTTACAACATGGAAATTGCTATTTTTATTTATAATTTTACAAAAATTTGACACAAAGGTAAATTACGAAAAAAAAATGTGATGCGATCCACTACAAAATACTCAGCACACGCACCTGCGGCTCTACGTTTCAGGCGTAATGCTCAAACAGTAATTAGCACTAGTACATGAATTTCCATTAGAAAATAATAGCTAATCTAATTTCTATCTATGAATTCTCAGTGTGCGCTGCAGAGTATGCTCCCCAGCGGCGCCACAATCAAAGTCCATTATTTTGTTCCCTGGTACAGGTACAGCCAAAAATATGATACACGTACTCGTATGTGGAGTTTGATTGTGGCGCCGCTGGAGAGCATACTCTGCAGTGTACACTGAGCATTCATAGATAGAAACATTAGCTATTATTTTCTTATGGAACATTATCGTACGTGGTGTACGATCAACGTACATCATTTCACCATATAATTATTTGATATTCATTATGGCGGCGCCGCCACAGAGCAGCACACAGATGGCGCTATTCTCAATGTTTTAATAGAACCTTTTTATAGATTCTGATTTTTTTATGTGGAAATACCACATACATGTTAACATACTTAAATTGAAATGTAATTTTAGGGGACATTGGCTATCACCGTGCCTGCGGTAAAACAAACTGTTGCCAAAATTGCTTCAAATAAGGTAAACATAATACGAGTAACTATGCGCGTTTCTGTTTAGTGTCACCTTTTGAATTAAAATTCCACAGATTCAAAAATCAATATTATTATTTTTTTAGTTGACCCTTGTTTTATAGGCAAACGTTTCATCGAATTTATATTACATAGAATTTTCATTTCATCGATGTATTTTCTGAAACTATAAAATGTTTCGGAATATTATAGCACAAACCTGATCTAACCTAACCTAATTTATAGATTTAAAAATCGATAGGTTGACATTTTCAAGATTTCTGAAAATATTATGACTCCCGAGGAAAACTTTGTCTATGAAATTAAAATTCTATGAAGTGTTTTTTTACAAAAGAAGAAGAGAATCCCATGTTTTTGACAAAAAGCTTTATAAAATAGGTACCGTGGTAAAATTGAAGTCAGCGAAGATAAAAAGAAAATCTTTGCCGAGTGCATTAATAATAACCGTTTAAAAATTGTTGTCCAAAAAAAAATAAAGATATTATGCGTGTGTATGTACTTAAAGAAAATTATCGACTCATGTTTTTTGCCAGAAATATAGTGCTGAAGCGAAAGAGGTAATTATACTAAAATATAAATATTTTTTTTACGTGAGTTGAAACCGTTTTTAAAATTATTAGGTATTTATACTGATGAACAACTTTTTTAACACAAAATATATGCGCGAAGTCCGCGTCAGACTTGCGCTGCGAGGGTTTCATGCAATACAAAACTGTATGCATACTTACTTAATTTCAATTTTGAAAGAATTCAATATCAGGTACTACCGGGTTACCTTCAGTTTGTACCTGAACTATGATGACCTCAAGTGGCGCAAATATGCAGCCATTGACAGTGTCTACATGTTTGAGCCATTTGAGTAGAAACGATCGGGCCATGGGGTCAAAGTGCCCAAAAATATTCCAGGAACTGGCGAAGAGACTTGTGGATTTGACGGGTGACCAGAGAGCTGACTCATACCAAAACTTGCATACTTGCAAAACTTGCATATTTATCTTTTTCCACAGGCGGATCTTCTTTTAAAAAATTTGAGACGTCTTTTTCGTTCAATAAAATCTGTATCCTAAATTTCCAATTTGAAAAATTTAGTTTCTCATCAAGTTGGGGCATTACCATGGAAGCCATTTTGTTCTAAATTTGCCGTTACAATTTGAAATTATTTTTATTACCTGAAAAAATCTTAAAATACCCGGACTAATTTACTATGCCATATGGCTATGGCTGACTAATTTTCCTTTTTATTTTCCATTTGAAAGTCGCCCATAACCTTTTATTTTATGGAAATAAAAAAAGAAATCAAATCAGCGTAATTGACTAATGTGTTTTATTGATGAGAATAATTTTCAGTAGCTGACAGTTAGCATAAAAAATGAAAGACCAACCAATCACAGTTATGTTGGCAGTACTGTGTTAATCTAGAGAAAAAGAATCTTGCCAACATTATAAAATAATCTAACAGTCATTACTTCATGTTGGTCATCAAGGTACAAATTCATGTCAAAGATTAGCTAGAAGTTCAATTTACTGAGCAAATATAAATAACGATATTCAGAATTACGTAGGTAAATGCGAAATTTGTCTTGCGTATAGGAGGAATAACTCAAATGAAAGTCTGTTGGCTCACGAGTTCAATTTCTTGCCGTGGAATAAAGTAGCTATTGATTTCTTTGAGTTTCATAAAACTACATATTTGATTGTGGTTGACTATTTCTCAAACTATGTAGAAATAGCAAAGTGCTCAAGAAATACTAGTGAAGTGGTATTTACACATTTAAAATCAATTTTCGCTCGACACGGTATTCCTGCCACATTGATGTCCTGATAATGGCCCTCCTATGAATTCTAAAGCTTTCCAAGATTTCATGGCAGAGTGGAATATAGAGCATATAACGTCTAGTCCGTATCTAAGTAGGTCAAATGGTCTAGTTGAACGTACAGTTGGCATAATAAAAAACATGCTAGAGAAATGTAAGGCAGATAATTCTGACCCATATTTGGCACTGTTACAATACAGAAACACTGCTAAAGACAGTCAATTCTCTCCAGCTGAATTATTGATGTCCAGATCACTACGTACTAAGCTACAATCTATGGAAAAAGACCTTAAACCATAAATGTGTGACTATAATGATTTAAAGAAGTATGATGATTTTAGAGTTGAGAAGATGACTAATTATTTTAATAGAAATGTTAAAGACTTGAAGCAGTTAGACACAGGTACTCCAGTAATGTTTAAGAAACATCCCGATTCAACCTGGATTCCGGGTGTAGTGGATAAAGTGTGTCCGGAACCTAGATCTGACATAGTTAAGAATTCAGATGGAGCTTATAGACGAAACAGACAGCATATTTTAGAACGGCCTATTTTCATAGACCCATCGTCTGTTTATAGCCCGTCTAATCCTTGTAGTTCTAATAAAAGTACTGATAATATGAATGTTGAACATCGTTCTCAAGAAAATGTGGTGTTTGACCCTCACAAGATATATACGCGTTCAGGTCGTGAGGTTAAGAAACCTAAACGTTGTGATTGTTGCTAGTAGTTTTGAATCGATTTT
This sequence comes from Apotomis turbidana, assembly GCA_905147355.2. Classification (NCBI taxonomy): domain Eukaryota; kingdom Metazoa; phylum Arthropoda; class Insecta; order Lepidoptera; family Tortricidae; genus Apotomis; species Apotomis turbidana. The sequence goes on from LR990302.1 coordinate 3,097,195, forward strand.
TTATAATTTTAATATTGTTTACAGTCACCCTTTATTATTTTATGTTCGTTTGAAATGTAATTTAAGTTCTATTTCTATTATATTTTTTATATAAAAAAAAAATGGCGTCTGTCCATTGGAACAATTCAGCCAATGTCAAGGTTGTAAGAACGTTGTACGGTGAGTTGAGCTTTTTGTAAAGTGATAGCGATTTACAAAAAACCACACGGACTATCGGGCCTTGACCCAGGAAGGGCTATGAACGCTTCAAGTTGAATCCTTCATTAGCTATTCACTCATACGTTAGATCACTGCACAATACGCTATCAATACTACACATTGAACAACAAAAATGAATAAATAATGAACAACAAAACTTAAACGCATGCGGCCATCTTAAGTCACGAACCGGCACCCGTAATTTAAGTTTGTTTACATCATGTTTACATCCTTTACTGACGGATGTCATTTATACCTTTGTCAAATATGACAGTGTTTCGTTTTACGTAGGTATCGTAAAGTTTACTGTATAGAGGTTTTGTAACATAAAATTTTAAATTAGTGTTTAAAGCCAGACCAGAAATATATGAGGATTGTCAAGAGATCTATTTATAAGATTTATATGGCAACAATTTTGCAACCAATCGCAACCCATTATAATGACATTAGTTTAAATACCTATCAGTTCCACTATGTTAACCTCGTAATATCATTTAATAGAATGCACTCTTTTCCTGACTGTTTTTCGTGTAGTGAACACGTGTACACTTTATTTATAATCGTACGTTCACGACTGTAAATGGTTTTCGTCATTTTCTTTGGATAATTTTAAATATTTTTCTTTTAAAGCAACCACCACGAATGACATTGATATTATTGACAAACCATCATAAAATCATTGCCAGTGTAAGAAATTAGTTCCAGTGAAATTCCGCAATATGGCGCATCCTCACATATTTCTGGTCAGGCTTTATAATATTGATTTGTATGTAGGTACAGTCGGCGTAGTATTTTCTTTCCTTCGGAGGGAGATGTTACGATAGTATCTATGGTTGTCTTATAAATATATATGACATATAGAAATTAACAAGATGTCTATATTCTTTCTCGTCTTACAATAAACGTCTTTAATATCTTTCTTGACTTTCTCTCACCATCTCAAGACCTTAATAATTTGGACAATGAAGAAGGCTGACCGTGACCGCATCGATGTGTTTGAAATAATTATGGTGCTGGAGGAAGTTCCGTACCAACAGCTCTGACTTTCCACGATTTTTCCTTCGTAGAATTTTGAAGCAAGACTGAAGAAAAAAGATCGAGAGGCCGTAGCCCGATAAGAGTATCAGACCATCGCTCCGCTCATCGTTCAACACAAACTGAACGATGCACTCAATGATAAAGCACATCACACACATCTAGGAAAAAATACTTCGGCATCCGGAGAATCACGACCCTCTCAGTAATGAGGAGGACGACGCGAGGAGGATAGAAAATATTCCACTTGCCCCATGTGTCTTCTTACCCCAACTGACCTTAAATTTAGTCGTACCCTACTTTTAGTATCTAAGAGTCAATGGCATTACGCTACACATCATCATGTGTGTCATGGTCACGTTTACAAGATAAGGACTTTATGATATCTTAGATTGTTATACTACCTATAAATCGCATCGTGATCAAAATAGAAGAGATGCGTCATTTCTGGCCATGGAGATATTTTTTGTTTATTTTTGATAATTAAGAATTACACGCTTTTAAGTAATTCATGCAATTATTGAACGTCGATGACTTTCCATGGTTTTTTTATCATTGTTTAGTGTAATAAAATGTTTCCATTATTCTTTCAGCTGGTTCGTATAATTATCTTATTAATATAGGTATATATTATACTATATGTATGACGGAAGTGAGTTGCGATCTCAGAAAATTGGCTTTATAAAAAAGCTCAAAATCACTCATAGATTCTTTCAGATTTCACCTCGAGGTTGAAACTTACATGAACTTTGTAAAAGCCTAATCTAACATATTTAATAAATATGTGAATACATTTTTATTTCTCTAAATATCTAAATTTACACATTACGCATTCAAAATACATCTAACATGTATATATTGTAATATTAAAATCAATCTAAAATGGGCCCCGTGGCTTTGTACCAAAGACATTGGCAGCATCGCCTCGCTGTACTGGATATTAATTAATAACAACAGTATATTATTTGCAGGTCACTGAAGCGATGGTCATGGTAAGGCAGTATCATATCTTTGATATCTTGTTTAATGTATACACTGAACTCATAAAGCCCATTACATTACTTTGGAGATTGGACAGACAACAGTCGGTAACAGTCGGTGGATGTAAGATTGCGAACTTGCGGTACGCCGACGATACCACTCATAAGCAACCAGTAAACATCATCACATTATAGAAGACTAACTTCTCAAAATGGAACGAGTGAGTGAAAAATTTGGTCTTAAAATAAATCGCACCGAGACAGGTGATGATTGTCGACCGAGCAAACAATGACTTGCCAGAAGTGACTCAAATTGCAAACTGCAAAGTGGTGCAGTTTTATGTACACCTTGGCTCTCTCATACGTATTAAACATACTTATAGTAGCGGTGGTTGCGTGGATGAAGTTAGAAGACGCGTGGCGATAGCAAGAAGCGCTATGGATGAGCTGAAGATGATGTGGCGTTATAGACACATCATTAAAGTTACCAAGACCCGGCTCGTAAAAACATTTATCTAGCCCTTATTTTTGTACGCTTCCGTGAAGTGGACGTTGCGGGATTTCGAAAGGAAAAAGATAGATGCTCAGGAAATGTGGTGCTGGAAGCGAATGCTAAGGATTCCTAGACCGAATATCGCACAAATGTGTCCATACTTCAGGAACATAGCTGCAACCAGCGTCTATTTTCTCTCGTACAATCACGCATACTCAAGATCTTCGGACACATGTCGAGGCGGAATAGTGATTCCATTGAACGTCTCGTTGTTCGGGGGAAAGTGGAGGGCACGAGACCACGTGGTGAAAAATTATGTCAGTGAATGCTACTGGCATTTAAGTATTCCTAACTGTTATACTATTATTGCATTTAGATCATTTATTAAAATACCTTACAAACCGATTGTAGTGGCCTAAGAATAGCAATACTAATGTAATTATATTACCGCATCCATCTCAGTGAGGTCCCCGCCGGCGCTCTTAGCGTCCGGGGTGACGGCTAGGACGTCTGACTACATCATAGATCCTTCCGACCAGATGATAAAAAAATGTGTCGATCGATGCTAGTAGTTTATGCAGCAGTTACATAATGAGGGATCTTAAAACAAGTGTTCTAAGTCTTAATTGTATACAGTTGCATTCACTATTTCATTTACAGACACACACTCATATTTTCTTTTATGTATGATGTACTCAGTAGTACTGTATGAAGCATGCCACAAACCGCCGCACGCGGTGTCGTTTTAGCGGTTTTCGCGGAGCGAATCGCGCAGGGGCAAGCGGCGCGAAGCGCGGCGGGAACAAATGTATAATTATAATATAAGGAACATGGCACGACTTTAGAGCGGCGCATGCGGCGATTCGCGCGGAAGAGTTAAGGTGTTCGCACATTATAACAACTCAACGGCGACTCGATTCTATGCCAAATATTGAAATAGTGTACGACGTGTGGTCTACGCGTCGTCCACTATTAATATCATTTTTTTGAAATTAAACCTAGAAAATATGACATAGGGCTTAAATTTCATTATTTGGCATAGAATCGAGTCGCCGTTGAGTTGTTATAATGTGCGAAGACCTTAACGTTACGCGGTGTACGTGGCATGCTAGCCTCCTCCGTAATTAGTCCCGCGAAGAGATGAAGCAACAATATTTTAATAAGAGTTTTTCGGTAAAACAAATAGTCGATGAAACCAAACTCACTAAATACATTGGTATATAATAGGGGACATAAGCATCTACCTACCTATTCTGTTTGTGACTTATTTTCTGCGAATCATTTTGTGAAAATTCTATTTATAAAGCAGGTTTGGCTTACATATTTGTACACTGATTATATGTTTCAGAATATGGCAAAAAAAATGAAGCTTGCCACCTCAGTTGCAAAAGTAAGTTGACAGTAAGGTGAATATCTCGACATCCTTGTATATACATAGTATAGTTTTCAATGTTGTTTTGCTTTAATCTTACCGTAGGGTATTTTAAAGTTATGTACTTTTTGAATAGAGACTTCTATAAGCTAATACGCATTCAAAAATACGGACTTGAATCTTTCGTTTCCTATAAGAATAAGCAAGAAATGAATGAGTAAAAAGTTTCAATTAAAACGGTTTTATTGAAAATTAAGATTAAAATGATATAGACAATGAACTAAAACGTAGAAAATAATTCAGTAGGTCCTAGTTACCAGTGATCATACCACTCCCCTCCTCAATCAAGGACATTGATCAGACGGAGAAATAAAACGTTTGGTGCGCGTAACCTGTTCACATACTTATGTAAAAATATTTAATATTATGTAGTGGTTAACTTGATAGAAATTTCACGCGATTTTATTTTTTTGTTTATCAGTCACTATGAGTCATTAACTGTAGAGTCATAACTAAGGTTAGGACATTTGGCAGCATAACGTGGTTCTTAAATCCGTGGGGTTTCGAATCGTATTTTTTTTTCAATTCAAAGTGAAAATATATGGCGATAGTTACATATGATGTTGAGTTATAGATAAATAAGAAAAAGAAAATAAAATAGATTCATAAATCTATTTTATTTTATTTTTCAGTTTTACTTTAATGTATGACCGTCGCGGAAACCGAAGAAAATACGCTTTATTATCATTATTCATTATACTATAGTATAATGAATAATGATAATAAAGCGTATTTATTTGTTACGGAACTTTTAAATTTTTACAACAAAGTAAGATTTGCGCAAATAAAATGACAATTGTAATAAATAATGTACTTTTTTAGGGTTCCGTACCCAAAGGGTAAAAACGGGACCCTATTACTGAGACTTCGCTGTCCGTCCGTCCGTCCGTCCGTCTGTCACCAGGCTGTATCTCAAGAACGGTGATAGCTAGACAATTGAAATTTTCACAGATGATGTATTTCTATTGCCGCTATAATAACAAATACTAAAAATAAAATAAAATAAATATTTAAGGGGGGCTCCCATACAACAAACGGGTTGCTTGCGTTAACTTTGCACCTAATTTGTATGGGGCGCTATACATACCAGGTGCAAACTTAACTTAACCACTTAAGGATGAAAGTGTTTGTACGGAACCCTCGGTGCGCGAGTCCGACTCGCATTTGCCCAATTTTTTATTTTGTAATGTATGAGTGGCCATATAGGAGTTCTACTGATAATCGGCTTTGTAACTAATCTATTCAATTGTTAACAGGTTGTCCTAGAAATGGTATGTGTAACATAACGTAATTATTAATTATTTCCTAATCACAAAAGTATGTTAGTTTTGCGGCATTAAACTGATCTTTCAGTTGTTTTAATAACATCGAACGCCAGGATTAATCTTGTCTCAAATATGCAATGAAATATGTATATTGTGTTTTCGTAAACCCTGAATAAGCTTCGGGTACGTGAGACGATCAAACATCACCCTCAGCTTTATGTTACTCCGCCAGTACGCCCAAAAAACAGAAAGGGATGTTTGGCATTTGAATTACGTAAAATTAATAAAATAACACATTACTACACATACAAAGGCTGCGAGAATGGGGATTGCCTGCTGAAAAGGTATAAAGGTCATGTTTATTTATTTATTTAAACTTTATTGCAAAAAACAAAAAGTGTACCAATGGCGGACTTAAGGCATTCTCTACCAGTCAACCACTGGGCTAAACAGAAATATTTTATGGTGCAGGGCCAGTCTACTATTCAACATTATACCAAAAGAGAAACGTATTATATATCAATAATTTAATGAACACAATACATAAACCTACACAAATATACAACACAATGTCCCCAGTGCAAAACATCATAACCGACAATCAGTCTAGGAGCTTACTAGTGAATCTAGTGATTCATGTTGTGATTCGATATCATTGTGCGTTGGTTCTTGTTTTTATTTCGTTGTATATGTAGGTACTTGAAAAAAGCACACTACTTACCTCGACATTAAAAAGGCTTATTAACATTGCAAACGAAAAATATTAATATTTAGCTAAAATTAAACTTAATTCGCGAGGTCCCGCGCAATTACCTCACTGTTAAATTAATTAAAAGTTAAAACATAATTAAAACTAATAACCACTAGATACATGGGCATCCTACATAAATTATTGAAGTACGATACCTACGTCAAGTGTCATCGCTTTGGCGGGAAATTTTACGAAATTTTCTACGACTTTGTTTATGTAATGACAATGACTCATAAATTGTCATTCCCATTAAATTATTAAAGAGGTTGTAAGCACACCAATACAAATTAGTTCGGTAACAAGGAATTGAGAGACAAAATTGGTTTCAAAATAAAAATTCTCATAGAAAAATAAAAGTTTTTTTCCATGTAATTACGACTTCAACGTGACCGCCATCAAATACTGAGTTAGAAAAGTTGGTACCTGATCACCGATTGAAATAAATCGTGTATATACCTACTCGGCCTGCAACCCCAATTTTCCCGGCCTCCTGTAATGTTGTAACTCATGAAAGCCTCTATTTACCCAATTGGTAAAGGGGCCTCCTGCTATGTGTTTTTAAGCGAAATAGCATGGCTGTTGGGCTTTGAATTCCAACTATTAGCTACTTACTTATTTTTGGCTATAATTTCAGGGGAAACGCGTAAGTCTTTAAACAAAAAAGTAAAAATTATATTATTTATTAGTAAAAGGGTGGTCTAAAAAATCTTTTGGAGACTTTCACTAGAAAACTCCGAATATGGATTGTTTTTTTTCTTAAAAACGAAGTTTCTTATTTTACTTATATATTTCAGGCCCCTCTTTCGTCTTCTGCTTCGAAGCGACCGATGATGACTGGGGGGGTATGTTATAGTATTATTTCAAACAAAACAAACCTGGAAATCTTAGGTAACTTTCCGCTAGATCGCTAGGTATTTTAATTTAAATTTCGATGTTTTTTTCATTTATAGTTTTGGAATAATATATATTTGAGTTAAACATTAAACTAGGAATATAACTAGGTATATAACATTAAAAAGATCGGGACCCCGTGGCAGGGTACACAAAACGCAGGTAGCATTCCCGCGCTGGATAACAATGGCTAACCTTTGCGCGAAAAAGGTGCCCGCGCGTGGATCGCCTGTCGCCTCCCGCGAACGCTTACTAACACATTTAACCAGGCGGCATGCTTCCTGGCCCCATGAGCCGAAGTGCCTCAGCGACAAACGCCACAAACTCGTACTGGCCGCCGAGACAACTATATTTGACCACCAGCTTTTTTGCTCATTTCGATGATATATTTAAACTATTTAAATGAATTTAATTGAATAATCGCAGTAAGGTGACGTCTCAAGGTGAAATGAGTAGGGGAAGTCCCTTTCTAATATAAGAAGTACATAAGAGACTTCCGCTTGTAATTTGTAACTTGTACTCTTGGTTGTCGTAGAACGCCCAACTAGCACACGTGCGAATTATACAGCCATTGTGCAGCCTGGTAGTTGTGTAGGAGTCGTTCAAGACCTGTACAATATTCCTTAAGAGGATTGCAAAATCCTTTAACACCTAGGTGCTACTGTGCTGGTAGAGGCTCAAGGAAACACATAATTTGTTACTTTAAATTGAATTTAAAACCGAAGCACAATAAATATAGATGTTTGTTTGGTGGCGACTTGTATAGGCACAAATGCCCAAATAATACTTATGGCAGCTCAATATTGGTGGATTTTTCCCTCGCACTCCGCTCACTCCGCTTCGTTCTAACAAACAATGAGCCATGCCTTTCATTTCAAAGTAGCAGATTGTGGCCGCAGTTAATAATGCACGCAATACCCGTCGAGTCACATCGTTTGTAAGAACAATGCGAAATGAATTCAGCCCGGAAAAAGGATTTCTACTATAACTCTAGATGAAAGGCATCCTAAGATTTCCAGGTTTGTTATCCTTATCCTTTAGAACTTGGATGTTAAATTGATAAACCGACTGAAAAGAAATCCTTAATTTGTGAAACAAATATCTATTGTTGTATCACTTAATTTTTTTATGATTGTAGAACCATTGACCTTTGTTTTTTTTTGTGCTTTGATCTTTATCAAAGCACAAAAAGCTGATCTGATGATGGTCGGGACAGAGGTGGTCATTGAAACGAACGAAATGTCTAAATCTCAGCGAGTTTGGGTTCGTTTGATTCATCTTATGAGCATTAGATATCTGTGCAAAACATTCGGCCGGTAATAAACGATTCAATGAGCGACCAACTTTTTTTGTGAATTGGATCGCCACAATGTTCGCACACAAAGAACTCGAACGCAGCCACCGAGTTCCTAATTTCGCCGTTTCACAGATAAGTTGGTCGCACTTCAAACTTAAACGATTTTCGCACATTATAATAATTAAAAAAAACTTAACTGGTTCCGAAACGAGGCCGTAAATAATTGGGACACGCAATCAATTGTATTGAATACAATCATATTGGTTTTCATGTGTGATATCTAATTATGATGGGCAATAAACGTTGTGTCAAAAATAAAAAATAAAGTTGTCTTTCTTTCTAGTCTGAGGAGAGCGGGGAGCCTGCGTTCTCCCTACGTGGAAGGGGCAAGAAGAGGCTGTGTATTTTCACTTCTGACCGGGAATACTGCGTCTCGCAGGATAAACAACGGTGAGACTTTAATATTACAGGGAAATCAATTAAAGAACGATAAAAAACACACATAAAGAAATGAGAACACGAAGCATGAAATCGTTACAATAGTTGTAACCATTTCATTTAAAATAAAATATGACATTTCTATTAATTCTAGCGATATCAAGAAACTTTAACTATGGATTTTTTTTTCGCAATACTAGTATTAGGGAAAACCCCGCAACCTTTTTACAAATGTACAGACAGTTCGAGAACTGTACATAATAATATTAGTTACAACTCTGTAGCAATTCATTGACATTTTTAAAAATGTTTTCAAGAAGTACAATATCACAGTTTAAAATGTAAAACATTTTAGCTAGAAAATCGCAATGCCAAAATCAAAATCAAAATATTTATTTGCCGGTGCATACCTACTATATCTTTTCTCATCGAACTTCTAATCTTTCATCTAACATCTTTAAATAACATTTGGACGGTCACAGGGAAATTGTCAAAATTTCATTTTTTCAACCAGGATTTTTTACGATAATCCAATAGAGGATAAAAACTAAATATAACCACATTTACAAATTTTCGTGAATATCCCATGTTATAATCTTTTATTCATAAAAGTACGTGTACTTACGTAGCTAGTAAGTAAGATTATGAAGGTAAAATAAGAAATATCGCGATAGATCCGTTATAATTCGTGTTAATCAGGGATAAGTTTTTGTATGGAACCCTCGGTGCGCGAGTCAGACACACACTTGGCCGGTTTTTTTATTGGCTCTATTACCCCAATATTACATTTTGTTTCAGGCGCCGCTCAAATCAACTTTGAATCAATCCTGTTCAACTTTGAATCAGTATAGTATTAGTGTCCCACTCTGTGTTTTATTTTTTAACCATCCATTTTGCAGTCAGCCTAACAATTGGTCTGTACTGTCAAGTGTACATATAAGAGCAAGTATTCTGGGCTACTGGCCCTAGGAGGATTACCCGGAGACGGCTGGACTGATTTGGAAAATTATTTTTTTTGTTTGACGGAATGTAACTGGTTAGTGTCATAGTCAGACCAGGATCTGATGATGAACTCTTCAAATTATTATAGGCATTCCATTAGGTTTATCATCATTTGCTAAACAACCTTTTACAAATAATTACTTAACAAACAACGATTTACAAACTATTCATTTCACAAACCTATCATTCCTTAAAATGCTAATTTTAGAAATAATTACTCGACAAATTATAAAAATATTGAATGACAAAGTTTCATTTAAAAAAAGTTCACTTCACGAATAAATCGTTTTAAAAATCAGTTATTTGCAAAACATTAATTGATAAAAATAACTCTCTATGTAACGAAACGCAGGACGGTATGAAGTTTAATACTCGAAACACGGGCCAAATATTAAACAGGCAAGTACATTTCCCCTTTCATATTAATATATGATACCTACTAGGTATGTTTATATTTTTTTGTAGAAATGTAGGTCTTATGGCAAGTACTTATTTCTGTCAGATTGTACCAAAGAGGGGCTGTTTCTGGGACTTAAATTTTTTTTACACTTTTTTTGCTGTTTTTGGACTTAAATTAGATTGAACCTTGTAGATTACACTAAAATAAGCATGCTTTGTTCTTTAAACTTTTTCTCTCAGAGAGATATTTACCAAGATATTGGGGTTAATTTATTTTTTCCAATACATATTTGCCATTTTTAGGCTAAATTAGATTGAGTGATGTTCCATTTTTTAAGCAAGCATTTTGTAGCTCCGCTCACTTCGCTCGCTCCGCTATACATGGTCATAAAACAAACCTAACCTACAGTTTTCGGTTTTTGAGCCATGATATCTAAAAACCTGAACACTAAGACGTCTGAATGCTCATCAGAGCTATTATACTTTGTTAAAAATTAAGTATGTTAATATTTGTACTCGTAGAAAACTACACATATGAATGGCGTTCACACCATGGTGATTTATTAAACAAAATGTTTACCAAACAATGCATTTTATTAACGTTGTTTTATCATTCGTTATTTTGTTAATTGACTAGAATAATAAATGAATAGTTTGCGAAATAATGTTTTGTGATATGATGTTTTGTCCATTAAATAATTTGTATCACGATCTATTTGTAAAAGTATATTTTATGCAACCTATTATTTGGGAATCGTTAATTTGTCTAACGTTGATTATTTGATTGATTATTTGAACGTTGATGATTATTAAAAATGAATATTTATGAAACGTTGTTTAGCAAATGATTGGCTACCTTCCATTAGCAGTAAAGGCCTCATGTCGTCAGTTCGGCGTATCCCTCTAAGGACCTAGGCACATAGCCCGCACAACGCTTAAGCTACTTACTGCGTAAGAGGGCCGCATCTCTGGTGCGCCGGGTGCGTGGCAGTCCCAACAATATCTTGAGCATGATAGGGGACAGGATTGACTGTCCCTTCTTACGTCACTGTTGTGGGTTACATGCTCCCAGTAGCAGTAGTACAGTGAAATAATAATAGTAACTGTAGCTGTATTACTTATTTACTAACACTTACACCTAAGTTACTAACAAGATATGAGTACTTGATGCTTGAAATAAATAAATATTATTATATTATTATTAGTAACGCCTGCTAACGTAAACCAAATGTTTACAATGAAACGAAAAATAACGTTACTGCCAGGAGGAAACGCAGGTTCGAATCCAATCAATTATTGTACTAAAATACATTATTTAACTATTATCTTAACAGTTTAGAAGAGCCGATTGTTAAAATATAAAATATATGTATTATTTTACACGAACCTTACCTTACCTTAATTTTTTTTTCATGAATTTACCTTTGTCAATAGTTATAGGGGTGTTATATAGGTTTAACATGTGTATCTGAGTCTCTCTGTGGCATCAAACTCCTAAACGGATGGACGGTTTTGAAAGCGGTTTATTTTAAATCAAATGCTTTGTTTTTCGAAGTGCTTCTTAGCTATATTAAAATACTTAAGGGTTTACTCACGTCGTAGAAGTCGAATAACGCTCGACATGTTTCGAATGGTACGCGATTCATCATCAGGAGAGACGATCAGTCGCGGCGGCGGCCAATCGAACACTGCGGGCATGCGCCCTGTCCGCGCGGCTATGTAAAATGCTTCTTAGCTGTTTTTGGTGAAGATAAAAGTCGTCGTTTTCACCATATTCAGCTTTGATTGGACCTACTTAGTCACAAGATCTCAATCAATATTGAAGCTAACTACAAAAAAAAATGTGGTTATGTTCGGTTTTAGTAGCATTTCTAATAAACGTCTCATGATGAGTAGTAACTTGTGCGAGTCACATTATTTAGAGCCTTTCATAACCCGGACAAGAATAATTGCCGGAGTCGCCGTTGAGTTGGTGCAAACCTGGCCACACATAGTATACTTGTCTCAGAAAGTATGTTTCAATGATTATTCAGTAATATACAGCCTTCCAGACAGTACGCTTGTATTTCATTTGATCCGTTGCATTCCCCCGTCGCACCTCTCCACACCGGCGCGTCGCCGGACACGGCGAGGAGGACTACGTATCGGGGGTTCTTTGAGTTAGGAAATTAGGTTATTGTAGTTACAGGAATGTAGGGCCCAACTGTGAGAAAGGATATAATGCTATTAAATGATCTAATTCTGCACGTGTCGTGTTTCATAATCGTAACTGGCGTGAAATTATTACGTGAGTGAGACAAATTGACTGCAAATCAATTAATTAACGCCGAGTATAAATATTACAAAAAACATAATAAATCGCTTTAAAAAATCCATTATAATGTCACGCGTAGAGTTGAAGAACAACCTTATAACTTTTATTTGAAGGCATTGAAAATACCCTTAAGTAAACCGTTGAAACCTCAATGTATATATTTCGGATTACTAAATATCTACATCTACTTACCTATTACTGTAAAATATTAAAAATTAAATAACTTAAAGCTTTTTTCCAAAAAATAAGTCAAATTGGCAATTTGGAAGTCACGAGTCATGTGAGTGATTCGCACAGAATTGCAAGATGGGATATGTTACTTTACTCATAACTAGACTTATTGTTTTAAACTTTAGTATTTTAAAGTGCACAGGTAGGTTTTCAAGTTTAAGACGATAATAAATAAATATGTCGAACTATATTTATTTAAGGATTTATTCCAGATAAAAATATGTAAAGTATATATTATTTGCATAAATAATCGCTCATGCCAAAATTGACACTTGCCTTCTTAGATAAGAAAATAGTTGAAAACCTTTAATAATGCTTTTTTATATTATATGCTGTAATAACTTGTCATAACTTTACTAGCGATGCAACGAATGTGACTACTTACAAATATTCGCATTCGTAAGCCAGCGTTTTACCGTATATTACAACGGTATTTTGTTACGCTGTAAAACTTGATTAAGGACTTTTTATCTTAGAATAGGGTTGACGGAGACATCTGTTGGTATTTTTCGGAAATACATAGCAAAATCTATCACGGCAGATAACAGTATTGAAGCGAGTTCCGTGGGTCAAGTGATTCTATAGACCTCCGTTAGATGGCGCTAGTGCTATATTTGTTTTCTTCTCAACAATATTAAATAATTTCAATTTGTAGTTTATTATTTGTGTAAATTAAATTTCACAAATACAATTATCTTCCTTTTGGCCTTTCCAAAATATTTCTCGAACATGATTAATTAAATCACAATGTCCAACGCATAGACCGCGTCTGACATGAGGAAAGCGGGCAACACTCACACTTTGAGGCGTGGCAGTCATTCCTGGTGCAATACCGTTGCTCTCAACATGACTTGAAAATTACAAGTGTCTTTTCGTCAAGGAATCTGGACTTCGGCTTAGGGAAGCCTTTAATAATCCCAACTACAAACGCCCATACCATTTGTGATGGCAGGTATGTATATTTTGTGAAGAAATTGATGGAATGTGACGTTCGCGTTGCGGTCCATTGATGATTGGAGTTGTTCATAACTAATCGGTTTATTTCTTATTGTTTCAGCGTTATAACTTTCTCATCTCTATAAAATGTGTTAAACCTTAAACAAGGATATTTCCAAGGGAGGCTTGGTTCTAAAACTATCACACATGTAAGTAGAAGCAGTTACGTAACCAATTTGGACGCGTGGCGTTACGTAATCCTCTAGACTCAGTTACTCATTTTATTGTTCTGTTACAGCTTAAAAGCATGGTTCCCTAGAATGCCCCACGTTGGGCGCCAATTATAACAATCTATCCCTGCCTGAGGTGGTCACGGGTTTAAACTGAGATGCACTGGAAGCTTGGCAGAGATCTCAGGTGGTCGTGGGTATGTTTTAGGTATTGCAAGTTTCAGATTCCCAGGAAAAGATTACAGATGTTTCTTAGTAGTAGTTTGGACGCCAGCACATTTTAACCTGATACAAATGGCAAGGTAAGCAAGTAAAACAATCTGCAGTATTTTACTGAAAACTTGAAATATCAAGTTGAAAGAAACAAAAGTTTATGTACAGTACGCTTATATTGCAGTTCAAATCGGGAAATCACATAAAACAGTCTTACATACACTGCTAGAACAGTGCTGCGGGAAGGCGTGCTATCTTACTTAATACTATGTACTTAACTAATATCATAAGGATTTAACACTAACACTGTAGATGGTTTCAAGATTGTGTAGAAAGGCTTTGTAGTCTAATATCAGTAGTAATTTAAAGTATGAAGAGTAGGGTGTAGAATGTGAGTATGGTGACTTAGCGCAACAAACAAGAAAACCCGAATTAAAAGAAGTGAGACAAGGAATAGTATCACCTGGTTAAGAAAGCAGCATAGTTTCTCAGCCTCGGACTCATCACTTGATAACCGTTGGCTTAGAAACGAAGTGAAGCCCTAGATGTGACAGCCGACACCAGCAGAAGAACATGCACGCAGGTACGTGCAAGAATCCCGTAGGAACGTGTCCGCATGCACACTCCTGGCTACAGCACCGCGGCTCACACACAGGTACGTGCAAGACTCCGTGAGGACCGTCCCTGCATGTGGACACGCAGCCACTACAGCAGCCTGGCGACTCTAAATTCTAAAAAATATGCCGTAGGGCTACTCCTAGATATGTCCAAAGCCTACGATCGAGTTTCACATAGTATATTACTTTCTAAGCTTTACGGTATGGGTATCCGCGGAGAAGCATATAAGTGGTTTAAATCATATTTACAGAACCGTACGCAGTGCGTGCAAATTGATTGGTTGTACAAAAACTCGGGGCAAATAAAGGCCGTTATGTCTCAAATGCGACAAACTACTTGCTCAATTCCGCAGGGGAGCGTAATCGGATGTGTCCTATTTTTGGCTTACATCAATGACTTGCCGAAAGTCATAAATGCAAATTGTGTGATGTTTGCCGACGATGTCTCCGTACTGCTAAATTGCGCAAGTAGCGCGGAATGCAACGAACGTCTACCTGAAGTAGCCCAAAACATTACAGAGTGGCTTAGCGATCATAACCTGGAAATTAATCTCCAAAAAACAAAAATAATTCAATTTAAACCATTTCAAAAAAAACCCTTGCAAATGTCACTACAAATAAACAACAAATTAATTGAGGAAGTTAACGAATTCAAACTGTTAGGTATAAAATTAGATACAAGTATTAATTGGAAATCACATATCCAAAACATAAAATCAAAATTATCCAGCTTTATATACGCGTTATGTGTTTTAAAATCCAACACAAACCTACATACGGCGTTGTCTGCTTATTTTGCTTTCGCGCAGGCATGGCTCCAATATGGTGTGATTCTTTGGGGGGCCAGCACCGATGTCCATCAACTACTGGTCATGCAAAAGAAATGTATTCGCATACTCACCAACACGCAGATACCTGATAGCTGCCGCCCACACTTTGTCCAATTAAAAATTCTTACATTACCCTCAATTTATATTATGGAAGCGGCACTTTTTGTTAGGACGCACTCTAATTTGTTTACCAAAAAAGTAGTGAAATCTCAAAGACGAAACAAAACAACTAAACTAGAACTACCAGTTACAAAATTAGAGATGTATAAAAAAGGCCCTTATTACCGATGCATACTAGTTGTAAACAAATTGCCAGCGATACTCAGAGATGAACCGAAAGACACTGTATTTAAAAGGGAATTAAAAAAGCTATTAATTAATAAATGTTATTACTCCGTAGATGAATACCTAAACGACGAATCTTTGCCAAAGTAAAATTATACAGTTCATGTTAAATGTGATAAGATAATAAATATATTAATAATGTAAAATTATAATCTATGATAAACCTACAATTATGTAATAAATAATGTAATAATATAATGTAATAATGTGGAATGATATTTATGCGATATTATTGTAACAAAATTTTATTTATTTATTCTAATAATCTAAATCGAATTTGTACCTAATTATACACCCACCACTAAGTAAATTGCTGTGCCCTGACAGGGTTCATGTTATGGACTTAATCATATTAAATGTAACATCTTATTGTACAACATGATAATGCAATAAAGAATTATGAATTATGAATTATGACTCCGTCTATGACACCCGGTGGCACTGTAATAAACAGTTCTATAAGCAAAGGAAAGCAACATTCACTTTCACACGTGTCATTAGTTTCACACGTGTCATTCCTTTCACACGTGTCATTCTGAATTTAATTGAAGGAAAACGATAACACACGAACAAAATGCAGCAGTCGCGTGCATCTTAGCAACAGAATATCGCCGTTAGTCGAAGAAAAGAATCAAATGCGTCACACACTCACCCGGGACAGTTTCATGTTTTAATGAATTTGGAAATAATTCGAGCTGCCGTCATCCGTGTGGCATTCTAGGGAACCATGCTTTTAAGCTGTAACAGAACAATAAAATGAGTAACTGAGTCTAGAGGATTACGTAACGCCACGCGTCCAAATTGGTTACGTAACTGCTTCTACTTACATGTGTGATAGTTTTAGAACCAAGCCTCCCTTGGAAATATCCTTGTTTAAGGTTTAACACATTTTATAGAGATGAGAAAGTTATAACGCTGAAACAATAAGAAATAAACCGATTAGTTATGAACAACTCCAATCATCAATGGACCGCAACGCGAACGTCACATTCCATCAATTTCTTCACAAAATATACATACCTGCCATCACAAATGGTATGGGCGTTTGTAGTTGGGATTA
The DNA here is from genome assembly GCA_905147355.2 of Apotomis turbidana. Lineage (NCBI taxonomy): Eukaryota > Metazoa > Arthropoda > Insecta > Lepidoptera > Tortricidae > Apotomis > Apotomis turbidana. The sequence goes on from LR990302.1 coordinate 3,114,152, forward strand.
TTAAAGGCTTCCCTAAGCCGAAGTCCAGATTCCTTGACGAAAAGACACTTGTAATTTTCAAGTCATGTTGAGAGCAACGGTATTGCACCAGGAATGACTGCCACGCCTCAAAGTGTGAGTGTTGCCCGCTTTCCTCATGTCAGACGCGGTCTATGCGTTGGACATTGTGATTTAATTAATCATGTTCGAGAAATATTTTGGAAAGGCCAAAAGGAAGATAATTGTATTTGTGAAATTTAATTTACACAAATAATAAACTACAAATTGAAATTATTTAATATTGTTGAGAAGAAAACAAATATAGCACTAGCGCCATCTAACGGAGGTCGATAGAATCACTTGACCCACGGAACTCGCTTCAATTCTGTTATCTGCCGTGATAGATTTTGCTATGTATTTCCGAAAAATACCAACAGATGTCTCCGTCAACCCTATTCTAAGATAAAAAGTCCTTAATCAAGTTTTACAGCGTAACATTACCTCTTAAGTTGTCCAAAAAAAAAAAAGTAAAAAAAAAAAAAAAAAAAAGAATTTAAGCCACTTCAAATTCCACAGCAAGAGCGAGATTTACCTATTTCTATCTACAAACAATCCAAAACAGGTCGCTCGTAAACCCAATTCAGAAAGAACCTGAACCTTCCCTATGAAGAAGTTACACAACGCAGAACCAACAGCGACGAAATTTCAACGCATCTCCAGGATTATCTGCAAGACACCGACAAAATCAAACAATGGAACTCCTTTCCCATTTACTTATGAAATTATAACCTACTCGACTGATTCTATTAAAATTATTCAACCCTTGAATAAAAGTATATTCCCATAATGGAAAGCATTTTAAGTACCTATTGTAAATTATCCTCTACTTTAACTTGACTCTGTTTCTTTATTGAGGTGTGCCTCCCTCAATGAAGAAACAAAAGACGATCGTAACTAACAGTAACTAATCTAAATTCAAGCTAACCTACAGGCTTGTTAAGTTTATGTCTATTCTAAACCTTACCACTAGCCCTATGTCTCTAATTCCTCGTTCAACTATATCTAAGCATGAGTGAGATCACTCTTAAGTATTTAAGTTTAGTTTTAGCTTACAACCTAAGACAGTTAAAAGCATACTAGCTTGTTTCCTAGTATATATATATACTAGCATTAACCCGCGGCTTCGCCCGCGTTCCTATACAATATACATTATCCTACGGGAACGATGCTCTTTTTTTTCAGGTTAAAAATTAGGCTATTTGTTAAAGTTAGGATATTATCTGCTTATCCCTCATGCATATCCGTCTAGCCGTTTTATTGTTGAAAAGCTTGAATGCATTTATTACGGCTGCAGGAAGTTTTCCGATGACTACTCGTCCAGTCTCGCCGCGCCGCCCGCACTGGCCTTGACGACAATCGAGATGGCACCAAATACAAATTTAAACATCTATTAGGTTTAAGTTTAGGTCGTAACTCTCATATTCTTGCTCTTCTTTATAGTATACTTTTTCATCCTGCAACTCCCCGCTATCTCAAAGAGCGTTTCACTTATCTCACTTCTGCTCGATCTGCCCAAAATTTGCTCCTTGCCGTACCTTCTTCCGTCTCAAAATTTTATAATAATTCGTTTACTTTTAAAGCTTTCTGTTTATGGAACTCCTTGCCTTTTAGCTTAAGGCGCGCCAAATCTCTTGTTTCTTTCAAAGCTCAACTGAAAGAACACTATCAATCCTTTTCATAATTCGTATTTTATTCAAATGGTCCTATTATCTGTTGGCTGAATGTATGTATGTATTTATGTATTTATTTTTTATTATATTTATGTTTTTTTTTGTTTTTTATGTATACATTATTGTTATTACTATCCGATTTTTGCACCGCCTAATAACAAAATCTTATTTTTTCAAGTTCTCCACTACCCAAAGGTTGTCTGGAAGAGATCGCTCTTTAGCGATAAGACCGCCTGTTGTTTAACTCTAATTGTAATGTCTTGCATTGTATTTCTCCTGTATATTTTATGAGGTGTGCAATAAAGAGTACTTGTAGGATTACCCATTTATTGTTAGAAATACTCCTGTGAAGTTTCGAATATAAATAGTCTAATCTTGTTTTCCCATACAAACTTTGGATCTCTATTTCACCCCCTTTTGAAAAATCGTTTATTAGTGCGCCCCTAGACCTTATAAGGAACCTACGTTCCAAATTTGGACTCTTTAAAATCAGCGGTTTTGGGCTGTGCGTTTAAAAACGACACCCATATTTTTAGTCATTATTTAGACATTTCTACCCCATCGCACCCTAACATGAGAGATGGTATTACGCGTCCGCCACGTTGAATTTTAAAATCATTCTTTTTTTAGTAATCAGCGACCTGATAATCCATAGAAACCAACTATTCCCTCTTCCCTCTTCCCTCTTCCCTCTTCCCTCTTCCCTCTTCCCTCTTCCCTCTTCCCTCTTCCCTCTTCCCTCTTCCCTCTTCCCTCTTCCCTCTTCCCTCTTCCCTCTTCCCTCTTCCCTCTTCCCTCTTCCCTCTTCCCTCTTCCCTCTTCCCTCTTCCCTCTTCCCTCTTCCCTCTTCCCTCTTCCCTCTTCCCTCTTCCCTCTTCCCTCTTCCCTCTTCCCTCTTCCCTCTTCCCTCTTCCCTCTTCCCTCTTCCCTCTTCCCTCTTCCCTCTTCCCTCTTCCCTCTTCCCTCTTCCCTCTTCCCTCTTCCCTCTTCCCTCTTCCCTCTTCCCTCTTCCCTCTTCCCTCTTCCCTCTTCCCTCTTCCCTCTTCCCTCTTCCCTCTTCCCTCTTCCCTCTTCCCTCTTCCCTCTTCCCTCTTCCCTCTTCCCTCTTCCCTCTTCCCTCTTCCCTCTTCCCTCTTCCCTCTTCCCTCTTCCCTCTTCCCTCTTCCCTCTTCCCTCTTCCCTCTTCCCTCTTCCCTCTTCCCTCTTCCCTCTTCCCTCTTCCCTCTTCCCTCTTCCCTCTTCCCTCTTCCCTCTTCCCTCTTCCCTCTTCCCTCTTCCCTCTTCCCTCTTCCCTCTTCCCTCTTCCCTCTTCCCTCTTCCCTCTTCCCTCTTCCCTCTTCCCTCTTCCCTCTTCCCTCTTCCCTCTTCCCTCTTCCCTCTTCCCTCTTCCCTCTTCCCTCTTCCCTCTTCCCTCTTCCCTCTTCCCTCTTCCCTCTTCCCTCTTCCCTCTTCCCTCTTCCCTCTTCCCTCTTCCCTCTTCCCTCTTCCCTCTTCCCTCTTCCCTCTTCCCTCTTCCCTCTTCCCTCTTCCCTCTTCCCTCTTCCCTCTTCCCTCTTCCCTCTTCCCTCTTCCCTCTTCCCTCTTCCCTCTTCCCTCTTCCCTCTTCCCTCTTCCCTCTTCCCTCTTCCCTCTTCCCTCTTCCCTCTTCCCTCTTCCCTCTTCCCTCTTCCCTCTTCCCTCTTCCCTCTTCCCTCTTCCCTCTTCCCTCTTCCCTCTTCCCTCTTCCTTCCGGGATACAGCGACCTGATAAACCATAATAACAATACCCATGTTGATTTTCAGACTTTGTCACCACATTTCTCCCTTTTAGGAGTTGAATTCTCAAAAAACCGGAAACATGTGTTTTCTCATTTATTGTAAGAAATACTCCTGTGAAGTTTTGAATAAAATAGTCTAACTAATCTTTTTTCCCCATACAAAATTTGGACCCCCATTCTACCCCTTTAGGGGGTTATTTTTGAAGATCCTTTCTTAGTGCACCCTTACACCTTATAAGGAACCTATGTGCCAAATTTGGACTCTCTAGAACCAGCGGTTTAGTATTTAGACATTTCAACCCCATTTCACCCCTACAGGGGAGATGATAATTCACGTCCGCCACGTTGGATTTTAAAATCGTTGCGGTTTTCGTAATCAGCGACCCGATAAACCATAAAAACAATACCCATGTTGATTTTTCAGACTGTCACCACATTTCTCCCTTTTAGGGGATGAATTTTCAAAAAACCTGAAACACGTGTTTACTCATTTATCGTTAGAAATACTCCTGTGAAGTTTTGAATAAAATAGTCTAAGTAATCTTGTTTCCCCATACAAACTTTGGACCCCTATTTCACCCCTTTAGGGGGTGAATTTTGAAAAATCCTTTCTTAGTGCACCTCTACACCTTATAAAGAACCTACGTGCCAAATTTGGACTCTCTAGAACCAGCGGTTTGGGCAGTACGTTGATATGTCAGTCAGTCAGTCAGTCAGTCAGTCAGTCAGTTTCTTCTTTTATATATATAGATATATATTTAGACAGTAAGTAGAAAACACACTATGCGAGTGCATTTAGAAGTAGTTATGAACGTAGTGACGACCCTTCGTATTCAGAGTAGTCTGAAACTAATAGCTTATTAGATAAAAAAAATTATATTAAACTTAAGTACAGTCGAACAGTTTCATGTGTAGTCAAAGGTTATTTGACCCTAGGTAGTTGCATAACTAGCCTATATCGTCACATGATTTGTACTGTGTCGACCACCTACAAATACTAGAAAAACCTAACATTTAAAATAACTCTAAACCTAGAAACCTAACATTTAAAATAACTCTAGACCTAACCTAACAAATCTATATACAGTGTGATCTCCCAAGGTAGTATGTTGATGAACCGTATGTCCTTTAGTCGCCTTCTACGACACCCACAGGAAGATACGGGATGGTGCTATTCTGAACCCGACACCATACAGGTTAGATCCTTTAGTCGCCTTCTACGACACCCATAGGAAGATACGGGATGGTGCTATTCTGAACCCGACACCATACAGGTTAGATCCTTTAGTCGCCTTCTACGACACCCATAGGAAGATACGGGATGGTGCTATTCTGAACCCGACACCATACAGGTTAGATCCTTTAGTCGCCTTCTACGACACCCATAGGAAGATACGGGATGGTGCTATTCTGAACCCGACACCATACAGGTTAGATCCTTTAGTCGCCTTCTACGACACCCATAGGAAGATACGGGATGGTGCTATTCTGAACCCGACACCATACAGGTTAATAATACTAGGTAATGTAAAATTTAATTCTCACCTAATGTCAGAAGGGAAAGTTATGTTAAATACGATACGAATACTTATATTAAATCTAACTTACCTAAAACTAGCGAACTAAGTACTTAAGTATCTATCCTATAATTAGGATAAAGCATCTTAGGGTTCATTGACCCCTTTATGCGTCAGCTGTTCGACAGCTAACTACATATATCTCTAAGTATTTGTGTGAATGCACACAGCTTTACCTAAGCGTCAGTAGGGTGAGCCTTTAATATGTCCTTGACATGCCATATGCCCAATGACTTACCAGAAGTAAAGTCCTTAAGTTCATAGGTCACAGCTGATATTTTCTTTTTGACTACACATTTTTTAAACTTAGGTGCAAGTTTTTTAGTGAAGAATTTATCAGCATCGGATAGTGGATACTCTTTCTTCCAAACTACCTGATTTTCCTCGTATTCGATATTACGCCTGTTTTTGTTATAGTAAATTCGACTTCGCTGATAAGATTTATGAAGGGATTCATTAACCTTGCTAAAAATAGGTTTAAGATGACCTAACATAGACGAATATATATCTCTGTCCGTGAACTGCAATTCGTCACTCTGCAGCGGTCCAGTTGGATACCAATCTCCTGAGAGTATGGCTTCCCGTCCAGTATTCAAGAAATATGGACTATATCCTGTGACCTCATGCACAGCAGTGTTTATTGCAAATTCTATAGAGCTCAATTCCTCTGCCCAAGTACGATGATTAGATCTTGTATAAGAGGCTATTGCAGTTACTACTACCCGTATAACGCGTTCAGCCGGGTTATTCTGAGGAGAAAAGCGACAGTTATAAAAGAGTCTAGGTATTTTGTATTTCTCTTTTAAAGCATGCATGTTCCTAGAAATGTATTGAGGACCATTGTCCAGGATCAGACACTGAGGAACTCCATATTTTAATATAACGTTATTTTCTATTAACTCTACTACAGTTTTAGCTAATGAATTTCTCATTGGAAATAAACAGGTGTACTTGGTAAAGCAATCACATACGACTAGGATGAATTTATACCCTTTATAGCTACGCGGAAGTGGACCGAGGATGTCTGTGCACACCACCTGCCACGGTCTTTGAATACGTTTAGGATTCTCCATCAACCCCGGGGGAGCTTCATTCGTGCTCTTGTATGCTAAACATATGTGACAGTTTTTTATATAGCCTTTTATGTCATTTAACATCTTGGGTCAATAGTAGCTTTGGGCCACACGTTTTAAAGTCTTAAAAGTTCCTAAATGAGCCGCGTCAGGCCTATCATGACACTGCTTCAAGATATCTTGTCGTAATTCCTGCGGAATCACCCGTTTCCACTCACAATCTTTAGACAAAGGATTTTTATTGCGAATACGCTTATACAAGTTATCATTTAGCACTCTGTAATCAGGATATTTCTGAGGAGACTTTTCTACTCTATTGAACAAGTTAAGGTACCATGTATCAGAGGAAGCACTAATAGGACAAAGCATTTCTACTTCTCCCGCTGAAACAGGGGCACGTGACAGTGCATCTGCCAGTTTATTTTCAACACCCTTCCTATGTTGTATGTCAAAGTTAAATTGTGACAGACGGGTTTAAACCTTTAAACGAACAGTACTCGTACGGAATAACGATATATCTCTTAGGGTTGAAATCATAAAGATCATTAGACGTTATCATACTTAAATATCTGTATTATCTGATATTATTAACAAACAGAAATACCTTAGATAATCTGGCATTACATAGAGATTGGCCTAAGGGCCCTAAATCCCAAACCAAACGTGTCAGTTTCGGGGAACCCTGTCTGGTGTGTGTCCATGGCCGAGAATATCTAAGTATCTTAAATGTGCTTGGGAATGCTAAGCGATTATCTTTTTTTAGGGTTCCGTAGTCAACTAGGAACCCTCATAGTTTTGCCATGTCCATAAAATCGGTCGAGCCGTTTTTGAATTACGTAAGTGCCGCGCGGTATCCTTATACTTCGAACGTTACACTACTTAAGTGCCATACTGCATTAAAATATTCCGCTCAATCATACCGCGTATAGTCGATAACTTTCAGAAGGTAATAAGTAATTAGGTAATAAGTGGTTACTTTGGCGTTTAAGACCTTTTTATAGAGCTTGAAATCTTTTTCCTAATTTAAACCTCGGTCTATTGTGAAGGATGGGCAACTACGGAACCCTACACTGACCGTGGCCCGACATGCTCTTGGCCGGTTTTTTATAAATACTTAAGATTAAAAGATATCTAAAAATTCAAAAGCAGTTTAATGAAGTTCTTGTATGAAAATGGGGTTCAGTGCTTTTTTGTCGCGTAGTCGTGTAAAAAATCCAAACTAAACTTTCTTAAAATAAACTTCAAAGTTCAAACGCACGAAAACAGATCGAACCTCCGCGGGATTCGGTAATATATAATTATTTTCCGTAACTTGATGGATTGCGAGAGCAAGTGACACAGCCTTCCCCTTCGACGGCTAGATTTACACTGAGCTTACATCCCGCGCACGGCCGCGCTCGCCAAAATTCGGTTTTTATTATGCTTGGAACAAAATTGCATTTTATTAACTTTTAAACAATACGATTAAAGATCAGACAATTTCCAATGTTTTTCCGAAAGAACCGTGTAAATATCACTTGTAGTTTAAAAGCCTTAAGGAATTGAAAACGATTATTTTTGCCATTGTATTTATTATTCTAAAAAAGAAAACTATATTTTTTTACAGAATAACATTTTTTCAGAATTTTCTGTTGGCTAGATATCGAGCCTTAGGACTTTAATAGTCATCATTTCACAACTCGCCTTAAGAAATTGCAATATTCCGTCAAATTAGCGCCTTACGAACTTAGAATTTAGCCTAGAACGAGAGTCGTCAATGTATGAAGAGTCTTCATACAAAAGATTTGCGAAAGATGAAGCCCCTTTTGGTGTTATGTGTGCGTGTCGACGCACCAATCATATTAGAGACGGTTTGCTTGTGACATTGATGTTGTGACAGATGTGCACACAGACTAAACTTTACCCGTCGCGCCTTCGTTTATCGCGCGACTCAGCACCTGTTGTCATGCTCGCACGGTATTAAAAGGAAGGTGACAGATAGTATTTGTCGCTCGACAAAGAGTCGCATGTCACAGTTATGCTAGACGTACTGGTATCACTTTCAAGCGCTGACTAGATTTCTCTGCGTATTTATTCTAAGTTAACGAATGGAAATACTTTTAATACCCGACCTATTGCGGATTTAAAAATCACAATCGCTACTTCTATTCAAATTTCACCTGTGATCAAATTTTCCATGTCTCAGTTAATGAGCAATTATACCGCAAATTGATTATGAATCGCTGAAAACGCGTTTGATTAGAAAGTGTTTATATATATCAATTTGTGGTGAATTAAGTCGTTTTTGCGCCACCATGTTTGTGGCACCGCTCCTTTTTTTAATTGTCGCCTCTGCTCACGCAGAAATTCCTCACCATCACAAAAAAGAGGTAAGACTTTTGTTTGCTCTAAGATAATATCGAAGATTTTATTTCTAAACCCGTTGTCCCGGATATAAACTCTCGCTGAGAAAGGGCGCTCGCCCTTTCTCAGCGAGAGTTTATATCCCATACAACCAACTTGTTATAGATTATGGTACGGAACCCTTCATGCGAGAGTCGGACTCGCACTTGCCCAATTTTTAAGGGAAATATCACTGCTCATTTTTATATACAAATCGAGGTTTCGTTCTCTTTTTTTGTAGAAATTATTATAGAATTTGTGTACAAAGTGTCCGTCCGCGGTGGAAGGCACATCCTATCTCAAATCCGAGAACGTTGTTTCCCGTCTATATCGTTTCGCAAATTTTCATTTTACTCGGACAGTGGAGCCTGGAAGCCCACAGGCAGCCAATGATAAAAAGAGCTGTCGCCGTGTTCTTCGGACCACTGAGCCGGTCCGTTCCTCGGCCAAAGGATTAGCGTGGCTATTCAGCGGGGAAGTGTAGCTGGTATCATGAGTAACCCTGTCGCAGGGCCGGGATCGGCGGAGACATCCTCTTAAATTTTCTTAAGATAGGTTAAGTAACTTATTGTTGTTTTATACTTGTTTGTCGTTTTTAATTCCTTTAGGCACGACAGGGACCTCCAACCCGGGACATAGTAAGTCTTCATCTTTTAGTATGTCCCGTTTTTCTAAAATACATTATTAAAAAAAAACACATAGGCGCAGCGAACTGATAAGGGGTGCGTCCCATGAGATATAACTACATAATATATAATTTCATATTAATAACGTTCACAAGATATAATGAACTTTTGCTATAACATCAAAATCAATATTTTTATTAGGAATAACGGTCAATTAGCATAATACTCATGTTGTAGAATATTTTTTTATATAACACTCAAATACTCTAAATTCAGTTGATATAACATACATAACCTATATCGATCATAGTATATACTTTCTTTTAGTATAATGATTAGAAAACATAATAGCGTATGATATACTAAATAGGTTACAACTGCTACCCCTATGCCCCTAAAATGGAACATGGGTCAAAAACCGAAAACTGTAGGTTAGGTTAGGTTTGTTTTATGACCATGGATAGCGGAGCGAGCAAAGCGAGCGGAGCGTCAAAATGCTTGCTTGCATGGAGGTACCTACATTAAAATTTAACAGCGAACTATTGCATACGACATACGTATGTTCACAATTGATAATGGCTGATGAAATTCTGGCAAGTAAGAGTATAACCGTTTGGAAGAACTGTGATAAAATAGAATATGGGTCAAAAACCGAAAACTGTAGGTTAGGTTAGGTTTGTTTTATGACCATGGATAGCGGAGCGAGCGAAGCGAGCGGAGCGTCAAAATGCTTCTTTGCATGGAGGTATATTAAAATTTAACAGCGAACTATTGCATAAGTATGTACACAATGATAATGGCAGATGAAATTCTGGCGAATACGAGTATACCGTTTGGAAGAACTGCGACAAAATGGAATATGGGTCAAAAACCGAAAACTGTAGGTTAGGTTAGGTTTGTTTTATGACCATGGATAGCGGAGTGAGCGAAGCGAGCGGAGCGTTAAAATGCTTGCTTGCATGGAGGTACATAATTATATTAAAATTTTACAGCGAACTATAGCATAAGTATGTACACAATTGATGTGCAGACGGTTATTCTATACGAGCATTATGCATTTTGGTGTTAGATGTATTGAGTAATATACATTATAAATCTGAGATATTATGAACGTTATACGTTATGATCGTTATTTACAATGATATTATAGTTAAATAACGTTATACTTAACAAAAATAGATATTTTGATGTTATATCCAACGTTCGTTATACACCTTGAACGGTATACAAAACAAGCTTATACAATATGAGCGTATATAATATGAATATTATAGCATAAGTTCTTATATCTTATATTACTTACCCACTGATAAGGGATCCCTATAAGGGATCTCTTCTAATTAGCCGTTAAGCAATTGAGTGAGTACGAGAGGATAGACAAACTCTCACTCTACACCCCACACTCTGTAAAGTCCCTCGGTGACTTCATTTACAGTGTCATGGCTTTACCAACTGCTGATCCATTCTCAGTACACAGTACACAATACAACGAAAAGCTTTCAGGGTCACGACCTTCAGCTATGAAGTATACGACCAAGAAGAGAGAGATCCATTCTCATACACAAAAAATCATATGGCTTCCAGAACTACATACCTACTGATACGTGTATTTATTTAAGAAGGCAAGGTGGCGCCAGATGAAGGCAGGTCTCGACTCGACCCTCATTCCGGCTCCCTCGTGATGCAAAGGTCTATCGCAATTCAACATGGCAAGCAACGCGGCAAGCGTGATAGGCACCCTTTCATCAGAACGGGGATGCGCCATAGTTTTTTGGCTATTTAGCCCTTTTTAGGGTTGAGTACCCAAAGGGTAAAAGCGGGACCCTATTACTGAGACTTCGCTGTCTGTCCGTCCCTCCGTCCGTCTGTCTGTCACCTCGCTGTATCTCAAGAACGGTGATAGCTAGACAGTTAAAATTTTCACAGATGATGTATTTCTATTGCCGCTATAACAACAATTTTTCATTTTCATTTTCATTTTTCATAGATTATGGTACGGAACCCTTCATGCGCGAGTCGGACTCGCACTTGCCCAATTTTTATTTGTTTATTTTTAAAAATGTTTAGTTTTCAACCGCATTCAAAAGAGGAAGAGGTTGTCAAAAAAAAAAAGAACTCGACTATGCTCGATTACTCAAGGATGGCCGGAGGATGTTTGACCTTTCTTTTCAGATATATTTCTTAAGGAGCACATCTACTTTCTAGCTGCTTTCGAGGAAACTACTCTTATAAACTAAGCACACCTTTTGTGATTTAGAGGGCTTCTTTAACATGAATTTTAAATGAGTAATTTTAATTAAATGATATTGTTATTTCTTTTCAAGCAGACGGTACCTATTTTATAAGTAATAATACGTATCAATATATTGAAATAAGCAACCAAGACTTAAACATACACTTGAGTGGTTGGCAGAACAAGTACTTACAAAAAATCCAATATTAAGTTAGCTGAGGTGAACAGTTGTGTGCACTACACGAGAGCAAAGTTTTTTTGCATCTCGTGCTGTTGAGTCCCTCTCGCTACATTCAACATTCTAACTTAGAATACTCGCTGCACTCGTGATTCAAACATAGACCCCTTCGCTTGCTCGGGACGGGACTCAATATCAGCACGCGCGATAAAAAGCAATTTTGCTCTCTTGTTACTCAAATAACTATTAAAATTCAAATTTATTTGAACAAGTGACTCGAAATAATTGAGTAATGAAAAGCAGAAGTTTGTCATAATAAATCATTTATAAATTATAACTCATAAGACAGAAAAGAAACGGATTGTCAGTAGGTACCATGGAGTGTCGAGGAGAAGCAGCATCTTTATTATACACAAAGGTGTCCGCTAAAAGGCGTTACATTGTTGCAAGAGAGGCTAGTTAATCCTGATAATTCACATCAGCTACTTTTAAGGAAGTAAAAACGCTGGAATAATTAGCACGAAATTTATACGAGGAACGCACAATATGATGGAACGACGGACGGTGATCCGTTTTTCTCATGTTTTTTTTTTCATTTTAAACATTTTATAATAAAAAAACACACAATAATCAATTACCAGTCTCCATTTTTTTATGACAACGCAAAGAGTATAAATACCTCCTTAGTTGAGGTTTAATATCCTGCTGTTTATAGACGTTAGACAGTTTCGCTCACTCCAGCTAAGTTCAGCGCCGCTTGTGGAGCCTTGTAGAACTTTACTTACTGTTTACCGCTGGGCACTTTTTCAAATATTCTGCTCTAAAAGATTAATTTGGGACTAGATCGATTTGTGTGAGGTTGACCGATATAAAAAAAAAGATGCTGCTCCTTCCCTTCTACTCCATAGTCAGAACCATGATCATGAAATAAAAAAATGTCAGAACCAACCAATCATAGCAGTGATGAAGTCACTTATGTACCTACAATGGCGGAGTAGCATACGTGGCAGATTTTAATATTCTTATACCAAGAATTTGTTCAGCTTTACTTAGACTTACCAGAAATCGAAAAAGTCATCAGGGAGGTACGTACACATTTTTGACATTTAACAAATATAAATCAATCGCTCTTCTTGCCGCCCTCTGCGCACGCTATCTGCGCGTGCGCAGAGGGCGGCAAGAAGAGCGATTAAAAGTGCAGTGGGTCGCGAGTCGCGTAGCAGCACGGATAGCTACCCCTGATGAAGAGCTCTAAATGAGTTCGAAACATGTCGGGCCGTTCCTGACAATTTTTACGTGAGTTGAAACCGTTTTTTTATAATTAGTGAAGATGTCTCACGATAGTTTTAATAACATTAATATAAATCAATTTTGAATATTCATATTCATTTATTTATAATATTTTCAATATTACACGTCAATACATAAAATCATTTATAACTTAATATACAAATTTAATTAACATTTACTCGTATAGAGCAAAGCCGTATATAAGTAATATTATTTTATAATAGAATGTGTGCTCGAGAAGCCAGCAAGAATAAGGAAGCGTTACGGAAAATATTAAGAGGCCTTATTCCTTTTAAAATTTATTTTTTTCAATTTATAAGACTGTCATAAGACCCATCCTCATGTATGGCTGTGAAGCTTGGACACTGGCCCTTAAAGAGGAAAGTCAGCTCCTGGTAGCAGAACGCAAAGTACTTCGGAAGATCCTGGGGCCTACTAAAAGGAATGATGGTATGTGGCGCATCCGAACTAACGCCGAGATTCAGGAGCTGGTGGCCGAGCCGAATATTATCGGAGAGACAAAGTCCCATAGACTTCGTTGGCTCGGTCACCTACAAAGAATGGAAGAGGATCGTGCGGCAAAAAGAGCATACTTGGGGCAACCAACCGGTCGTCGACCAGTTGGTCGTCCCAGGTACCGCTGGGGAGACGTGGTGGAGGTGGATCTGCGTAAGCTTCAAGCCGAAAACTGGCAAGAAACTGCGCAGGATCGGGACAAGTGGCGTACTCTCGTTTCGGAGGCTAAGATCCTGTTTGGGTCACTGAGCCAAAATAGTTAGTTAGTTATATTATGACGAATATATTGATAATTTCAACCAACTTTTTGAAGTGAATAATACCTTTTCCCGAGTTCTAGGTAGTAACGTAGCTATTTCATGCTTTCATTGCGTGCAGTCGAAAATAATTTTCCACGTGAAATTTGTCAATTTCGAGTAGTTTTTCGAACAAAAATTATCAATGAAAAATTCAAACTGTAGGTTTCAAATATATACCGATAAATCCCAATAGCCCTGTTCTAGGTAGTACCTAACATCAATAATATGTTAAGAAACATGTTTGATCATAGAGAAAAATGTCTAAACAATCAGAATTTTAAAAGGAATAAGGCCTCTTAACAGCGTGATGAAGCGTGATATACCTAATTGTTTTTTATGGACATTAATGATAATTAACATATATATCGGAATATCTTTAAGCGCTTATCAGGCCAAAATAGCTGGACAAAGCTTACTCGTAACCTGTATTCGTACTACCCTGTACTTACAATTAAAAATGGTTTTAGTTTAAGTACCTATATACTTTTTATCAGACTGCGGTAGAGAAAAAAGAATCACGCGAACAAACGTTGCGTGCAGATTCTTTATGGAGTTTCATTACCTAATTTAAATACTAATTAAATACCTTTTTATGTTTCACAGTGGGCGGTAAGTATGAGTAGCACTTTAAAAAAAATGGTAGTCTACCCCGGTCTAATTCATGACCATTTACGAGACTATTCAATACTTTTACCTCTATTTGTTTTCGGCGGCGAAATGGTATGCACTTGTGATGACATGATTTTATTTAACTACCAATGCTTTTATAGTCGATTGCAAAAAAAATGTACATAGTTAGAAGCTTAGTTACCAAAAAATCACGATCGCTTCCTTTGTGTGACGAAAGTTAGTCATACAAAATGTATGGGTAACATTCGTCACACAGAGGCATCAATTAAGTGTTATTTTAATTAAAGCCCTTAACTATTTTTTTGCAATCGACCCTTTACTGTATGTACGTTGGGATTAAATCTTGCCATTGAATCTTAGAGCAGCTATCCTCACTAGATTGAAATTTGACATGCTTAAGTAGCGTCGATGACAATACAAAATCATGGCATCATTTGGGCTGGTTTGATAATCTCATTGGAACTATGTAATATAATGTAATATACGTTTGGGCTTCGTCTAAAGAAAATTACTTACAATTGCTCCCTCTATACAAACCCTGTCTACCGATGAAGGCAAGCCAAAATATACGTAGGCGATAAAATAGATTTGAACAAAATCAATGAAATGAATTCCTATTTATACTATAGTAGGACTCCGTTCTTGAAGCCGAATTCACAATCCTTTGTTCTAACATACAATGGAACCCAATTATTGTGTCTATAATGAACTGCGGCCACAAATTGCACTTATCGCACGCTTAGAAATAAACGGTCTTAACTCAAAAAACGATAATTTTGGTAAATTGAGTTTAAAATGTTCGCAATCACCATGCATCTTTTTCATCACAATATTTAGTGGGATTTCATAACTTTAGTTTATTGATATATTATAATTTTGATTGCCTATGGTATCAACTAAAATACTGTTTAAAAAAAAGAACCGATTTATTCGTATTTATGCGTATTATTTACATTTAAAAAAGAAAACAGTCATGATAAGTCACTTTATGAATAATTTTTCGTTTTTTTTTTAATATTTAAACGGCTTAACTCCTAAAAGAGCTTTTTTCATGTAACCGTGAGATATTAACAAGTACGTTATTTGCATTAATACATTTTAATATAAAAAGATAAAAAAAAAAAATTATTCTAATCTTGGCCTAAGTTTAATCAGCCTTTAAAATCACATAAAGAGAACAAGTATAGGTATTGCTATCTTTGTCGAAAGTACTATAACAAGAACTATGAGTATTGTCAGTAGTTAAACATAATTATATAATACTACCTACGTACTTAGCTTCTAGAAAAATATTATGTTGTCAAAAAAAAATCTGAAACAAACTTTTACATCCAAAAATAAAATTGAGGCTTCTAAAAGTAACCAACATTATCATTACTTAGTTTATAAAATTGTGTTATAATCATGGTAAAAATTTCGTATAAGGTTCTTTGAAACCAATTCACGTAAATCTTTTTTTTTGTTTGCAGGCAATATTTGTTTTTCACTGTATAAAGTACGTAAACAAATATCAGATATAACAGGCATCTTCTTCCTTTTATTTCGCAGGGACACTTTGCAGTATTCGTCTTGAGCGTAAGAATTTTTGTAGAAGAATACAAATGGATCTTCCTTGGTGAATTTCAAAATTTTGATCTCATTCCACACAACGGTTTCACCGTCATCATTGATATTGAAGTTGTAGCCCCATTCCTCTTGCAATTTACGCAAGTCTTTAAAGAAATCATAGGTTAATTCATGAACTACAAACGGTTTCTTAGATTTTTTTGCATTTTTTATTAAGGAAATATATTGATGCGGAGAGTAAATGGGTCCCGATTTTCTATTTTTCTTAATCTCCTTTTCAATTAAGCTGTGTACATTGTCAGCTTAATTTTGGGTGTGGCCTTTAATTAGAAATTTGTGTGTTATTGTTTTTATTTTATCCAATGAATTAAGTGCATACAAATACATGGTTGTGATATATTTATTTTTGTTTTGACCGCAACAGTTGTCTGAGTAAAAAATTATATCAGTTTCATCCTCCGTGTTGTGATTAACAACGTCATGTAGGTAGTGATAAATGCAAAAACCTATTTCACTGGACCCTCTCTTACCATCAGTTTCACTCCAGAAATAGCAATGGACATTTTCGTACGCTGTATACTCTTTATTTTTTCGAGGCTGGTTTTGAAGAGTGCCGTCTTTTTTAGCAAGCTCAGTCAAAGTAAAATTATAGTTATTCAGCTTTGACCTGTAATAAAAGGAAGAAGTGTCACCGTTAGGACATTGCATCACCGCTTGCAAATCGTACACAACTACTTTGTTGGTTTCAGATATATTTCGACGATCTGCATCTTTCTCAATACGGGCTAGTTGTTTTTCGCTCAAATGAAGCTCAAAATTTTGTTGCAATTTTTCCTTTTCAGCAGAAGTAGCATTTTGGTATTCCACACACACGTCACATAAATCTTTTTTAGGTTGAAAGAAACCTATATTGAATTCGGTTGTAAAAATTTTATAATAAGAACAATACTTTCCGGCGTGTTTACCTTTTTCAACTTGTTGAATTTCGAAATCATTATATAAATCTACAATCGTTTTTGACCCATCGATATAATATTCCCTAGACGAGGAATTTCGTATGAAATGCGATTCAATGCGAGGTATAGAATTGATATGCTCCTTTATATCGTTTACCAACTCTTCTGAATTTTTTTTATGGTTCTCGTGTTTACCTCGAAAATCTTCTTGAACCATGCCATTTGCATCATACTTGGTCTTTGTTGTTTGAATCATTCGATCAGTTATATCCAACGTGTTTTTGAAGAAGGTTTTACAGACCCGAATTCTTTTATGATCAACTGTAAAGTAATATGCTTTATTATAACTTCTTGGATTTTCAGCGTTTGTATATCTATACTTAGGTTGAATATCCACCATGCATGAACCAATAAATGCTCTTTGCTTGTATAAATCGGCCAACTGCCAGAAAACTTGAAATAAGTTCATTCGCGAATCTTCACTTATATGATCAGAGCATTTAAGTCTGCACCTATCACTGCACGGAGCTTTTAGACTGCGACCGGGAAACGATTTGGATGAAGCAGAGACTGACGTGTATGGTTGTCCACTATTTCGTAGCGCCTGTACTTTGTTTTGTTTCCAGTTTTGCGGATTGCGTGTTTTTTTTCTTCCTCTTTTTTTAATATTATTGTAACTCGCACAATCGGAAGAAGCGTTGTCAGAATCTGAGGAAGAACTGGATGAAGAACTGCTACTGGATGAAGAACTGCTACTGGACGAAGACCCATTTGACGATGATTCAGCTATAACTCTTGGGGGAATATGTAACAAACCGTTAGTGGTATAGGTTGGATCTGAATCACTTAGGTCGACATCACTTTCTCCTGAATTTATGGGCGAATATACGTAACTTGGGCCTGGCTCTTCAGCTCGGATCGCGTGCGAATGACGTCGGTGCCTGAGTAAATTGGGATTTAAGTCAAATACGTGTTCGGTAGAAGAATTCTCAATAACGTCAAGTTCATCTTCTGTAGTATTGTTTTGAATATGAAACGTCGTCGACTGGCTTGCAGTCATATTAGCCGTCTGTAACAAATATGTAATAATTAAATAAATTGAAGACAGGTGTAGGTACATACATTGATTTATATCGTAGGGTGCTTACGTAATCATTTCCATTTGGAGTATTTAGCGTCTTTGCATGAATGGCTTCTGTTCGTTGTTTGTCCTCTTGACTACTACATCCATGTTTTGCCAGCTCCATCTAGAAACAATACAGTGAAAGTAAATAATGTATCCTAAAATAGTTTAATAGATTGTCTAATGTTTAATCATGTCTAATTCCACTATAAATCATAAAGACTACCTTATACAGCAATACTATAAAATTAATTTGTTATTATTTACCCGAGAATCACTGTTTTCGTGAAAATCCTCTTCTTTTTTTCGTTTTTCTACACTGACACCAGCAAGCCGCATCATTTCTTTGACTCTTTTACTCATGCTAAAACCGTAATGTATGTTAGATAACAAATTTTATTTGACGCAGGTGAATAAGAAACCGTTATAATTAAAAATAATAAAAAAAACATCAGAGCTCATTTTACAATATATGGACACATTATCAAATGGTAATAAATATTTCTATAATCTATTTTAATAAAAAGATTCGTTTAGAAATAATCACAGTACTCTGCCTTACTGTACATTAATAAATAGAACCATTCTTAGATAGTTAAACAAGTATCAAACATTATTTTGTATAAAAACGAAGTAATCTCAATTAAATCACCTATTTACATTGTACGATTTTATACTAAAACGTGCTAACTCCAAATATGCTTACCTTTGATAAACGATCCTTCAATAAACTGACGTGATTATTAATCCAATAGCGAATTATCTCTGATTGTGCCACGAGTGCGACGTCTTGCTCGCAAAACCGTTGGAATATAACTGAAGTTAGCTGTTTTAGCTCAAAACGAAATTCGCAGCTTAGATAAAAATAAAACGCAGCAAATCCTGCTATCTCTTTTTATCACGCGATTTCGGCCGCTCTTAGAAAGGGACCCAATAATGCAACTAGTAATAGACCATTTTATCATAAATACATGATTTTTACCAATTTTGAGTTAGGCCCGTTTATTACTAAGCGTGCGTTATGATTATGACACCTTTTACTTCAAAGGAGCATTCTGTGACCTCAGTTCAAAATGCACACAATACCCATTGGGTCCTATTGTTTGATACAAATCAAAGTCAATTCGACCTCAAAAAAGATTCCCACTATACTTAACCCATTCTGACCTGAACTTTTTATTTTGTAGTAACAATGGATGCCAGGCGGCACCGGTGTCCACTGGGTCATAATGAGTTAGTTACTAACTCTTACTTATGAAACTTTAACATATAGGCTAACTGTTAGCCTATATGTTAAAGTTTCATAAGTGTTCAATAAAATCATGGATCGATAAATGGATTTTTATTTGCAGACAGGAAACAACTACAACTATATTCCGTTATCTAATAAGGTACCTAATTGTTAGTATCGCCTGGTGACAGCCAAAACTCACTACAATTTCTGCCACTACTTTTCAAAACCACGTCATCTAGTTTTTAGATTGATGTAGCTTTGTTTTTAGTTGACGGACATAGGTGTCGGTTTTATCTTTAATGAATTTTATGAATTATTAAACATTTAAAAAGGTATTTGTTACTTAGTGAATTTTTCTTGTCAACACACGGTATGTAGGTATAAGTATGAATCGATATAAGATAAAAAAAAAATAAGATTAATATGTCAAGTACTACTAACGCTATCTAGTGTTAAAATTAATGACAATATGTAGCGAATATTCAACGTAATTAACTTATATTATCTTGTGGTACATTCGAGAGATTGTCTTAATTTGGACACAGTCAAGGTAAGAGTAAATTAACGTACACCCATCGGAGAATTATAAGTCCACGGTCCCGGGACTCTACTATACTCTACCAAAGTACCTACGTAGCTACTAACCTATAATAGGAATCCTTTTTGAGTCCAAATTCACTTTGCTATGTTCAACCAAACAATAGAAATCAGCGAAGTGAATTCAGCCGCATAAAATATTACTACTATACCTACTTTATTACACCTCGCATCACACATACCTAGTAGAAACCGTGAATTATTTGTTTTATTATGTGTCTAGAAATAGGAATGGCGGTTTGAATATGGCTGAGATATGAACAGGATCGTTAATTGTGTAAAATTGGGAACATAATAAACGTTATTTGGATTCAGAATCTACAATTAGGTACTTTATCATTGTGTCGTAAAGTGTTTTAACAATGTTTTTAAAAACCTCGATATGATTATGAAAAATAACTGTCAACGTCAGGACTACTTTTGAATTGGTAAGCCAATTCCTTGTAGACCAAGGTTTTCGAAATGTCACCATATGTCACATATAAAAATAAAATAAAAACATTTTAAAGATATCCCGGTATTTCTCAAAACACGCTTCACCGATATACATTTCACAAACACCCTCGACAACACCACCATTCACAAATTAATCGTTTCAAAAACACTGTTTCACAAACTGTTAATTAAATAATATAATATTTACTTGAAAAATAAAAAGATTGTCGAGTGCTGATTCCGTCACTATTACCTTGGTCTACAAGGAATTAGTAAGTAAAGTAAAATCCAAAGTAGTCGTGACAGTTGTTGTTCACAGTCACATCCAGGTTTTAAATAATAATATCTAAAAAAACCGGCCAAAAGCATGTCGGGCCACGCTCAGTGTAGGGTTCCGTAGTTGCTCATCCTTCACAATAGACTTAAATTACGAGAAAGATTTCAAGCTCTATAAAAAGGTCGTAAACGCCAAAGTAACTGTATTACTTATTACTTTCTGGAAGTCAACTTACGTCCTTTTAAGAAAATTATGAATAATTTGCAATAACTCAAAAACGGCTCGACCGATTTCGTCCAATATAGTTTTCATTGAAAGTACTTAAAAAGCCTCATTTTCATGATTTTTTGTCATAATTTGTTGACTCGTGGTTGAAAAGTTAAAGGGGGGGGCGCTAGTTTTTTTATTTTCGGAGCGAATATTTACAAAACTGCTGACTCTATCAAAAATTAATTTTTGGAGACCCCTATTATTTGTAAATAACCTATTCAACGACTCCCCACACACTAGTGTTGAAACGAAAAATAAAATTCACCCCCACTTTAGGTGTTGGAGAGGTACCCGAAAAAGATTTTTTTTTTTTAGTTTTATTTTACCGTATTGTCGGCGTGTACATACACAAACTCATACCAAATTTCAGCTTTCTAGTACTCACGGAGCTAAGCCGCGGACGGACGGACGGACAGACGGACATGGCGAAACTATAAGGGTTCCGTAGTTGACTACGGAACCCTAAAAACTGTACGACATTAAAGTAAAGTAATCGTAGATTTTGAATACAAAAAACGTTTACTATCGGTAAAAATAAATGTAATACCTATAGAGCTAAAAACGTAATTATCTACAAATGTCATCCATATCGAAACAAACTCGCGAGGTGTACAACACGCAGAGGCGCTATACCCACGGCGCCTCTAGCGGTAACTCCAGTAGAACTACAATTCTCCATACAAATCGTCTACGCACTCGCTAGTGAGTACGTTCACCGTAAACCCATGGTAAGGGTACTTCAGTTTTATTTCGAACGATACTTTATGAAATTATATCGGCTTATGTATTTTCAGACTCCAAGAGCGAAAAGGACTGTTGAGGTAAGCACAGATGTTAAGGTACGCCAATTCTTCAAAAGTTGCAAAGTATATTTCACAACAATTTATAGGAAGTTGCGTAGTGGATGCGTTAATGCGGTTGGTAGTCCACGGTGTTCTTAACAGATGTCTGCAGCAGCGACAGGTTAAGGGTTCCCTCAAATCAATTTAAGGCTGTTAGGTCTGTCATGCATACGACGCATAAGGGCTCCTCCAGAAATCATGTGATGATAGTTGGCCTATGTTGGACCCCCAACTCCCCCGTGATGATATCTGGTAGCCGTGATGCCCCATTCAAATCACATGTACTTTTGGGACTAGATAATCTAAGCATGGCTCGGGTGCCATTAGACGCTAAGCAAGCCGTAGATCGTTTGTAATTACGCTTAGAGCGGATTACTTTGGTATCAGAAAATTGTGGAGTAATTATGCTATTTTTAGCTTTTCCGCTGTGTAAAAAAATAACACGTTATGCGTTCTCAGACCGTCCCTCTCCCATCGTGATCACATGATTTCTGGAAGAGCCCTCAGGGGAGCGCGGCAGGGAAGGTTCGCGGCTCCACGGACATGTCTGACGCTCTGCTGAAACGTGGCAGTCCCATCAGCATCCTGAAGCTGTTACTATATTGGACGCGCAGGGCATTGAGCGTCTTTTTGGCACTATATTTGTCACTGGTAAAATCTGCAGTTACATTAAAGCTCGAACCAGTCGCACAATAAATATTACACTTTACAAATATTATAAAGCCGAAAGTTTGTGAGTGTGGGTGTCTTAAATTTTGTGCAAACTAAACCTGTCGGACGAACTAAAAATATCAAAATAAATACTTGAAGGGTTCCGAATGAAAAAACGGAACCCTTTTGGGATGTCTTCTGAATTACTAAATTTATTTGTTATGTTTTCAGGATGCCCTGCAAATCACCAAATTATTAAACAGAAGGGTATGTAGTCAATCATAGCATTGATAACATTCTGATGGATCTACATCGGAATACATAATGATACATTAAGTACATAATTATCCTAATTTTATATTCCATAAGTATCCAATGTCCTAAGACTATTGGCGCAATATTTAATGGAGTAGTGCTTGCTTCCCTCGCTCGGCTCGCGTGTGTATGGCCGCAGTTCGTCTTACCACTCCTCCTCGCTTCGCTCATTGTCGTATCTAACAAAGACCTAAATTACGTATATAATATTTAGGACTTATAGGTTGTATGTGAAACAAACATAAGGTCTTCTAATATTAGGATAAAATAGATTAGGGCACAAAATTATTATAATATAGTCTTGATAATGAAAGTAGAGACTGAGATTTATTAAAAAAAAATTACACGGCAACAATAATTGAAACGTCAAATGTGTCAAACGTCACTTATTTGATGTATCAGTTGAGAAAAATATTCTTGACTCTGGCAGAGTTTTCCCAAAGGACAGTATCGTATATTGAGCTAAAAATTGAATTGAATTGAGAAAAATATAATAGAATTCGTGTGAATCATAAACAAAACCATTAAAAGTACCTAATGCGCGTCAGTGACTTTTCAACATGATCAATAAATATAAAGAAAAACGAGACGACATAGCCAACAGATAGAGACAGCATAATGGAAGGTGTTAATTTATTATTAGTGTAGGAAGTAGTAACTAGAGTGATTCAATGGAAGTTGTTTTTTCGAAGAGTGATTTTAATTATAATTTTTAAGTAGAAATTAAAATGAAATCAACGAGTTTTATTTCTTCCCTCTTTACCCTTACAAAGTTCACAAATAAATGTGAAGGATTATCTAATGCCACTTGCACTTTTCGCATTAGATAAAACTTACAATTCATCATCCATAGGCTGCACCTTCTTACAAATTCTATTCTAATATTTATTCTTAGATAATTAGATGGATCCAACAATATAAGTGTAGAAAAAAATACCAAGCAAGTATAATAATATTGTTTTGTCGAGTTATTCACGGTTTTGCAACACGCTGTTTTTTTGCCGCCATTTTCTAGTCTCTACTTTCATTAGCCAGACTATACTTATTAATTTTATGTTATGGATTTTGACTTTAAGGACGAAAGAGTGTTTAGGGCACAAGAACATTATGGCAAATGAACATTAAGTCAAAGGTGTTTTGGACAAACATGTTAAGGCAAATGATTTTAAGACAAACGTTGTTAGGGAATTTCGAGAGAAACCCTCTTCTGATGGTTTTAATTAACTTTTTAATGACTATTAACGTATTAATTGTAACCAGTTGCAGAAGGTAAGTTTTGAAATAATTATCTTTTACTACCGTACTATTTGTAACGCACTATAAGAGGCCTTATTCCTTTTAAAATGCTGATTGTTTAGACATTTTCTCTATGATCAAACATGTTTCTTAACATATTATTGATGTTACTACCTAGAACAGGGCTATTGGGATTTATTGGTATAAATTTCAAACCTACAGTTTTAAATTTTCATTGATTATTTTTGTTTCAAAAACTACTCGAAATTGACAAAATTCACGCGGAAAATTAGTTTTTTCAACTTATTTTCGACTGCACGCAATGAAAGCATGAAATAGCTATGTTACTACCTAGAACTCGGTGAAAAGTATTATTCACTTCAAAAAGTTGGTTAAAATCATCAATATATTTGTCGTAATATGAAAAAAATAAATATTAAAAGGAATAAGGCCTCTTAAATAAAAATAAAACGAGTATTACCTAAACCTCAACAAATTACTCAATTAATCGCAACCGCTCTATATTTGCTTAGTTTGGGATTAGGTCTATTCGTGTAACATTGTCTCCTAATATTAATTTATTACCTATGTATGTATGTAAACACTTTATTGTACACAACAACTGCTTATAAATACATTGATAACAAAGGAAACATGTACAAAGGCGAACTTATCCCTATAATATGGACGTTACTTTTATTGTAACAGTCAACATATATATTTCTACTAGCTTTTGCCCGCGACTACGTCCGCGTGGAACTTGGAAGTATGGAAGTAACCTCGTACAACACGATAGATATCCACCTACTCACCTTAATTAATAAAAGGGATTATTTAAAGCGCCTAAGCAAATGTAAGAGCAATTGTGCTTTTGGTCTAATCATTACATTTCCGACCGGGTCATCAATGTCATCATGAAATTACTTACTCACTTTTCAATCTTTTTAGGGATAATTTCCAGGATGAAAACTATCCTATGTCCTTCCTCGGATCTTAAACTATCTCCATGCCAAATTTCATCAAAATCGATTCAGCGGTTTAAGCGTGAAGAGGTAACAGACAGACAGACAGACAGACAGACACACTTTCGCATTTATAATTTTATAATATAATATTATATATCTATATATTATAGTATGGATAAATGTAGGTACCTTTAGTTACCAATTCTGCGAAAAGGGCTCATACCGCAAATAAACGGTTAGATTTGGGGCAATATGGCATCAGTTTCACTTGTTCTTGCCGTTTTGCAGTACGAGTCAAGTCAATAGTAATGTCATCATCATCCAATCCTAGCCGATTTCGGCCACGGCGACTGGACATATTAGCTAGTCAGAGCGTCGTTCATGTGCTCTCAGGTGACTGACATAGCCAATTTTTGCTGCAAATGTACGGCCACAAATGCTGCAAGTGAGCACCCCTCCGACGAAATTATAATTGATGACCACAGGTGGTCGGGTCTACAACTCGTCGCGCTTAACGTCGTTCTTTTCGCCTTTTCCCTTCGAAGGCTTGCACTTTTACCTGCACTGTATGCCTCCAGTTAGGTCGATCTTGGGCCAAAATCTCCCAGAGCGAAAGTTCGATGTCACATCTTCGCATGTGGCGCTTCATCACATCTTTGAAAAAAAAAAAATGAAAAATGAAAAATGTTTATTCAGTTATACATATTAGGGGTTTACAAGAATAGGTTGGAATCTCCTATTAAGTGACAAATTCACTTGTGTCAGGAGACCCAAATCTTTGTACCGCAGGAGTTAGCCGCCTTGTTTCCGCTTGCCTTCCTGCAACTCTGAGTAAAAGATGCGCATAGCCACTCTTTCTTCTGACGTTCGGGAGACATGGCCAGACCACCGCAGCTGCCGCCTCATTAAATAAGCTTCAATTCCGTTGACATTAGCACGTCGCAGAACTTCCGTGTTCCGAACACGGTCCGACCAGGAAATGTTCATAATGTCACGGAGGCATTTAAGATGAAACCTATCCAATGTGCGAATATGTTTGCGATAGAGGCACCATGTTTCCGAGGCATACAGGAGATTGGGCAGAACGATTGCCATGTATACAGAGACCTTAGTCGGGAGCTTTATGTCATGTGAGCGGAACACCTTGACGCTAAGTTTCCCGAAGGCAGCAGCAGCCGCTCCGATCCTGCTGTTTATTTCGTCGTCAAGGTGGCACTTAGCAGTAATAGTGCTCCCCAGATAAAAGTGAACTCTAAATCAGATATTTTACGTCAAAAGTCGAATAATATGAACATTTCGCACGTTAATCAGATTCAGAGCCCGATAATGACATGTAATACAATCAACTCCTTATTTATGACACCAACTATTCCTTATGACATTTCTGTGATTATCAACTCTTTAAAAAACTCTAACAGTACGGGTTACGACAGCATAGCCACAAAAGTAGTTAAACAAGCTGTAAACGCAATTTCTTATCCTTTAAGTTACATTATAAATGTATGTATCGAGCAGGGAACGTTTCCAGAAAAGTTAAAGTTGGCAGTGGTTCGACCACTATTCAAAAAAGGTGCAAGAAAGATCATGTCCAACTATAGGCCAGTGGCATTACTTCCAATTTTCTCTAAATTCTTTGAAAAAGTAATACATAATAGTCACTACCAATACTTTGAAAATAATACGTTATTTACTCCGGAACAAAAAGGATTCAGAAAGAATAAATCAATCAATATGGCCATATATGAACTACTAGAAAAAGTTATGACTCATATTGATAAACGAATATCGGTTACTGCTCTGTACATGGACATGTCAAAGGCTTTTGACTTTGTTGATCATCACATACTTTTGTCGAAGCTCTATCATTATGGAGTACGGGGTAATGTTCACAATCTGATAAAGTCTTATTTGACAAGTCGTAAACAGTGCACACAAATTGATAGAGTATGTACAAAAACCAAGAAAGAAGTGACTTATTCTTCTGACTTTAAAGAGATTAGTTACGGTGTACCACAGGGGAGTGTTCTAGGCCCTCTACTCTTTCTAGTCTACATCAACGACCTCCCACAAATTGTTAATCACTCCATGGTATTATTTGCGGACGATAGCCCTGTAATATTTACCGAACGATATACGGATAAACATAAGGAAAATAGAAATACGACTTTACATTTAATAATCGATTGGCTTTATAGGAATAACCTTCATGTAAATCTTGATAAGACGAATATAATGAATTTTAAATTACGAGTTAATAATACACCAAACCTAACTATTACGTATCATGACCAAAAGATTAATGAGACTGACTCCACAAAATTTCTAGGATTAAATTTAGATAGTAGTCTGATATGGAAAAATCAAATTGACTCTATATGTAAAAAACTTAACCAATTTAGTTATGCATTGTATAATTTAAGGAAAAGACTAAATTAATCGGCAGTACTAACAGCATATCACGCATATGTTACGGCTACTATAAGATATGGTGTAATATTTTGGGGTAATGCTAAAGACCGTGAAATGGTATTCAGGAGCCAAAAGAAGTGCTTAAGGTCAGTATGTGGCATTAAACCCACAGACTCCTGCAAACCGCACTTCATAAAATTGAAAATTTTGACATTACCCAGCCTTTACGTGTATGAAATATCAATGTATGTGAAATCTAACATGAAACAATTTGCATCTTTTAATAGCACACGCCAGCAACATAAAATTAATCATAAGCCATTCAAAACAGCTTTTTTGTCAAAAAGTATTTTTGGAATGGCTCCAAAAATATTTAATAAATTGCCTAATTCAATTTTAAAAATAGAAACCATGACTGAATTTGAGAATGCATTGTTTAAGTTTTTAGCGTCTAAAGCTTACTACACAATTCAGGAATATTTAAATGACACTCCTAGTACATAACTAATTTACGCATATGCTGCACACACATGGTACTATGTGTGTGCAGCATATGCGTAAATTAGTTTAATTTTAAAATTGAATTAGGCAATTTATTAAATATTTTTGGAGCCATTCCAAAAATACTTTTTGACAAAAAAGCTGTTTTGAATGGCTTATGATTAATTTTTGACAAAACATGTAGTTCTGTAAATAGATTGAAGACCAACTGTATAGTTATGACCATGTTTAAGCAAATAAATGACTGATTACTGATTACTGATATCTGAACCTGTCTACCTGCTTAAGCGAGTCACCATCAAGCCGCATGTCAGGGGGCGTCAATGTCTCTACCCCCATCACTTCGGTTTTCTTGACATTGATTTTAAGGCCTAACCGCTGACACGACTGATTTAGACTCGACATAAGCTCTTGCAGACTTTCTGGGGAGTCCGCCACAAAACACAGGTCATCTGCATACATAATCTCCGTAATCGTAGCTAGAGACACCTTCGTGCAAGCCTTCAGTCTAGCCAAATTGAAAACACTGCCGTCAGTGCGGAAGCGAATGCGGATTCCATCAGTCAAAACCTGTAAGGAGTCTTTGACTACAACTGCAAAATAATTAATAGCAATAGTAATGTACCTAATCACTAAATACTTGAAAAGGAAATAAACAATTACACGTATCTAATTGGGAAATGGATGAAATTATTGTCTTAATATTGACTATTGCCTATATTGCCTATATTTTACGATAAAAAATGGGGTCATTACTTTTTAGGTATATCCGAATTGTGACAGTGTTTAGTGAAAGGTACCATTGTTCGGGCTTCCACAGAGACGAAATTTGTTTGCATCTCTATACCGATAACTTGTCAATGCGTCCTTATGGATTTTATGGAACCCCAAACTGCGATTATCACAATTAAACTATAAAAATACTTCAGACTTCTTCCTGTTTTCGTCGAAATAAATATAGCAAGATATTTCTGACAGCGTTGCAGCACTTCCGATGCAGGGGTAAGTATTATAACATAAGACATAAAGTTAAGACATAAAATACATAAGCTCAAAATGTCTAAAATCAGAAACCATAATATTTTTAAGGCATTTTTTTATTTTTATTTGTTGATGAAAAGAACTTTTATACATAATTAACAATTAGAATCCATAAAGTACGTTACCCATATAAATCTCATTACATGTGTATTGTACATATAAGGGATAACAATCGAAATGCATAAGAAAGTACTTTTATCATAATGGTTGAAATGCATACCGACTTACAATTATTATTTTAACATTGAAAATGTTTATGTTTTCCTGATCGAGGACGTGTATAGTGGAATTTGCCTGCAGTATCAAAATTTTTTTCTGCCGGAAGGCTTCAAAATGTCTTTTGAATTTCCAAAATCAATCGTTAACTTTTTTAGCTTTTCCAAAATTTGACAATAGTTACTTGGATCGAGAATTTCCCAATAACCCTTTTTAATTCGTTTCGCTAACACCAATCCAAGTTGGTCGAAAATAAATGATTTGTTACTATATTATTATTATTATTCAAGAAAGGGAAAAATTGGAATCTCGGGATTAAATAAAGCTACAGTTTGAACCATCTTGAGACGGGCGGACAAAAAGTTTAGTCAGCACACACACAAGGTCAGAAAACTAATTTGTAAAATATTATCATTTGCTTTATTTCTATGTTACATTTTCAATGTCTTTGATAGTTGCGCGTAGTGCGAGAATTGTTGATTTTTTTAAATTGCGTGTTGTGGTGAGAACGTCAGAAGAAAACCTAGAACTAGAACACGTTCCTCCTCGCGTCGCTCGTGATCGCACCTAA
Source organism: Apotomis turbidana (assembly GCA_905147355.2). NCBI lineage: Eukaryota > Metazoa > Arthropoda > Insecta > Lepidoptera > Tortricidae > Apotomis > Apotomis turbidana. Next base: position 3,143,627 of record LR990302.1, read on the forward strand.
CCACGCTATCGAGACTACATGGATAAAAATATTTATGGAATAATCGAATCGAGGAGCACACCACAACAACCATGCAAAACCACATAATGTATCCGTATTGGTGCAATTCTGGTAAATGGTAATGGTTCGCAATGGTGCAATTCTGGCATGGCATATTATACATGTAAACCTTCCTCTTGAATCACTATCTATTAAAAAAAACATCGAAATCCGTTGCGTAGTTTTACAGATCTAGAATACATAGGAACAGATAGTAGGAAGCGACTTTGTTTTATAGTAGGTATGTAGGTAGTAATTCTTAACAAACCGTAAACTGGTCGTAAAAGTGACTAAAAGTGGTAAAACACTTACCTACATATATTATAATACTTAAACATAATAAATACGCATAGGAGAATAAGATTGATAGCCAACCAGTCTGTCGCATAGTAAGAGGAGCCATATTCATTGCAATGTAAAGTCACGTTAGTCGTCAGATGTGGTACTGGGACTACTGCAACTACTGGGAACTACTTAGAATGGGGATGCGCCACGGCAGAAAATGAGAACTCAGGGGTGTTCTCGGGACTTAACTTTAATGTGTAAAGTTATGGATTAGTGGACAATAGTTTATAACTAACACTGAACAGACTACAGAGCGTAATAATAACTAACACGGACGAGACGCTTTGTGGCGAGAGCGTGGTAGGTATCGGCGCGCGAGATGCGCGCGCGATTACTATACGGTGGTGCGGTTCGAGCTCGACTGGCGGGCGGCGCGTGTTACGCTGGCTGCACACTAACGCTAGAGAGTAATCTCGTTGGTATGCATCCGCGAGAGGCCCGCTGGGGCAAGACACGACTAGTTTCGGTTTACTATATACTTCATCACCTCTATTTTCGCAGGATTCAGACAGTATGGAGGCACTGCCACAGGTGGGTACTCACCCGTATCTATACGGTGCTTAGCGATAAGCGTAGGAGCTCCTCCTGAATGAAAAATGTGTGCGTGCCTGACGAGGATCTGGGCGAGTTCATCTCGCTGCGCAAACTCCAGTTGAGTACTCTCGTCGTCCCGGAGAACGTCTGTGGAGGCACAGGTAGTGCCTCGCGACGTTGGTTCGAAAAACAGCTGATATTTCACCTGATGATTTTTGTCGAAATACCATACTTCCTAGGAGAAATTAATAACAACACCCATAGCCCTAAGGAAATCTATACCGAGTAACGTCTCGTTGTTGCCGGACTCGGGGAAAATTAAAAATGGTATCGTAATGATAATTTGTTCCAACCGCACCTGTAACGTGGTAGTGAGAACGTTCATCTCACGTACGTGGCCATCGGCAAGTTTAATTTGCCTCGTCGTAGGCGTGAGCGGGCGGCCTTTACGTAGAAGGAGAGCATATAGCGTGTGACCGGCAATACAGTGCTTCGCGGCAGTATCAATTAAAGCTGTACCATTTACACCCAAAATCTCGACTTTGAAAATGGGACGTAAGTCGCGACATTTGACGGGCCTATCACCGACGCTACATGCCAGCAAGTCGTCATCGTCCTTAATACGTACACAATTATCATCATCACAAGACAAAAAATCATCACTATCAGTAAAAACATTAGTTTTACCCTCAGCAGGATTTTTCAAAAAATCCGATATATTACACGTTGCCTGAGGGCAGACCGTTACATCGTCAACAGTTAAATTCGAACTTTCAATCTCAGCCGGATTTTTCAAAAAATCCGACTTGCTACACTTTTGCATTGCACCCTTACGTGTGCGGTTACGCTTAGCGTCATTTTGAGAACAAACATATTCATTTTTAGTGCCAACAAGATTTTGTGAAAAATCTGACTTACCACACTTTTGCATTGCACCGTTACGTGTATGGATACGCTTCACCTCATGTTGAGAACAAACATATTTATTTTCGGTGTCAACAAAATTTTGTGGAAAATCCGACTTATCACACTTTACCTGAGGGCAGGTAATCGTAGCGTTATTGAAATCGCGAACAAAAAATGTATCACATTTACATGCGAAATCGAACTTGTTGCACTTTCCATGGGGACAAATATGCAAAAGTGTGACGTCATTGATTTTGTGACACTGACATTGTACACAATTACGTACAAAATCAGACTTGTGATTTAAAATAACATCGTTATCATAACAATAACACGTAACTTCCTTTTGTGCAAAAAATTACTTATTACCTTTTCCCTGTGGGCAGGTACAAGTTGCGTCGTCGATTCTGTGAATACAACAATTCTTGGAATTTCGCACAGAATCGGACTTACATTTCGGTACAGCGCCGTTACAAAAAGTAGACGTAACTTTTTATCATTTTTGGCACAATAGGTAGGTATCGTTGTCGCTAACGTTGCATATGGGAAGATTTGGTATAAGGTTTACTATACGCAGAGATAAATAGTGACCTTTAACCCCTCGTATGCTTAGACGCGTATCCGTGCCAGTTCATGAACTGCCTAAGCACGGATACGTTCTAGCGGGCAGCATACAATGACGTAACGCGGCCGCGACGAGGTGTCAAATTCTGAATTGGTTGCCGCATACGAGGGGTTAAGGTGTGATTTAAATATAGCCTGAAAAGTGATTGAAAAATTAGTCTCTAGCCTAGCCGGCTGGACGTTACAGTGCCCATGTACGAGTAAGTAGCATTTCGTCAGTCAGAGCGTATAGAGAAGTCAAGTCTGTAGATTTTTATGTACCTATATTTAGAGCATGTATTCAAAAAATTAAGGTCTAACCTAACCTACAAGAATAATAATCTAATAATAATATTGCCCGGACATCGATCTTAGCTGCTAAAACAGGCTTCGAAGTGTCACATTTCGGGCGGAATAATTCGAAAGAACTGTTAAGGAATTTCATACAAAAGTCCTAGGCGGGGAAGTATTTATTTTAAACATGGCGTTTGTGTTCATAAACGGGCTAAACAGCTAAATTATGTTTTTTTGAGTGGTGTATTTTTTTTATTTCATTGCATATTTTTGAAAAAAGCACTATTCATGCCTTAGCCGTGAAAAGGGCGTGCCGGCTTCGTATCACTATTCGTCCTCCCTACGGTCGGTCTTCTATACCTACTCACCCGGCAAGCCCTTATTTCCCGGCGTCTGCAGTATGTACAGTCGCCATCAGATATATCGCAGCATATAAGGCGTTCATAAATATGTGAACACGACTCTTATTGACTGGGGGGTTACAGTACATGTTCACATATTTATGAACGCCTGCGATATATCTGATGGCGACTGTACTATTTATTTGCCAAGTTATTATTTTAGCTGCCCGGAAAAGAATAACCTCATTCCTTTCATTTACAGTCGCAGACAGCTGACGACGATAATGGACACTCAGAGGTAATTTCATCGATAAAATTGAAAAGTGACTTTCCTTTAGTAAATATAAGTCAAGTGTTAAGTAAATTTTTATGAACGCTCCAGTATAAAACTGTACGAGTATATAATTAATCACGTGTGTATATTTACGGTTTACGTTCAAACGTTAAATGTCCCAATTGTTGAACCTAATAAACAGAAAATGTATATTATAAGCCCGATTTCTTGGTAACTCCAGAGGCATTCTGAACCTGTCTACCTGCTTAAGCGAGTCACCATCAAGCCGTATGTCAGGTGGCGTCAATGTGTCCACCCCCATCACTTCGATTTTCTTGACATTAATTATTTTTTAAGGCCAAACCGCTGACACGACTGATTTAGACTCGACATAAGCTCTTGCAGACTTTCTGGGGAGTCCGCCACAAAACACAGGTCATCTGCATACATAATCTCCGTAATCGTAGCTAGAGACACCTTCGTGCAAGCCTTCAGTCTAGCCAAATTGAAAACACTGCCGTCAGTGCGGAAGCGAATGCGGATTCCATCAGTCAAAACCTGTAAGGAGTCTTTGACTACAACTGCAAAATAATTAATAGCAATAGTAATGTACCTAATCACTAAATACTTGAAAAGGAAATAAACAATTACACGTATCTAATTGGGAAATGGATGAAATTATTGTCTTAATATTGACTATTGCCTATATTGCCTATATTTTACGATAAAAAATGGGGTCATTACTTTTTAGGTATATCCGAATTGTGACAGTGTTTAGTGAAAGGTACTATTGTTCGGGCTTCCACAGAGACGAAATTTGTTTGCATCTCTATACCGATAACTTGTCAATGCAGAATGCCTTATGGATTTTATGGAACCCCAAACTGCGATTGTCACAATTAAACTAAAAAAAAACTTCGGACTTATACTTCTTCCTGTTTTCGTCGATAGCAAGATATTTCTGACAGCACTTCCAATGCAGGGGTAAGTATTATAACATAAGACATAAAGTTAGAATAAATAAGCTCAAAATATCTAAAATCAGAAACCATAATATTTTTAAGGCATTTTTTTATTTTTATTTATTGATGAAAAGAACTTTTATACATAACAAACAATTAGAATCCATAAAGTACGTTACCCATATAAATCTCATTACATGTGTATGTACGGTTACCTATCATAATCCCGAATTTTTGTTTCCCCGCTGTCACGTTTCACCAAATATTCATTTGTCCGAAATCTATTTATTCCAAAACTATTAACATTTCAAAATAATTATAAAACAAACCTAACCTAACCTAATGGGTTCTATAAAACGATGTGTAAAAAATCCTGAAAATATTATGGGTTTCAGGAAAAATAGCTTACGGGCAAATGAAAATTCGGCGAAACGATACAGCGGGGTAACAATGTTTCGAAGTTGCGATAGGTTACCGTATGCACATATAAGGGATAACAATCGAAATGCATCAGAAAGTACTTTTATCATAATGGTTGAAATGCATACCGACTTACAATTATTATTTTATTCTTTATTCTTTAATTAGTTGTAAAGTCATGTACATTCAGATTAAGGTGTTACATATAGTGATTTGTCAGACCATGACGCCCTGTAAGGGCACACAGTAACTTAATACTAGCATGCGTAATACATATTTAAATAGCAAAAATAGGACAGAATTTCGTCACTACAAATTCATTTCTAAATTGTGGTCACTGAGCCATTGTTTTGTTATTTCAAAAGTGTGTCTAAGCTGCAAGTTACATTCAGAGCTATTTTTACAATTTAATAACAATGAGACATCATCAGGGAACATAACGCAGGTAGTGTCTGGGTTTAGAACTGTAGGTAGGTCATTTATATATGCTAGAAATAGGAGACATCCACATACACTACCTTGGGGGATGGAACACGTGATTTGGCGCATTTCAGAAGTAATAACTTTTCCTTGTTTAATGTAATGTAATGTAAACACTTTATTGTACATAAAAACAAGAAAAACACATTACAAAAGAATAAGCATGTACAAAGGCGAACTTATCCCTTTAAGAGATCTCTTCCAGTTAACCTTTGAGCAAATGAGTGCTAAACAAATGTAAATGGTAGACAAACCAAGCAACATTTACAATACAAAGGAGTAACTATAACTATACAATAATACACATGAAAATACAAAAACCAACAGAGAGAGAGATAGGTAACAATCAATATAATACATATTACATAATATCTATATAAATACATATACATAATATTCAACATAAATAAAATTATAATTATAACAAAAACAGCAACCTAATCATTCGTTCGACAGCCACAATTCCGGGCGGGAGACAATTTATTCCATAATTTCACGGCGCGCACAGCAAAAGACATATCGTAAACGTGAGATTTATGCGGTGGGATAGATAAAGTCAGATTCGCACTTGACCGCAGGCGATGGCCATTACCATCCGCCATGTAAGAGAACTTCTCTGCAAGGTAAGGAGGAGAAGAAGGAATGAAAAGGACATTATACAAAAGACAAAGAACGTGCAAGTCTCTACGCTGACGGATCGGAAGCCATTTAAGTTGAGCGCGGTATTGAGACACATGATCAAACTTGCGGAGACCAAATATATACCTAATACAGACGTTTTGTAGGCGTTCTAGCTTGTCAAGCAGCTCCCCCCGGAGATCCAGGAAAGCAACGTCACCGTAGACGAGAAGAAGGAGCAAAAGAGAGCGGGCAAGCATGATCTTCGTATGGAGAGGAAGGAAATTCTGCAGACGCCTCAAAGAATGAAGGGATGCGAAAATTTTCCTACTGATCTCAGAAATATGAGGTGCCCATGACAAAGTTTGATCCATGGTAACGCCTAAATTTTTTACAGTAGAAGATAAAGGTATAGGCGTACCAATCAATCAATCAATCAATCGTTTATTTCAAAGAATATGGTACAATTTAGGTTAGTAGATGTGGTTAGCTCAGCATATTCTGCCAGTACGGCGTAGAAATATTTAACTTATAACTAAGAACATTAAATTAATTTAGTTATACTATTAGATTATTATTAAATTATTAGATTAGGTACAATTCAAATAATTAATTATCCATTATGGTTCAAAAATTCGTCAACAGAATAAAAGCATTTGCCAAGCAGCCATTTAAACATTATTTTATTAAATTGATTTAATTGTAAGCCTTTGAAGTTGTCAGGTAACCTATTATACAATTGGATAGCCATACAATATACATTTCTGCCAAATACCTTTAGCTTTTGCCTAGGCTTTGAGCGGTTTTAGGCTAGGTCTATTGCCCTTATTGACTATCGTATCATGCAGTGGAAAGAAGTGTGGATACTTTTTCACAAATTTGGTAACTTCTAATATGTAGAGGCAAGGTAGAGGTAAGATATTAAGGTCCTGGAATATTGGTTTGCAATGTGCAAGATATTCAGCTCCGTATACAGCCCTGACACATTTTTTTTGAGTCACAAATGCTCTTTGGGTATCTGTACTGTTACCCCAAATGATAAGCCCGTAGCGTAAGATGGAGGAAACATATCCATGGTATGCGGAAAGCGCAGCCTCTCTTGATGCTATAGACCTAAGGCGTCGCAGTGCATACACAAATCGATCCAGTCTAGAGCATACGCCTTCAATATGTGCTCTCCAATTAACAACCATCCATCCAACCATCAAAGACAATAACTGGCTTAGCTAGATCTGAGAGCTTGGAAATAAAATGTGGGCTTCCAACGACAATAGCCTGCGACTTCTTGGCATTCACCATCAAACCAAAGGATGAAGCCCAAGCACGGATTGATTCCAGGTCCGAATTGATTTTAGAAACCAAGGACCCAAAATCATCGATGCTGGCTGCCGCGTAAAGCTGCAAATCGTCTTCATAGAGATGGAACGAGGAAGAGAGTGACTTGGTAATTCCGTTAATAAAGATAGAAAAGAGTAATCGAGAGAGTATGCCCCCTTGAAGGACACCAGCAGACAGTTCGCACCAGCCAGAAAATCGGTCATCAACTCGAACCCGCTGTTGCCTCCCAAAGAGGTAATCACGAAACCAGGATAGTGAAGTTGGAGATATATTTAAAGTACTAAGTAAACTGAGAAGGATATCAAAATCAACAGTGTTAAAAGCACTACTAAAATCAAGGAGTACCAAAATAGTCACTTTCCTATTTTCTATATTAAGACGAATATCGTCGGTGATCTTAACCAAAGCTGTAGTTCAAAGATTCAATGATTTTGGATAAGACGGGAAGAATGGATATAGGACGATATTGTGAAAAGGACGACGGATTAGGGGTTTTAGGGAGAGGAATTACATGGACGCATTTCCATATTGAGGGAAACGTGCCAGAGGAGAAAGAAAAATTAATAATATGGGAAAGGATAGGAGCTGTAGAATCCGCCACGAGCATAAGCATATCCAAGCTAAGATTATCCTCACCGACGGCTTTCGTCTTAATATTCTTGAGAATGGCCAGGATTTCCTGCGGTGAAATATTACATTGTTTACATTCTTTATCGAAGCAATCAATTTCCACACATTGTCTACGGTTATGAAGATAAGATTGAAACCACTTATGGGCCAAACCGCGTACCCCCATGCCGTACAGCTTACTAAGTAAAATGTCATGGGAAACTTTTTCATACGCCTTAGTCTAACATTGAAAATGTTTATGTTTTCCTGATCGACGACGTGTATAGTGGCATTTGCCTGCAGTTTCAAAATTTTTATCTGCCGGAAGGCTTCAGTGCCATTTGAATTTCCAAAATCAATCGTTAACTTTTTTAGCTTTTCCAAAATTTGACAATAGTTACTTGGATCGAGAATTTCCCAATAACCCTTTTTAATTGGTTTACTATTGGAAGGCATAAAATCATTTATACTAATATGGTTACGCATAATTGCTTTTCACCGAAAATAAGATGTGCATAAGCCTCATTACGCATATTTTTTTACGCATAACATTAAAAAGCATAAATACAGAAAGTATAACCGTCATGAAGACTAATAACAAAAAGCATAAGCATAAATAGGCATAATAATCAATTGGCATCATATCAAAATGCATAACGCTATTATCCTATTAAAAGTTGCACTACGAGAGAAGGTTAGTATAGTGTGTATATATTATATTTAAGAACTAAAGCTAGGTCAACGGAGGTCCGCTTCGCAGACCCCCTATTCCGCGTTGCTTAGGCGCTTCGCGCCTGGTTATCATGCTAACCTAACCTAACCTAATGTACTATGGGCTGCATAAATGCATGGTCCATTTATGAATGAATTCATTCATAAATAAATGGGCCATGCAATTCTGCAGCTCATTGTACCTACCTAATGTGACCTAACGTTACGTAACGTAATATTTTGTTTTGAAATATATACATAGATACAATAATAATAAATGCATGTTAACCACGTAACTGAGTTTCATTCATTTAGACAACTGAAATTATGGATAATGACCGATATACCAAATAATTATTAGCCCAAATTCGGCCAATACAAATTATTCCAACTAAAATTATGCTAATAGCGTAGTATGCCAAAAAACCAGTAGGCCAAAATATTACTATGCGAAAGTAATATTATGCCAAAACAAATTATGCTAAATCAATTATGCGAAACAGCATTAGTCAAAAAAACATTATGCTATCCAAGAGGATCCCTTTTAATTCGCTTCTTAACAAGCCGTAAAGTGGTCGTAAAAGTGACTAAAAGTGGTAAAACACTTACCTACATATATTATAATGCTTAAACATAATAAATTACGCATAGGAGAATAAGATTGATAGCCAATCAGAGTCTGTCGCATAGTAAGAGGAGCAATATTCATTGCAATGTAAATTAAGGCAGAGATAAATACTGACCTTTAACCCTTCGTATGCTTAGACGCGTATCCGTGCCAGTTCATGAACTGCCTAAGCACGGATACGTTCTGGCGGGCAGCATACAATGACGTAACGCGGCCGCACCGAGGTGTCAAATTCTGAATTGGTTGCCGCATACGAGGGGTTAAGGTGTGATTTAAATATAGCCTGAAAAGTGATTGAAAAATTAGTCTCTTGCAAAGGCAAGAGCCGGCTAGCCGGCTGGACGTTACAGTGCCCATGTAAGTAGCATTTCGTCAGTCAGAGCGTATAGAGAAGTCAAGTCTGTAGATTTTTATGTACTTATATTTAGAGCATGTAATCAAAAAAATAAGGTTCAACCTAACCTAACCTACAAGAATAATAATCTAATAATAATATTGCCCGGACATCGATCTTAGCTGCTAAAACAGGCTTCGAAGTGTCACATTTCGGGCGGAATAATTCGAGAGACGTGTAAAGGAATTTCATACAAAAGTCCTAGGCGGGGTAGTATTTATTTTGTAGGGTTGTTAGGTGTTAGAAGTAATGTAAACAACCACTTTAACTCCACTACGTATATTGTCTTACTAAATAGCACAACACAGAAGGTATATTCAAAGTTCGAAGATAGGCACACAGAAGAAATAGCACGGAAGGAAGAAACAATATAAATATACAGCATACGGCAATAAAGCGAAAGCGATAGAAATCGTATAGCGATATCGGTCGAGAGCGGCATGCGCTTCGCGTCAGATAGGTGCATCGACTGGCGGTGCGGGGCTTTTTTTTTTCTTACAATGGGAAGCCGGAAGCCTATAACTATAATTATAGTATGCCTGCATCCGAATGTCGGTAATTAGCAGGGGGCGGGGCTAGCCGGCCGCACCTGCCCGGAGCGGCGGGGCGGTCGCCATTCGGCCGCCTTCAGTACTATAAGTTATAGTTATAGTCGCACGTCACAAACCTTATCTAAGCAAACCGGGCTCCGCAAACAAAGAAACTTGCAGCGCGGGCGCGGCTCCAATGAACCCGACCAGACAGCACGTCAATATTGTATCGACGGACGAAATGTAAACATTGTGTGTATTTTATTGTTTGTGTGTAAATATATATTATATGGAATGTATGTGTGTGTAGATAATGTTATAAACATATGTAAATAAATATTATAATCATTATAAACCTTTTGTATTAAATAGATATAAATGTAAATAGTTTAAATATGTTAAAATATAATATTAAACGTGATTTGTGGGAGAGTATCCCACAATTTTAAACATGGCGTTTGTGTTCATTAACGGGCTAAACAGCTAAATTATGTTTTTTTGAGTAGTGTATTTTTTTTTATTTAATTGCATATTTTTGAGAAAAGCACTATTCATGCCTTAGCCGTGAAAAGGGCGCGCCGGCTTCGTATCACTATTCGGCCTCCCTACGGTCGGTCTTCTATACCTACTCACCCGGCAAGCCCTTTTATTTCCCGGCGTCTGCAGTATGTAACAGTCGCCATCAGATATATCGCAGCATATAAGGCGTTCATAAATATGTGAACACGACTCTTATTGACTGGGGGGTTACAGTATATGTTCACATATTTATGAACGCCTGCGATATATCTGATGGCGACTGTACTATTTATTTGCCAAGTTATTATTTTAGCTGCCCGGAAAAGAATAACCTCATTCCTTTCATTTACAGTCGCAGACAGCTGACGACGATAATGGACACTCAGAGGTAATTTCATCGATAAAATTGAAAAGTGACTTTCCTTTAGTAAATATATTAAGTCAAGTGTTAAGTCAATTTTAATGAACGCTCCAGTATAAAACTGTACGAGTATATAATTAATCACGTGTGTATATTTACGGTTTACGTACAAACGTTAAATGTCCCAATTGTTGAACCTACTAAACAGAAAATGTATATTATAAGCCCGATTTCTTGGTAACTCCAGAGGCATTCTGAACCTGTCTACCTGCTTAAGCGAGTCGCCATCAAGCCGTATGTCAGGTGGCGTCAATGTGTCCACCCCCATCACTTCGATTTTCTTGACATTTATTTTAAGGCCAAACCGCTGACACGACTGATTTAGACTCGACATAAGCTCTTGTAGACTTTCTGGGGAATCCGCCACAAAACACAGGTCATCTGCATACATAATCTCCGTAATCGTAGCTAGAGACACCTTCGTGCAAGCCTTCAGTCTAGCCAAATTGAAAACACTGCCGTCAGTGCGGAAGCGAATGCGGATTCCATCAGTCAAAACCTGTAAGGAGTCTGACTACAACTGCAAAATAATTAATAGCAATAGTAATGTACCTAATCACTAAATACTTGAAAAGGAAATAAACAATTACACGTATCTAATTGGGAAATGGATGAAATTATTGTCTTAATATTGACTATTGCCTATATTTTACGATAAAAAATGGGGTCATTCCTTTTTAGGTATATCCGAATTGTGACAGTGTTTAGTGAAAGGTACCATTGTTCGTGCTTCCAGAGAGACGAAATTTGTTTGCATCTCTATACCGATAACTTGTCAATGCGTCCTTATGGATTTTATGGAACCCCAAACTGCGATTGTCACAATTAAACTATAAAAATACTTCAGACTTCTTCCTGTTTTCGTCGAAATAAATATAGCAAGATATTTCTGACAGGGTTGCAGCACTTCCGATGGAGGGGTAAGTATTATAACATAAGACATAAAGTTAGAATACATAAGCTCAAAATATCTCAAATCAGAAACCATAATATTTTTAAGGCATTTTTTTATTTTATTTATTGATGAAAAGAATTTTATACATAACTAACAATTAGAATCCATAAAGTACGTTACCCATATAAATCTCATTACATGTGTATGTACGTACATAATACCTAGGTCTTATAATTGACTCCGGATTAACATGGAGCCCCCATATTGACTCGCTATGTGATCGTTTTGTCGTCCGCCTGTTTCGCGCTCGGCAGGCTGCGCCGAATACTACACCCTGCCAATTTAAAAAAAAGCCTATTATGGCTATTTTCACTCTCTCTTAACATACGGCATAGATCTTTGGGAAAATGCTGCCGATCGTGAGAGACCATTCAAGCTTCAAAAGCGTGCAATTCGTTGCTTAAGTGAAACCCCATGGGATCACCCGGCTCGTGAATTGTTCAGGGAAACCAAAATTCTTACTCTTCCCAGCCTGTACGTCCTCGAAGTAGCCAAGTACGTGAGAGGTAACCTTGAACAATTCCCGACGCGCGGTGACTCACACGACCGCGACACCAGGCGGCGCGGGGAGCTGCGCCCGCCTTGGACACGTCTCGCGAAATCGAAAAAGTGCCTGCACACTATAGGCCCTAAAGTCTATAACAAAATATCCTTAGAAATCAGGAATTCTCCTAGCATGAGTTGTTTTGTAAACAAACTTAAGACCAAACTAGCAGTAGACGCGATCTACTATATTGACGATTTTTTTTCAAGTAACTGAGTGCACACCCTTAACCGGTTTGCTACCCAAGATAAATAATTGATTTATATATAAACTTAGTATAATTATGTTGACATGTAAAACTATGTTTTATCAAAATAAATGAATGAATGAATAAGGGATAACAATAGAAATGCATCAGAAAGTACTTTTATCATAATGGTTGAAATGCATGTACTTACAATTATTATTTTAACATTGAAAATGTTTATGTTTTCCTGATCGAGGACGTGTATAGTGAGGCTTCAAAGTGCCATTTGAATTTCCAAAATCAATCGTTAACTTTTTTAGCTTTTCCAAAATTTGACAATAGTTACTTGGATCGAGAATTTCCCAATAACCCTTTTTAATTCGCTTCGCTAACACCAATCCAAGTTGGTCGAAAATAAATGATTTGTTACTATCTATATTAATAATTTCGTCACGGGGTACGGTAGACCCGATCGAAACCTATCTCGAATTAATAAGCGTAAAAAAATAAGAGTTTCGAATCGACAACATATATCCGCAAAATTCGGATTGTCGAGTATTTCGTGATTAAAAAGTATTAAATAATGACATTTAAACCTTCAGCCATATTGCTTTCTTTGACAAGCCTTCAGAAACGCGTTTGTTGCGTTCAGAAAATGTTAAACAATTTCACACCGATTGACGTGTAGAATTCTTAGACCATAGACAAAGTAGAATTGTTTACCAGTAAAGAGCAGCAGTATTTGAGGATGCGCCATATTGCGGAATTTCACTGGAACTAATTTCTTACACTGGCAATGATTTTGACTTTATGCTGGTTTGTCAACAATGTCAATGTCATTCGTGGCCGTTTCTTTAAAAGAAAAATATCCAGGAGGTTAGGAGGTTCCGGTTTGTGACTTAAGATAGCCGCATGCCTTTAAGTTTAGTTATTCGTTATTTATTCATTTTGGTTGTTCAATGTGTAGTATTGATAGCCTATTGTGCAGTGAACTAACGTATGAGTGAATGGTTAATGAAGAATTCAACTTGAAGCGTACATAGCCCTTCTTGGGTCAAGGCCCGGTAGACCGCGTGGTTTTTAGTAAATCGCTATCACTTTACAAAAAGCTCAACTCACCGTACAACGTTCGTCAACTTTGACACTGGCAGAATTGACCCAATGGGCAGTAGCCATTTTTTTTATATAAAAAAAAAATATCCAGAGTAAATGCCGAAAACCATTCACAGTCGTGAACGTAAAATTATAAATAAAGTGTACACGTGTTTACTACGAGAAAAACAGTGGGCACTCTGCATTCCGTTAAATGATAGTAGTGTTCCCGTGGGATGAGGAAGGAGTTGCAAATTTGTTACTTATTTATAGGAAAGTGGATTTATAATAATTTGGTAGCCCACTTTTATTACCGACTTCAAAAAAAGATGGAGGTTCTATGTTTCACTGTACCAATGTAAGCATGTTCCTTATTGTTTTTTTTTTCATGTATGTTCACTAATTTCTCCTTCAATTGTGAATCGATCATCAAAATTCTTTTTTTATTTGAGAGAGTATACTCCTGATGTGGATCCATTACTACCAAGACGGAATCTGATGATGGGATCCCAGTGAAATCAAGGGCAATCCTCAAATATTATATTTAGCACTAACAGTGTTTTTCATGTATTTTATAAAATTTATTCAGATATTTGGGTCTGATATTCATCATTTCATTATGATGAGTTGATAAAACTCCTTAATGGTTGTAGGAGTTAGTAGGTAATGTATTCAATAGTATACAGTTAGGTTAAGACTGTTCTTTTTAGTGTACCCCTGTAGGTGGTCCCATTGCCACCAAGTTACCTTCAAATGTTACAGGCACTATGAATGTTTTTCATATATTTTCTTAAGTTTAATTAACGTCTTATGATGCTGGAGCTGATGATGGAAGGTAAATCCTTAACGGTTAGGAATTAAAAGGGATAAATCTAACGGCATACATACAAATAAGACCACCCCGACCTCCACGATCTCCCGCTATATTAGTTATCTATGCATTTAATTTCAATCATTAAAAAGCAAAAAAATATTATTTACTTACTCGATAATTATTTCGTTATTTTTACTTACACCTACATTATTTGAATCATCTTTCTTTTCTTTATTGAACAAAGCTTTTCAGTTTATTTTTGAAGCCTAATCTTTTTATTCATTGCAATAATGATGCATTTTTTTCTCGGCATTGTCATGCATTTTGCAACTCAGAACACGCACAATCAAAATCTAAATATAGGTTGTTGTGTGTTAAAATTCTGCTGATCAACCTCGAAACCATCTCGAACAGTAAGCACGTATATTATTTTAAGGGATATTATTAAACTAACTAAGTAACTCCACTAATTAACTGAATGCATACCAGAAAAACTAATGCTGTGCAAAAAAGACAATAGATTAACTGAACATGTCCTACAAAAAAGAAAACTTAAACATAAACATCATACAAAACGAGATGACCTTTTTAACCGAATTCACACCAAAAGTATGGTTCGTACATCGGATATATTTGAAACTTTCACCAAAAATACTGACTTGCACACTAATTATGCACACCAAATAATGCGAATTAAATATACTTAAATATACTATAGAATAGGTTGAGGTGAATCAATCACCTTTCAGAGCAGATCCGACTAGCCCGGGTTAGGTTGGGTTAGTTTTTTTTTTTTTTATATCCAGTAAAACAGTTTTTCAAATACCTTTCAATAAATAAATAGTATATTTAATTCGCATTATTTAGTGTGCATAATTAGTGCGCAAGTCAGTATTTTTGGTGAAACTTTCAAATATTTTGATCGAAAAAAGGGAATATACAGATATCGATTTAAATACATGCCTTATTTTAATACTATCCCGCTATCCTGAAGGTATACAGGGTATAACAGTTAAGTACGTGTGACCAGGATAATTATTTCGTTATTACATGAGATATTAAAAAAAACCGGTCAAGAGCGAGTCGGACTCGCGCACCCAGGGTTCCGTACAAACACTTATCCCATATTAACTGGGCCAATAGTTATCTCTTATAATTACCGAATAATCGCCGGGTCATGTAACGCTTACACCTGTATAGGCTTCCTAACTATAGTACAATGATGAATATGAGTATCAGAACAATGCATAATTAGGTTTTAGTATATCTGATAAACCGCGGGTAACACCGCGGGACTCAGCTGACAATATTAAAACTCTTCACAATTTTTTTGGGAATCTTTTGTCAAATATATAATAGAATAAAAGATCATAATTGTGAAGTGTATATTGCGATTGCTTACATTTTACCCGAGCGAAGCCGGGTTTACAGCTAGTATATTATTATTATTCAAGAAAGGGAAAAATTGGAATCTCGGGATTGAATAAAGCTACAGTTTGAACCATCTTGAGACGGGCGGACAAAAAGTTTAGTCAGCAGCCCTTACGCACGAGGTCAGAAAACTAATTTGTAAAATATTATCATATGCTTTATTTCTATGTTACATTTTCAATGCCTTTGATAGTTGCGCGTAGTGCCAGAATTGTTGATTTTTTTTTATTGCGTGTTGTGGTGAGAACGTCAGAAGAAAACCTAGAACTAGAACACGTTCCTCCTCGCGTCGCTCGTGATCGCACCTAACCACGCTATCGAGACTACATGGATAAAAATATTTATGGAATAATCGAATCGAGGAGCACACCACAACAACCATGCAAAACCACATAATGTAACTGTTAGTTATAAAAAAATTATGCGGTGGTTGCAAGGAAACAACCAAGCATTTTTCCAAAAAATGTGTTACCTGAAAGCACACTCATAAAGGCTTGAATCTGCCTTGATAACCTAAAACCTTCCTGCTGCGTCGCCTTTGCTCCATTATGTATTCTACGCTTAGAAATTTAAACCCTTTATGAAATGTAACTGTTATGTATTTTGATCATTATGGATACCAAACTTAAAGTGTTTTGAACAAATATTGTACTTATAAGATTATTTTTATAAAGTTACAATTTATTTACGAATTCCATCCTTTGTATGTATATTTACTTTTAATGGAATCTATTTTCAGGTGGTGAGTATATATATATATTATGTTAATCATAATTAAAATTTAGTTAAACGTCAATTTAGTACAAAGCTATATAAAAACAACTTTATTGATTCTTTTCATAATCTGTTTTAAGAATACTTACAATACTCTTATTAATTCCCCCACAAAACTAGTTTACGTGAAAAGCAGGCACTTTAGTTTTGGGCAAGATTTTCAATGCAGCTAAGGAAGGATTCAATACATATTCAAGGTCTTAAATTACTGGAAATCGATCTCATTTAGAAGACGAGAAAAATCGGAAGAGGCTCTAGTTTCTCGGTACCACTCGCCTTAAACGGTTAAGTTAACAGAAATTAAATAACGGTGACATTAAAGTCGAATCGAATATTTATCGGCATCTTCCGGTGACCATACGCATATGCATGTATTCTAGTGAAAATAGAGTTGTAACCTGTGATAATTTTAAAGTTTCTTTTTGAGAGCTTTATTCATGTTAAAGTTAGATAATTTCATAGAAGATCTTATATATGCTTTTTTACTTTTCTGTTAGGGTAAAAAGCCATAAAAAAGAATTTTCAGTAAGAAGAGCGTCAGTAATTTCTTACATAGGTACACAAAAAGCTAACGTAATAGTATGTACTTATTTTAATGTCAAATGACTTCACCGAAATTGAAAATGGAATGTCAAAAATTATAGGCTGGGGTTGCCATAATCGGGAATTGCTAACTAGTATTCCATTGGAAAGGAAGCAATAACGTGTATTTTTATTCGAATATCTTCATAAGAACATTACAAAATATATAATTTTACTAGTTACGCGGATAAAAAGCGAGTGAAAAAATTGCAGACAACGTTTATCATACTTCAGCAACATCAACAACGCTCTATAATGAATGTGACGGAAAGCTTTAACAGATTACGTGTACCTACTATTATTAATTTATTGAAAATAATATTGGATTGTCCTTTTTTAGGGTTCCGTAGTCAACTAGGAACCCTTATAGTTTTTTATGTAATTGATCACTAAATTATTTATGTTGATTTATTTTACTCACTTATTACAGTTTGAGATGTGAAAATAGATATTGTTTGATAAAGATAAATAGGATTTTAACCTTTAATATAACGTGTTTAGGTCGAAGTTAATGTCTATTTATTACGACTTATCACCTTATCAAATAAAAAACAAGTATTTTTGTTCTTCGTAGGTTCACCTGTGCAGCGTTTCTTTTGTAAAAATATATAATAGATGTATAGTTAGAGTATATAAATTCATCATATTTATTATGATTATATATTTGCATTACTAACCTACTATGGAATTTCATTCTGAAATAAAGAATTATTATTATTATTATTTTAGATGGTTATAAAACCATATCAAATTATTACCATATACAAATTTGTGATATCATTTTTTACTTTCATTTTTTACTTATATTTTATTTACCTGTCGACTTTCCTTATTATTTAAAAAAAAATTGCCTTATTTCTGACAATCATGATAATAAATCGTTTTTTAAGTTTGACGAAGCAAATTTGTTTTTATCGTGAAATAAAATAATCTAATCTAATGTAATTTTAAAAAATTGAATATTTTTTTATTATCAGTACCTATTTCGTTATTTCAGTATTTGGTTATTTAATTATTTCTGTCTAATTTGACCGGACTAAAAAGCGTGTGACATCGGAAAACTCGTCTCCCCGCGACTGCACCGAGTGTCTACTCTAAATCTTAATCTCACAACAATCTCTTTCAGATTATTGGTGATATCAATATAGGCGGAGTAAGTACTCAATTGAAGATTACAACTTTGGCGAAGCTTCGTCCGCTTGGTAACAGGTTCTGCTTATGTTTCGGGATACGTTAGATTTCCGGGACAAAAGTCATGTATGGGTCGTTTCTATAAAGCCTCTGTTTTTACTCTATCTCATGTTAATGTGTGTTACATTAATAACGAAATTTCATTTCAGGGCGGTAATAAAATTAACATACAAATAAAGACACTAAGCGGGGTGGTCGGAAAAGTAAAAGTAAGTAAGAAAATAAAACTATTTAATTTGATAACATACTAAAACGCATATTCATTCATGTAAATTATTGAAGTAGATTTATTATCTTTGTCTTGTATTGTATGACATAACTAGCGACTCGCCTCGGGTTCTCAATGGTGCAATTCTGGCATGGCATATTATACATGTAAACCTTCCTCTTGAATCACTATCTATTACAAAAACCGGCCAAGAGCATGTCGGGCCACGCTCAGTGTCGGGTTCCGTAGTTTTTTTCATCCTTCACAAATAAACTGCTGTTTTAAGCCCGATGTTTAAGTTAAGAAAGATTTTAAGCTCTATAAAAAGGTCGTAAACGCCCTAGAAACTGTAATCACTTATTATCTTCTGGAAGTCAACTTACGTCCTTTTAAAGAAAAAATATGAAATTTGGCGATAACTCAAAAATGGCTCGACCGATTTTGTTCAATATAGTTTTCATTTAAAGTACTTATAAGGCCTCA
Source organism: Apotomis turbidana (assembly GCA_905147355.2). NCBI lineage: Eukaryota > Metazoa > Arthropoda > Insecta > Lepidoptera > Tortricidae > Apotomis > Apotomis turbidana. Next base: position 3,162,854 of record LR990302.1, read on the forward strand.
TTTACATGAATTTTTCCGTTTTTTTGACCCGTGGTTGAAAAGTTAGGGGGGACACTATTTCTTTTTGGTTTTGGAGCGAATATTTACAAAACTGCTGACTATAAAAAAATAATGTTAGGAGACCCCTTTTATTTTTCCAAGACCTATTCAACGACACCCTACACACCAGTGTTGAAAAGAAAAAAAACATTCACCCCCACTTTAGGTGTTCGAGAGTTACCCGAAATAAAAAAATAATTTTTTTTTACCGTTCGTTCGGCATTATACATACACATACTCATACAAAATTTCAGCTTTCTAGTACGAATGATCACGGAGCTAAGCCGCGGACGGACGGACGGACGGACGGACGGACGGACAGACGGACATGGCGAAACTATAAGGGTTCCTAGTTTACTACGGAACCCTAAAAAACATCGAAAGTGTGTAGTTTTACAGATCTAGAATACATAGGAACAGATAGTAGGAAGCGACTTTGTTTTATAGTAGGTATGTAGTCATTCTTAACAAACCGTAAACTGGTCGTAAAAGTGACTAAAAGTATATATTATAATACTTAAACATAATAAATACGCATAGGAGAATTAAGATAGCCAACCAGAGTCTGTCGCATAGTAAGAGGAGCGATTTTCATTGCAATGTAAATTAAGGCAGAGATAAATAGTGACCTTTAAGGTGTGATTTAAATATAGCAAGAGGAACAGTAGCCTGAAAAGTGATTGAAAAATTAGTCTCCTGCCTAGCCGGCTGGACGTTACAGTGCCCATGTAAGTAGCATTTCGTCAGTCAGAGCGTAAAGAGAAGTCAAGTCTGTAGATTTTTATGCACCTATATTTTGAGCATGTATTCAAAAAAATAAGGTCTAACCTAACCTAACCTACAAGAATAATAATCTAATAATAAAATTGCCCGGACATCGATCTTAGCTGCTAAAACAGGCTTCAAAGTGTCACATTTCGGGCGGAATAATTCGAGAGAACTGTAAAGGAATTTCATACAAAATTGAAGTCCTAGGCCGAGAAGTTTTTTTTTTATTGTGTTCATGAACGGGCTAAACAGCTAAATTATGTTTTTTTGAGTGGTGTATTTTTTTAATTCATTGCATATTTTTGAGAAAAGCACTATACATGCCTTAGCCGTGAAAAGGGCGTGCCGGCTTCGTACACTGAAAAAAATACCCAGTGGAGCCTACTGAAATTACAGTAAGCGTAACCGTTATTACAGTTAGGTTTACTGAAATGTCAGTAGGCCTAACTGTTATTGCAGTAAGTCTTACTGTAATGTCAGTAGGCTCCACTGGATATTTTTTTCAGTGTATCACTATTCGGCTTCGGGTCGGTCGTCTATACCTACTCCAGCAAGCCCTTATTTCCCGGCGTCTGCAGTATGTACAGTCGCCATCAGATATATCGCAGCATATAAGGCGTTCATAAATATGTGAACACGACTCTTATTGACTTGGGGGTTAAAGTACATGTTCACATATTTATGAAAGCGTGCTATACCTATATCTGATGGCGACTGTACCATTTATTTGCCAAGTTATTATTTTAGCTGCCCGGAAGAGAATAACCTCATTCCTTTCATTTACAGTCGCAGACAGCTGACGACGATAATGGACACTCAAAGGTAATTTTATCGATAAAATTGAAAATTGACTTTCCTTTAGTAAATATAAGTAAAGTGTTAAGTAAATTTTAATGAGCGCTCCAGTATAAAATTGTACTAGTATATAATTAATCACGTGTGTTTATTTACGGTTTACGTTCAAACGTTAAATGTCCCAATTGTTGAACCTAACGAACAGAAAATGTATATTATAAGCCCGATTTCTTGGTAACTCCAGAGGCACTCTGAGTAACGCCGGAGACAGGCAAAATTTCCATCGAACAGTTTCCCTCTGAACCCCAATCTACAATTAAACTAATTATGTATCCAATGTGATTTGTTTTAGCTGGTACGTATATATTTTTTTACTTCGTCACGCGTTTTTAGGGTTCCGTAGTCAACCAGGAACCCTTATAGTTTCGCCATGTCCGTCTGTCCGTCTTTCCGTCCGTCCGCGGCTTAGCTCCGTGATCATTAGTACTAGAAAGCTGAAACGCCGACAAAACGGTAAAATAAAAACCAAAAAAAAATAATTTGTATCTCTCGAACACATAAAGTGGGGGTGATTTTTTTTCCTTTCAAAACTAGTGTGTGAGGTGTCGTTGAATATGCTTGTAAAAATAAAAGGGGTCTTCAAACGTTATTTTTGATAAAGTCAACAGTTTGGTAAATATTCGCACCGAAAATTAAAAAAATAGCGTCGCCCCACAACAGTTAAGTGGAAAACTAAAACTAAAACGGAATAAATTTTATATTATTTTAGTTGAATGAAGTGATAAACGCGGTACGTATAAATTTTTCTTGGGATAGAATTTCTTTTCAGATAATCATCATATCTTTCTGACTCTAAATAACGTTAACCTTCGGCTGCCATCGCAACTGGTTCGCATCCAATTGCGATGAGAAAATTTTAGACCTTTAATTGTTGGCAACGAGTTGCGATTATTTTTTTTATTATTATTTTATGGCAACAAAGTTTCGCAACCAGTACATTTGTTTCACCATACTTGCTCGAAGGTAAGTACCTACTGTCTTTATATTATATCCAATAACTTTGTGAAAATAACCGACGGCGATGAAACGAAATTATGTTATACGACAGTAGGACCAACTAGGTAGTGTACTATACGTTTTTTATTGCGTTTGTTTACAACATGGAAATTGCTATTTTTATTTTTAATTTTATAAAAATTTGACACAAAGGTAAATTACGAAAGAAAAATGTGATGCGATCCACTAAAAAAAACGCTCAGGACTCGCATCTGCGGGTCTACGTTTCAGGCGTACGAGTAATGCTCAAACAGTGAATAGCACTAGTACATCAATTTCCATTAGAAAAATAATAGCTAATGTAATTTCTATCTATGAATTCTCAGTGTATGCTGCAGAGTATGCTCCCCAGCGGCGCCACAATCAAAGTCCATTATTTTGTTCCCTGGTACAGGTACAGCCAAAAACATGATACACGTGTGTGGACTGACTGTGGCGCCGCTGGAGAGCATACTCTGCAGCATACACTGAGAATTCATAGATAGAGTACATTAGCTATTATTTTCTTATGGGAATTTCTCGTACGTGGTGTACGATCAACGTACATCATTTTACCATATAATTATCTGATATTCATTATGGTGGCGTCGCCACAGAGCAGCACACAGATGGCGCTATTCTCAATGTTTTAACAGAACCTTTTTATAGATTCTGATTCTTTTATGTGGAAATACCACATACATGTTTAACATACTTAAATTGAAATGTAATTTTAGGGGACATTGGCTATCACCGTGCCTGCGGTAAAACAAACTGTTGCCAAAATTGCTTCAGATAAGGTAAATATAATACGAGTAACTATGCGCGTTTCTGTTTAGTGTCACCTTTTGAATTAAAATTCCACAGATTCTAAAATCAATTTTTTTTTTTTTTTAGTTGACCCTTGTTTTATAGGCAAACGTTTCATCGAATTTATATTTCGTATCGATAGGTTGACATTTTCAAGATTTCTGAAAATATTAAATGACTTCCGAAGAAAACTTTGTATATGAAATTAAAATTCCATGAAGTGATTTTTTTACCCTTTGTAAGTGTTCTTTTATCCCTAAAAAATATCCCTTTATAAAATAGGTACCGTGGTAAAATTGAAGTCAGCGAAGATAAAAAGAAAATCTTTGCCGAGTGCATTAATAATAACCGTTTAAAAATTGTTATGTTCAAAAAAAAATTAAGATATTATGCGTGTGTATGTACTTAAAGAAAATTATCGACTCATGTTTTTTGCCAGAAATATAGTGCTGAAGCGAAAGAGGTAATTATACTAATATAATATATTTTTACGTGAGTTGAAAGCATTTTTGAAATTATTAGGTATTAACACTGATGAACAACTTTTTTAATACAAAATAATTGGGCGAAGTCCGCGTCAGACTTGCGCTGCGAGGGTTTCATGCAATACAAAACTGTATGCATACTAACTTAATTTCAATTTTGAAAGAATTCAATATCAGGTACTACCGGGTTACCTTCAGTTTGTACCTGAACTATGATGACCTCAAGTGGCGCAAATATGCAGCCATTGCAAGTGGCTACATGTTTGAGCCGTTTGGGGTAGAAACGCTCGGGTCAAAGTGCCCAAAAATATTCCAGGAACTGGCGAAGAGACTTGTGGATGTGACGGGTGAGCAGAGGGCTGAATCATACCTATGCCAAATATGAGCCCTAGCCATGAATGGCTATGCTACGCTGAAGCGTGGCAATGTGGCTAGCCTCCCGGGCACCCTCCCTCAGCACCGATCTGGAGCCTGCGTCTTATCCACAGTTAATGCATTATAACTTACTCCAGATTTACACAGTCGCTGTGACCGATATCGGTCAGGAAGACGTCATTATCATCACACGTACATTTATTTTTCACGTTATAAACGCACCATACTCGTAGGCCCGAAGAACTTGAAACAATCAAGGAGTCGTAAAGATAGATAAAGCAATGTCAGGAATGTTTAACTTTAACAAGGGTTAAATAATGGGCGAGAGTACCCATCCTAGTCTAACAGGATGGGTACTCTCGCCCATTATTTTCAATATTTACGGAGAGTACATGATTAGACGAACTTGTGAAGACTGGGAGACGGATGTCACAATAGGTGGCACTAAACTAACTAACCTCCGCTACGCAGACGGTACGCCGCTCTTACCTGCGAATGAAACTGAAATGATGTGCCACCTTAACAGAATGAAAGAGATCAGTTACTGGAACTGGGCCTCAAAATTAATCACGCAAAAACCAAACAAACAATAGTTCACCGCTCCACCCACCCACCTACAAGTATTGGTGCTCTGTCCTTGGAAACTTTTAGTGATTTTAATTACTCGGGCACTAAAATCAGCTGTACAGGATCTTGTGAGAGGGACATCAGACGGCGTATAGGTATGGCCAAGAATGAAATGTCCCAGCTACAAAAGATATGGTGCGACCGAAACGCAAAACAAAAATTAAAGTGGTTATTTCCTTGGTTTTCTCCATATTTAGTTATAGCTCGATAACGTAGACATTTGGACAATGAAGAAGGCTGACCGTGACCGCATCGATGTGATTGAGATAATTATGGTGCTGGAGGAAGTTCCGTACTTACAGCTCTGACTTTCCACGATTTTTCCTTCGTAGAATTTTGAAGCAAGACTGAAGAAAAAAGATCGAGAGGCCGTAGCCCGATACGAGTATCAGACCACCGCTCCGCTCATCGTTCAACACAAACTGAACGATGCACTCAATGATAAAGTACATCACACACATCTAGGAAAAAATACTTCCGCATCCGGAGAAGCACGACCCTCTCAGTAATGAGGAGCACGACGCGAGGAGGATAGAAAATATTCCACTTGCCCCATGTGTCTTCTTACCCCAACTGACCTTAAATTTAGTCGTACCCTACTTTTAGTGTCTAAGAGTCAATGGCATTATGCTACACATCATCATGTGTGTCACATGGTCACGTTTACAAGATAAGGACTTTATGATATCTTAGATTGTTATACTACCTATAAATCGCATCGTGATCAAAATAGAAGAGATGCGTCATTTCTGGCAATGGAGATTTTTAAATTATTTTTGATGATTAATAATTACACGTTTTTAAGTAATTCATGCAATTATTGAACGTCGATGACTTTCCATGGTTTTTTTATAATTGTTTAGTGTAATAAAATATTTCCATTATTCTTTCAGCTGGTTCGTATAATTATCTAATTAATATATATATTATACTATATGTATGACGGAAGTGAGTTGCGATCTCAGAAAATTGGCTTTATAAAAAAGCACAAAATCACTCATAGATTCTTTCAGATTTCACCTCGAGGTTGAAACTTACATGAACTTTGTAAAAGCCTATAATCTAACATATTTAATAAATATGTGAATACATCTTTATTTCTCTAAATGTTTAAATTTACAAATTACGCATTCAAAATACATCTAACATGTATATATTGTAATATTAAAATCAATCTAAAATGGGCCCCGTGGCTTTGTACCAAAGACATTGGCAGCATTACCTCGCTGTACTGGATATTAATTAATAACAACAGTATATTATTTGCAGGTCACTGAAGCGATGGTCATGGTAAGGCAGTAAATACACATTTATCATATCTTTGATATCTTGTTTAATGTATACACTGAACTCATAAAGCCCATTACATTACTTTGGAGATTGGACAGACAACAGTCTGTAACAGTCGGTGGATATAAGATTGCGAACTTGCGGTACGCCGACGATACCACTCATAAGCAACCAGTAAACATCATCACATTATAGAAGACTAACTTCTCAAAATGGAACGAGTGAGTGAAAAATTTGGTCTTAAAATAAATCGCACCGAGACACAGGTGATGATTCTACCGAGCGAACAATAACTTGCCAGAAGTGACTCAAATTGCAAACTGCAAAGTGGTGCAGTTTTATGTACACCTTGGCTCGCTCATACTTATTAAACATACTTATAATAGCGGTGGTTGCGTGGATAAAGTTAGAAGACGCATGGCTATAGCAAGAAGCGCAGTGGATGAGCTGAAGATGATGTGGCGTTATAGACACATCATTAAAGTTACCAAGACCCGCCTCGTAAAAACATTTATCTAGCCCTTATTGTTGTACGCTTCCATGAATTGCGGAATTGCGTGCGTTGCGGGATTTCGAAAGGAAAAAGATAGATACTCAGGAAATGTGGTGCTGGAAGCGAATGCTAAGGATTCCTAGACCGAATATCGCACAAATGTGTCCATACTTCAGGAACTTGGCTGCAAGGAGTGTCTATTTGCTCTCGTACAATCAAGCATACTCAAGATCTTCGGACACATGTCGAGGCGGAATAGTGATTCCATTGAACGTCTCGTTGTTCGGGGGAAAGTGGAGGGCACGAGACCACGTGGTGAAAAATTATGCCAGTGAATCCTACTGGCATTTCAGTAAGCCTAACTGTTATACTGTTATTGCATTTAGATAATATTAAAATACCTTACAAACCGATTGTAGTGGCCTAAGAATAGCAATACTAATGTAATTATATTACCGCATCCATCTCAGTGAGGTCCCCGCCGGCGCTCTTACCGTCCGGGGTGACGGCTAGGACGTCTGACTACTTACATCATAGATCCTTCACGACCAGATGATAAAAAAATGTGACGATCGATACTAGTAGTTTATGCAGCAGTTACATAATGAGGGATCTTAAAACACGAGTGTTCTAAGTCTTAATTGTATACAGTTGCATTCACTATTTAATTTACAGAGACACACTCATATTTTCTTTTATGTATGATGTATTCAGTAGTACTGTATGAAGCATGCCACAAACCGCCGCACGCGGTGTCGTTTTAGCGGTTTTCGCGGAGCGAATCGCGGAGGGGCAAGCGGCGCGGAGCGCGGCGGGAACAAATGTATCGGCAACTTTAATTAATTATAATATAGGGAACATGGCACGACTTTAGAGCGGCGCATGCGGCGATTCGCGCGGACGAGTTAAGGTGTTCGCACATTATAACAACTCAACGGCGACTCCATTCTATGCCAAATATTGAAATAGTGGACGACGTGTGGTCTACGCGTCGTCCACTACTAATATCATTTGTTTGAAATTAAACCTAGAAAATATGACATAGGGCTTAAATTTCAATATTTGGCATAGAATCGAGTTGCCGTTGAGTTGTTATAATGTGCGAAGACCTTAACGTTACGTGGTGTACGTGGCATGCTAGCCTCCTCCGTAATTAATCCCGCGAAGAGATGAAGCAACAATATTTTAATACTAGCTTTTGCCCGCGGCTTCGCACGCGTTAAAAAAAATACGTTCACGTGGCATAACTTGGCATTTGGCATTGGCTTGACATAAACTCAAGCCCCCCATATTTTTTGTTTACTGTATCTTTGGAATATTTGAATGCTTTCACGGACATGATTCCTTGTTCATTTTAGATTCAGTTTCTACTTTCTTGTTTCCGTTTTACAACGTTGTGTTTTCTCAATGCGAGGCCTCCGACATTTTTGTGCAATGTCTTCTCTCGTTTCTTCAGAATTGCTTTCCTGTTACCGTTTTAAGGTTTATGTATCCTCAATGTGAGCACTACTGCATTTTTGTTATCTATCTCTTCAGATTCTTTTTTTTTCGATTACTTGAAAGTTACACCAGTCTTGCTTTTTTCTTTCCTTTTGTTATATTGTTTTTTCTTCGCGCCTCCCGTCTGGTTTGGTCACCAACCTCATTTAGAATCCTTTAAAGTTTGATCAGACTTGCTTTCTTGATTCCGTTTTAGGGTTTTGTTTTTATTTAATGCGAGCACTGCCATTTTTACATACGGCCCTCGAGCTGTCAACTTAAACTTTGCATCAGCTGTATTAAAATTTAAGAAATTAATTGTACATAGTAATAACATTTAAATGTATCACTCATTAACTTCAAATTTGTGTAAGAGGTCGTAGTAATATGGTCAACGTATGTTTTAACGCGAGCGCAGCGGGTAAAAGCTAGTAAAACAATACACAAATTACAGACCAGTCCACTCACTTCTGCGACAAACTCTGCTGCGGACAGCACCTCGGGGAAAACTACTGTTTAAAGCTCACAGATGGCGCTACTGGTAGCACTTATGCGCGTGTCATATTTCATTAACTTTCCGTAAATATTTATACGTCAAAGGATAAAATTGATTTTAAATAATTTTATTTTAATTATTATCTCTCAAGAAGGTAAAAAACAACTTATTTACCTAATCATTTCAATTTTTCTCCGCATCTCAGTACGTTTATGAAAAGAGGGTAGGTAAATACATGAATTTGAAATGCAATAATAGAGTGGTAGTTCCCATTGTTGCATCGCGAAATTAATAATAACAAAATTTTGTTCAGTTTTGTTTCATAAAATGATCATTTCGTGTACCACTAACGCCATCTACTGCCCCGGTGTCCGTAACTCGGTGACTCGTCCAACCTCAGAGTTGTTGTCCCCCGGTGGGTAGCGCAGGCCGGGCCCCAGCGGGGTACGCGTGGTTCTAAATTCAAATTCACGACGCTGATGGATGACACTATGAGATGCACACGACTTCATTCGCGTATTTTTTCTTTGCCGTAGACGGATAAAAAGTATCCTATAACCATCTTCGTATGTCCAGCTATCCCTGTACCAAAAATGGTTAAAATCCGTCCAGCTATTTCGGCATGATTGGAGGACAAAGGATTTTATGAAAACAGATGGCGCCCGGTTGGCACGGCGACGCGTGTCCATACAAAACAACCATCTTCGGATGTCCAGCTATCCCTGTACCAAAAATGGTTACAATCCGTACAGCTATTTCGGCATGATTGGAGGACAAAGGATTTTATGAAAACAGATGGCGCCCGGTTGGCACGGCGACGCGTGTCCATACAAAACAACTATCAAGCTGCATCACGCTATCAATATTTTTCCTGAAATCATGACCTCCCTCCATAGAAAATTTATTTTCAATACAAATTTAGGATTTTATAATAGTATAGATATCGTTTTTAATATTTATTGTTTATTGTTTTAAACTATTCAAAGCACCTTGAAAATTAATTAGCTCATAGTCCTACCTGAACATATATTAACAACATCTATTAAGATGTCAATAAATTATTTTCATCTACAATGTTACTAATAATATGACCTGTCATAATAATTTCCTAAGTAACGCCATAAGATTCAGGTGCCAACTTAACTCAATCGAGCGTACGTCAATAATGGCGACAGCACCACTGAACGGATATGTGATGGCCTCACTGTTTTGTTATCCGTGATATTATGAATAAGGAAGCAAAGGAAAATGCATGAGATGACACGGTTAACTACTGTAATAATAACCGTGTCACGGTTATTATTACAGTAGTTTCTTAGTGGTTCTGGATTCAAATCCCGGCTAGGTGAAATCCTTTCTACATTGTAAATTTAATGATTTTGTTTTGTCTCGAATCATGGTTGTTTTTAATACAAAATGCATACATTGTCGAGCAGCAACTCTCAATAACTGATACACTGCTTCTTACATTAGGTATGCGATCAATATTCAACAACTTCGTTACTAATTCTCGAAGTCCGGGTTAACCATCACAGCTACACCCTAGCTTGTGCCGAATCGTGGTCACAGGCACGCAACGACGTGCATCGACTCTCGAGGGACGCTTAAATGGCTCCAATATTATGTATGGAGCTGGTCTTATTAACTCAGGAAAAATCTTAACAGCGCGATGCAGCCGATAGTATGGAGATTTTGTCAAAGTAACAACGCCATCTAGCGGAAAATTGGGTCGTTGAGAACAAAATCTCAACACACCGTAAAAAATAAAGAATGACTGATATTTATTACTTTGAATAGATTTTATTTATAAAAAAACTACATAGATGCAAAATTGTGGCTATTTTACTTAAATTGATTCGAAATACTTTTATATTAGCTCATTGGCGACCCTGCCTTAGTTCAGGAAAAGCTGCAAAACCTCGAACACCGCAGGAAAGTCGCCTGTTTATCGGTTTTCTACCGGATACACTTTGGTGAGTGTGCACTAGGACTGCATGAATTAATTCCACCGTCTCCGTTCAGACAATACAGTACTCGGCGCAGACTTGGATTCCACCCTTATGTTGTCGATATACCACTGATTCGTACGAAACGCTTTGCGTCTACTTTCCTTATGAGGACAGCTAAGGAATGGAACTCTCTTCCTGCGCACCTGTTTCCTGAAAAATATAACTTGGATCTCTTCAAGTCGAGAGTGAATAGGCATCTTCTAGCCAAGCATGCTCCATCTTAGGCCTTATTGTCACTTAACATCAGGTGCAATCGAGGTTAAATGCATGGCTATTTTGAATAAAAAAAAAAAAAAAAAAAAAATATCAATTACACTCGATAAAATAGCAATTAAAAATCTGTTTTATTTATTAACATTTTTTATTGCGTCTCCGGGATTTTTTTATGGTCAATACCTACAAACTACAGAAGAATATAATTGCATATTTAATAAAATAGCATTAGTTCCTATTGTCGCAAATTGTGTTTTTAAAGAAATGTATGTCTTTTTTTTTTGAGCATGAGCCAATTTATAACGAACATTGCACTCATATTTTCGTCTGTGTTGGTCGATAATTGGCGCCATCTTTTCTATCTAACTTAGTAACTCAACGCCTCAAACAACCTTAACCTTATTGTTAATATCGGTGGGCCGCGAGGAGGTATTATGTCAAATTCATACTTTTTAGTTTTTGTACACGTATGTGCCACGCGGGGGTCGCGTCGTTCTAAATTCAAAATCACAAACGCTGTCCTTATAAGGTTATTACACATTGTAAGGAAGATATTTCATGGAATTTATGTTTTCAGAGATAAATATTAATCATAATAAAAAGTATCCTATAACCATCTTTGTATGTTCAGCTATTCCTGTACCAAAATTAGTAACTTTTTATCCAGCCGTTTTGGCTACATTAGAGGACATAGGTTTTTTTGAAAACAGATGGCGCCAGGTTGGCAAGGCGACGCGTGTCCATACAAAACCACTATCAAGCTGCATCACGCTATCGAGATTTTTCCTGAAATCATGACCTCCCTCCATAGAAAATTTAGTTTTAATACAAATTTAGGATTTTATAATAGTATAGAAGAGTTTTTCGGTAAAACAAATAGTCGATGAAACCAAACTCACTAAATACATTGGTATATAATAGTGGACATAAGCATCTACCTACCGATTCTGTTTGTGACTTATTTTCTGCGAATCATTTTGTGAAAATTCTATTTATAAAGGAGGTTTGGCTTACATATTTATTTGTACACTGATTATATGTTTCAGAATATGGCAAAAAAAATGAAGCTTGCCACCTCAGTTGCAAAAGTAAGTTGACAGTAAGGTGAATATCTCGACATCCTTACATAACTTTAAAATACCCTACCATGTTGTTTTGCTTTAATCTTACCGTACTATGTATATACATATACATAGTATAGTTTTCAATGTTGTTTTGCTTTAATCTTACCGAAGGGTATTTTAAAGTTATGTACTTTTTGAATAGAGACTTCTATAAGCTAATACGCATTCAAAAATACGGACTTGAATCTTTCGTTTCCTATAAGAATAAGCAACAAATGAATGAGTAAAAAGTTTCAATTAAAACGGTTTTATTGAAAATTAAGATTAAAATGATATAGACAATGAACTAAAACGTAGAAAATAATTCAGTAGGTCCTAGGTACCAGTGATCACACCACTCCCCTCCTCAATCTAGGACATTGATCAGACGGTGAAATAAAAAGTTGGGTGCGCGTAACCTGTGCACATATGTAAAAATATTTAATATTATGTAGTGGTTACTTGATAGAAATTTCACGCGCCCAACGATTTTATTTTTTTGTTTATCAGTCACTATGAGTCATTAACTGTAGAGTCATAACTAAGGTTTGGCTGCATAACGTGGTTCTTAAATCCGTGGGGTGCCGAATTGTATTTTTTTTTTCAATTCAAAGTGAAAATATAATACATGACGATAGTTATATATGTATATTGGAGAATTTTACTATGTCGCAATTTCATAAGGAGAAATGATAAATTTTTATCTTCATATCTTCTAAACATTATATACATCTTCTATAAATTATTTCCATGAAATTCCAAAAAAAGTTTTTTTCAATGTATGGGATGTTGCACTATTTTTTACACGACGTCATACTACAGCATCAACTTTGTATGAAAACTGAACTTTGGACACTCATATTCAGCTAATTGTGATTGTATGACAAAACTAATAATTAATAGATTAATTCAAAGCTACAAATTTATCTAAAAACGTTAGCATTCTCCAATATAAGAAAAAGAAAATAAAATAGATTCATACCTAAATGTATTTTATTTTATTTTTCAGTTTTACTTTAATGTGTGACCGTCGCGGAAACGGAAGAAAATATAATGATAATAAAGCGTATTTATTTGTTACGGAACGTTGAAATTTTGACGACAAAGTAAGATTTGCGCAAATAAAATGACAATTGTAATAAATAATGTACTTTTTTGTATGAGTGGCCATATAGGAGTTTTACAGATAATCGGCTTTGTAACTGATCTACTCAATTTTTAACAGGTTGTCCTAGAAATGGTATGTGTAACATAAAGTAATTATTAACTATTTTAAAATCACAAAAGTATGTTAGTTTTGCGGCATTAAACTGATCTTTCAGTTGTTTTAATAATATCGAACGCCAGGATAAAATCTTGTCTCAAACATGCAATGAAAATGGATATTTATAGTGTTTTTTCGTAAACCCTGAATAAGCTTCGGGTATGTGAGACGATCAAACATCACCTTAAGCTTTATGTTACTCCGCCAGTACGCAAAACAGAAAGGGATGTTTGGCATTTGAATTACGTAAAATTAATAATAACACATTACTACAAAGGCTGCGAGAATGGGGATTGCCTGCTGAAAAGGTATAAAGGTCATGTTTATTTATTTATTTAAACTTTATTACAAAAAACAGAAAGTGTACAAATGGCGGACTTAAGGCATTCTCTACCAGTCAACCACTGGGCTAAACAGAAATATTTTATGGTGCAGGGCCAGTTTACTATTCAACATTATACCAAAAGAGAAACGTATTATATATCAATAATATAATGAACACAATAAATAAACCTACACAAATATACAATACAATGTCCCCAGTGCAAAACATCATAACCGACAATCAATCTAGGACCTTACTAGTGATTCATGTTGTGATTCGATATCATTGTGCGTTGGTTCTTGTTTTTATTTCGTTGTATATGTACTTGAAAAAAGCACAATACTTACCTCGACATTAAAAAGGCTTATTAACATTGCAAACCCATCTACCTCCTCGGCCTGCAACCCCAATTTTCCTGGCCTCCTGTAATGTTGTAACTCATGGAAGCCTCTATTTACCCGATTGGTAAAAGGAGCCTCCTGCTATGTATTTTTAAGCGAAATAGCATGTCTGCTCTGTCTCACAATTAGCTACCTACTTATTTTTGGCTATAATTTCAGGGGAACCGCGTAAGTCTGTAAACAAAAAAGTAAAAATTATTTAAATTATTGCTAAAAAAAACTTTTTGTGACTTTCACTAGAAAACTCCGAATATGGATTGCTTTTTTTCTTAAAAACAAACTTTCTTATTTTACTTATATATTTCAGGCCCCTCTTTCGTCTTCTGCTTCGAAGCGACCGATGATGACTGGGGTATGTTTCAGTATTATTTCAAACAAAACAAACCTGGAAATCTTAGGTAAGTTTCCGCTAGATCCGTATATCTAGGTATTTTAATTTAATTTACGATGAATTTTTCATTAATAGTTTTGGAATAATATATATTTGAGTAAAACATTAAACTAGGAATATAACTAGGTATGTAACATTAAAAAGATCGGGACCCCGTGGCAGGGTACCCAAAACGCAGGTAGCATTCCCGTGCTGGATAACAATGGCTAACGCGCGTGGATCGCCTGTCGCCTCCCGCAAGCGCTTACTACTAACACATTTTAACCAGGCGGCGTGCAGCCTGGTAAACTGTGTAGGAGTCGTTCAAGAGCTGTACAATATTCCTTAAGACGATTGGAAAACCCTTTAACACCTAGGTGCTACTGTGCTGGTAGAGGCTCAGGGAAACACATAATTTGTTACTTTAAATTGAATTTAAAACCGAAGTACAATAAATATAGATGTTTGTTTGGTGGCGACTTGTACAGGCACAAATGCCCAAATAATATTTATGGCAGCTCAATATTGGTGGATTTTTCCCTCGCACTCCGCTCACTCCGCTTCGTTCTTACAAACAATGAGCCATGCCTTTCATTTCAAAGTAGCAGATTGTGGCCGCAGTTAATAATGCACGCAATACCCGTCGAGTCCCATCGTTTGTAAGAACAATGCGAAATGAATGCAGCCCGGAAAATGGATTTCTACTATAACTCTAGATGAAAGGCATCCTAAGATTTCCAGGTTTGTTATCCTTATCATTTAGAACTTGGATGTTAAATTGATAAACCGACTGAAAACAAATATCTATTGTTGTATCACTTTATTTCTTTATGATTGTAGAACCATTGACAAAGACCAAAGCACAAAAAGCTGATCTGATGATGGTCGGGACAGAGGTGGTCATTGAAACGAACGAAATGTCTAAACATCAGCGAGTTTGGGCTCGTCTGATTCATCTTATGAGCATTAGATATCTGTGCAAAACAGTCGGCCGGTAATAAACGATTCAATGAACGACCAACTTTTTTTGTGAACTGGATCGCCACAATGTTCGCACACAAAGCACTCTAACGCAGCCACCGAGTTCCTAATTTCGCCGTTTCACAGATAAGTTGGTCGCACTTCAAACTTACACGATTTTCGCACAAATAATTAAGAAAAACTTAACTGGTTCCAAAACGAGGTCGTAAATAATTGGGACACACAATCAATTGTATTGAATACAATCATATTGGTTTTCATGTGTGATGATTATGATGGGCAATAAACGTTGTGTCAAAAATAAAAAATAAACTTATCTTTCTTTCTAGTCTGAGGAGAGCGGGGAACCTGCGTTCTCCCCACGTGGAAGGGGCAAGAAGAGGCTGTGTATTTTCACCCCTGACCGGGAATACTGCGTCTCGCAGGACAAACAACGGTGAGACTTTAATATTACAGGGAAATCAATTAAAGAACGATAGAAAACACACATGAAGAAATGAGAACACGAAGCATGAAATCGTTACAATAGTTGTAACCATTTTATAAAAAAATAAAATATGACATTTCTATTATTAATCTAGCGATATCAAGAAACTTTACCTATGGAAAAAAAAAAATTCGCAATACTAGTATTAGGGACAACCCCGCAACCTTTTTACAAATGTACAGACATAGTTCGAGAACTGTACATAATAATATTAGTTACAACTCTGTAGCAATTAATTTACATTTTTAAAGATGTTTTCAAGAAGTACAATATTACAGTTTAAAATGTAAAACATTTTAGCTAGAAAATCGCAACGCCGGTGCACACTATATCTTTTCTCATCGAACTTCTAATCTTTTATTCATAAAAGTACGTGTAATTACGTAGCTAGTAAGTAAGATTATGAAGGTAAAATAAGAAATATCGCGATAGACCCGTTATAATTCGTGTTAATCAGGGATAAGTTCAGGGATAAGAACCCTCGGTGCGCGAGTCAGACACACACTTGGCCGGTTTTTTTATTGGCTCTATTACCCCAATATTACATTTTGTTTCAGGCGCCGCTCAAATCAACTTTGAATCAATCCTGTTCAACTTTGAATCAGTATAGTATTTGTGTCCCACTGTGTGTTTTATTTTTTAACCATCCACAAATTTGCAGTCAGCCAAACAATTGGTCTGTACAAGTGTTACATATAAGAGCAAGTATTCCGAGCTACTGGCCCTAGGAGGATTACCCGAAGACGGCTGGACTCATTTGGAAAATTATTTTTTTTGTTTGACGTAATGTAATTGGTCAGTGTCATAATCAGACCAGGATCTGATGATGAACTCTTCAAATTATTAAAGGCATTCCATTAGGTTTATCATCATTTGCTAAACAACCTTTTACAAATAATCACTTAACAAACAACGATTTACAAACTATTCATTTCACAAACCTATCATTCCTTAAAATGCTAATTTTACAAATAATTACTCGACAAATACACATTTAGTAACTTAGACGCTTTATAAAAAAAATTAATGACAAAGTTTCATAAAAAAAATGTTCACTTCACGAATAAATCGTTTTAAAAGTCAGTTTTAAAACGATAAAAAAAAAAACAACGAATACAACAAACCTCTTTACTTAGCATTCGTTGATTATGCCAAAGCATTCGACAGCATCTCACACTCCGCTATAGAAACCGCACTCCGCAATCAAAACATTGAACCCACTTACATAAATCTCATCAACGCCATCTACAACAATAGTACAGCAGCCATCAAACTACAGTGCACCGGTCCGTCGTTCCAAATCCAAAGAGGTGTCAAACAAGGTGATCCGCTATCTCCAAAACTATTCACTAGCTCACTTGAGGAAGTTTTTAAGAGCCTGGCGGCGGCGTGGGGGGCGAGGGGAATAGTCGTGGGCAATAAAAGGTTATCAAATCTACGTTTTGCCGGCGATATTGTTCTCTTCGCTTCCTCGGCGGCAGAACTCCAACTAATGCTCCAAGATCTCAGCTCGTCAAGCCTTCAAGTTGGACTTAGAATGAACAGCACCAAGACTCAAGTGATGACTAACAGCACGAAACGTAGGGTAGCGGTAGATGGGCAGACTATACACTATGTTGACGAGTATATATACTTGGGTCAGTGAGTGTCTTTCGGCAACAGGCAAGACAAAGAAATCGAACGGCGTGTCGAAAATGCCTGGAAGAGCTACTGGTCCATGAAGGAGCTAATGAAGAAAGAAAGAAAGAAAGAAAATTTATTTCGCCGCAATTAGTATTACATATTATATAACATAAAAATTATAAGTAGTGTGCGAAAAAGGAGTCAGCACATTGCCAAACCACGGGGGTGACTTGACGGCTGGTATTATGTGGATCCACAAGTTGAGCGAAACAGGACTGCACGATACACTCATATTCCCATTGAACCAAAAAAATGAAGGGAAATCTTCCATTGTCACTTAAGCGGAAACTCGTTAACATGTGTATCCTGCCCGTCCTAACCTACGGTGCCCAAACATGGTCACTTACTGAGAGCCAGAAGTCCAAACTGAAGGTTTGCCAGCGAGCCATGGAACGCAGCATTCTAGGTTTTAAAAGGACCGACCACGTCCGGAACACCACGCTGCGTTCTATAACGCGAATCTCCGATGTTGGAGTAACTACCGCCAGGCTGAAGTGGGACTGGGCCGGCCACGTCTGCCGCATGCACCCAGAAAGGTGGGCTAGCTTGGCCACTGAGTGGGTGCCACAAGATGGGCAGCGCAGGCGGGGCAGGCCTAGGCGGAGATGGCGGGACGACTTGGACACGTTCCTCAACGGCTGGCCGGAGGAGGCTTCTGATCGGGAGTCGTGGAGATCAAGAGGAGAGGCCTTTGCCCAGCAGTGGGACACTGAAATAGGCTAATTAAAAAAAAAAGTCAGTTTTTATTGATAAACTATTGTTTCATAAAAATATTAAAAATAACTCTCTATGTAACGAAACGCAGGACGGTATACTCGAAACACTTGGGCCAAATATTAAACAGGCAAGTACTTATTTCGGTCAGATTGTACCAACACACTTAGTACACTTTTTTTTTGCTGTTTTTGGACTTAAATTAGATTGAATCTTGTAGATTAGGTAAACTAAAATAAGCATGCTTTGTTCTTTAAACTTTTTCTCGCAGAGATATTTACCAAGATATTGGGGTTAATTTTTTTTTCCAATATTTGCCATTTTTAGGCTAAATTAGATTGAGTGGTGTTCCATTTTTAAGCAAGCATTTTGACGCTCCGCTCGCTCCGCTATACATGGTCATAAAACAAACCTAACCTACAGTTTTCGGTTTTTGAGCCATGATAAATATCTAAAAACCTCAATAACCTGAACACTAAGACGTCTGAATGCTCATCAGAACTATTATACTTTGTTAAAAATTAAGTATGTTAATATTTGTACTCGTAGAAAACTACACATATGAATGGCGTTCACACCATGGTAATTTATTAAACAAAATGTTTACCAAACAATGCATTTTATTAAAGTTGTTTTATCATTCGTTATTCTGTTAATTGACTGGAATAATAAATGAATAACTTGCGAAATAATGTTTTGTCCAATAAATAGTTTGTATATTTTATGCAACGTATAATTTGGGAATCGTTAATTTGTCTAACGTTGTTTGTAAAATGAATATTTATGAAACGTTGTTTAGCAAGTGATTGGCTACCTTCCATTAGCAGCAATGGCCTCATGTCGTCAGTTCGGCGTATCCCTCTAAGGACCTAGTAATACGGTGAATAGAGACTAAAGTGTGAACTATGTGTGACCTTACAAACGGTCCGGTAGTTTTAAATTTTTGATATGTTGTCTAGGATGGTTAGTCAGTGTTTAAAATGCAAAATGCACAATCCCCCCCCCCCCTCCGCGCCCGCCACCATATTGAAAAAACCGGCACTCTCTTTATATTTTTGCTCATATCTTCCTTTAGGAGCATTTGAGCTAGTAAAAAGCTTTTAACAATGTTATAGAGAGTTAAATTAACTACTTTCTCCATTTTATATTTTTTTTCTAGGACAGATAGTTACGGAGATATCCACATTTAAAAAAACGTAAAAATCGCAATTTCCTACTGAAAAACAAACTTCTGGATTGTATCTTCGTTTAGGAGCATTTTAGCTACAATAAAGCTGGGGCAATGTTGTAGAGAATTAAATTTACTATAATTTACATTTCAAATTTTGTTTCAAGGACGGTTAGTTACGGAGATATGTACATTTTAAAAAGCTTTCTTCTAGCTAAAATGCTCCTAAAGGAAGATATGAGCAAAAATATGAAGAGAGTGCCGGTTTTTTCAATATGGCGGCGGGCGCGGAGGGGGGGGGGGGGGGGGGGAATTGTGCATTTTGCATTTTAAACACTGACTAACCATCCTAGACAACATATCAAAAATTCAAAACTACCGGACCGTTTGTAAGGTCAAAATCCTTTATTCACTGAATTATAGGCACATAGCCCGCACAAATGCTAACTAAAACGAATTGCTTTTGTAAGGCAATTCGGCTCTACAATATCAGGTCCATCACGATCTTCGCCATTTTTCAAGTAAAAGTAAAAGAATTTCAACACACTAGTAATTACTAATTTGCTGTATGACGTGTGCAATGTAAGGCAGTAAAAACATTTTAGACACTGATGTACTTGAACTAGTGTCATGTGACGTACCGACAGTCTAAAACCAAATAGCTGCTGGATCCACTCAGTACCTATCACAGATTATTAATATCGTCGCTAGTTTCAGATAAGTAAACGAAATAGATTATTTTTGTATTAAGCGGTTTACATTCACGTGAAATTGTCAGGAACGGCCCGACATGTTTCGAACTCGTATGGAGCTCTTCATCAGGGACGGCTACCCGTACACCGCCGCGGCAACCTCGTCACTGATTTTTTGATCGACGCTCCGCTCTAGGAGGGCGCGCCGATGGCGCGGGGGCGGGGGATGCTCGCAGGCCCGCAACTTGTCCGCCCAGCACTCCAACGTCACTTTTGTCATCCATAGATATTACGCACACTTGACTAATGGTGTCCACGGGATTGTCCAAACGGACAATATGTTTCGCTCAACAACATGTCGGGCCGTTCCTGACCGCTTAATACAATAATTAAATATGTCTCACAAAAGTTTTAATATGAAAAAGAATATTGCTGCAAATAACTGGACACAAGAGAAGAAAAAAGTTAGGTCATAATATACGTCACATTGTAACGTGTTGCGTTACAACTCGTTCTTGATAACTTTTTGGACTGTCTGGTTATACACTCTATCTTAAAAATAAACATTCAAATTCAAAATTCATTCTAAATTCCACACTTGTTCGTTACATGTCTAAAAGATTGATTCTATTCAGAGCTTTCGAGCTGAACAGATACCTGCAAGACTATTTTTAATCCAGCTCATCCTCAATTCATTATATTTAACAGTCTATAATTTACCTTACCCTCACAAGTGTTCTATATATCCAAAGTTCAACTGTGCTATTGTGCTGTGATTTTCTAAAGTTCTAGTTGCTGGATTCTGTCAATTAAATTAAAGACAAGGCACGTAAACGTAAGTTCCCATGTATTTTATAACCGTTTTAATGTCAATATCTCTTTAACTTAAATCTAGAACTTAAGTCTGTATCTGCTTGTTCGCAGGTGCCTTTATTAATTAATACAATAAATACCTTCTTCTGCCCTGTCTCCTGTCTCTTCTTCCGTTCCTGCTTTCCTTCTTTAACTACCTCCCGGTCATCAACGTGACAATTGGCGCACCAACGTGGTTGAACCCTGCCCCCTGGATACCTGAAACCCATCAAGCCCGGAACCACCTCTTCAAGATCGGATCCACCCTACAACAAGATTCTAATTTTTTTTTTCTTTTTTATTCAGTATTGTACCTATTGTAATTTATTTATAAGTTCTTTTCCAAATTCTGAAAGGTTCTATCACCCCACTTCCTGATTCGATCGCTTATTTTTGGCCTAAATTCACTACTATTTTTCAACCTCAACCTACCAAATTGTAATTACCTATTTTAAACCTCCTCATACCTATCATACTTGAGCCCTTAATTACCGCTAACGTATTGTCGTCCAGTTAGTCTCACTACACTTACAATACACATTACAAAATAATACTCAAAACATTTACAGACATTTACACTATCTGCGGTTTCCATAGGAACCATCATATCTTGTCACAAATTCGGGTGTTTTTAAAACTCGTCTCGAGTCACCTGAAGATGTGTCATTAACCACTTACGGCAGTGCTGTTGGGGAATACCCTCAGCGTATCCAACATAATACCTACACCGGAAAAGAAACCTTTCTAGGACCTTCGAGGTCGCTTATCTAGAGGTCTCCAGACAGGTCTATGGTATAACACACACTTATTAAAAGCACACTTAAGATAATATTTGTCGGGATAGGGTCGGATGGCCGGTGCGGTTTGTGGCACATTAGATGAGCTATCCGACATAGTTGTGGACGAGGAGGTAGTTCGAGCGAGATGAAACACTTCCGATACAATTAACTTGATTTATTCCTTATACAATGAAGCACAAAATAACAGTTCCTGGCACAGAGGTATGTAAGCTAGCTAATCGAAGTATCGAACAGAATAGTCTTTATTAAATTAACACAGTATTGTTGAGTTATAACGTTTCACTGATTCTAACTTGGTATAGCACAACGAAACGGGACAGTTCCAAGGCAGTAGTGCACTCGACGGTGGCCCAGAGTGAAGTGAAGTGTGGTCGTTTGCTGAGTGAACCACCAAGACTCTGTCTAGCGCGCCAAAACAGGTTCAAGGGGGCGCTACTGTCGCCTTCCAATGACGCGCTGGTTTCGTTGAGCGTCCATACTCATGACCGTATTCGACACGGCCATCCTGCGATGACACACGTCCTCGTGTGTTGCTCTGAAACAATCAACAACCAAAACAGTATCCTCTCGGTCACTCCTGACAAACACGTCAAAATGGTAAGACAAAACAAAAACTTCATCTTTCCTTTCGCATCAAATCGTTACCGACACCAAAACTAAAAAAACTAAAAATATCACAAAAATAATTTTGACAACTAAGTGAAAGTTTTTGCTTTATAACCGCAATATTTCAAAACTTTCAAAAGATACAAATCGAATTATGGTATGTAGGATACCAACCAATTACCAATTGTAACAATACTTATTCTTTAAATAGTGCAAAACGTTTTAAATGCGATTGTACTAAAATGTTACTTGTTGTGAAACAAACTAGCTATTTACCACTTTTACCTTAGAAAACACATTAGAAACCATGTACCACCATTTAACTTCTTTATGCCTTATTGACAATATCAAAACATTTAAATCAACAAAAATCCATTCGATAAAACAGGTATCTCGATCGCCGAGTCAACCCTATGACTCTACCGTCTCTGCGAGAGACCCGACCTCCGCGTATCCACGGACTGCTCAGAGCAGATGCCGACTTCTACCGGACTACGGATACGGTGAAGTGACTGGAACGGTCGACCAACCGAACTGAGAACCTCCCTATCAGTCTCACTATCTTGTTCGTCTACTGCAAATGGTACATAGCTCCCGGGCATTTCCCTCAACCTATCGTCCAAGTACGCGCATGTTTGGAAGTCAAGTTTATCGCAAAACTACATGTCAACATTTCTAATAGGCTCGCTTCAGTAACTCGATTTATTGCACAGTGCTAACAATTTTAGCTAGACTGGTACAAGTCATACATAGTCACTGAATTATACAACCAATTGCCACGGAACTTATTGGAAATAAACTCTTCCATAAGCGATCACTCGGCAACCGAATCACAGTAAAATGAAAACTCCTCACCAGATTGCCTCATATGTTGTGTTGATGGTGTGACGTGTACGTCAACTCTCTTCTCAGTAAAGTCGCCCTGTCGCTGGCAGTCGGGCTAATTCTTTGAGTCATGTCTCGTACCGCGGCAGCCGAAGCATACGACTCACGGATTCGCTGATAACTACTGAGATCACGTAACTTTTTCTGAAACAAAAACACCAAGCACAGTATCCCAAGCAACAAATAAAATGTTACATCATATGTAAAGAAGATAGACATCTGATACAAATCAATAGTTCAAGAACAAGCACCCATTAATACAAATCACTCTTTTTTTTACAATAATTAAAAATATTGGATGCAGTGCCTCCTTTGTCCGGCTATCCCTGTAGCCTATACAACCATCCCTGTGGTCACTCACATATAACCATCCCTGTGGTTTTATGCGAGACATGAAATCAGCCCTGTGATTTCATAGCTGCGACTCTAGAGGACACTTACCAAAATGTTAAAGTTACCAATCTGACTCGACCAATTCAGAATTCTCAGAATCTAGAAGCTTAATGGGTACTTGCCCCTCGGGCATCTTTTTAAGCCGGTCATTATAACTTTAAATCCAACAAAAAAGGAAATTGAAATCAATCTAGCAAAATTACACTTTAATTAGGATACGTTAATGTCAACATCTAATCCACGACGTAGATACAAGAAAATATTTAAATCAAATCATTATTTGCACTTTAATAACAAACTTTACTTTGTATGATAACTTTTAGATTACCAAGAGATTATGAAACATTAATGATAAAAATCAAACTTCAATTTCAAACTCTTGTGTCCTAATATTTTCCTAATCCTATTAGTGTCTCCAGTTTAAATATTTTAGGCTAAGGCGATTACCACAGTTAAAAGTAACATTAGAATCGTTTAAACGTATCTCAAGCTCACCAGTTCTTAAGGAAGTTATAGGCGCTAAACTATACACCAGCTAAAGTACACAGAGTAAGAAACTATACAAAACGTAAACAAATTCAATTCTACAGAACGATTGGAAAATCATAAACAGAGGGTAGATTATTATTACCGCAGCCGATTATTAGTAGGGGCCTTCTACTAAGTACTGTGTATTGATACACCCTCATAGCGCAATTTTTAAATCCTAAACTTGAATATTGGTAAACTATGTAGTGGTCATATCAATATCACTCAAAACAAAATCTCTGTAGCAAAATTTCGCGTCCGTTCATATTATATCACTACGAAAACAATAGTTAGAAAAACGTGCAATAAACTTTGTTTCAAATGATTATTAATTTCTATCACGCAATATTCAACTTTTACTTGGAGGGTTGCTTTTACTTTTACCAGTACCCGGTAATACTTTTTTTGACAAATACCCACTAAACTGAATAAGTGCGACTCAAGTCTACCCCAGCATCTAGCTACACTTTCTTTTAGTGAACACTACATCGGAATCGTAGTGACAAGTTAACGACTGACCTGATATGTTTTTAAAATCTGTCTGTGAGGCCATAGTGTCTACGTCCATGCGTTTGTAGTTGACCGTCGTTTCTGGGTCACTTCCACTGGTGCAACAACTGACGATGTGTCCCGCTGTTCTTGATGCAAACAATGAACTTCGATGTGGTTTGCTGTTGACTGCTGGCGTTTGTCGCCGAGGTGGTAAGTAGTAGCCCAAATGATTTCACTTTTATACGAAGTAAACAATCGAATATTCATGTCCGTTTCTCTCGCAATGAAAACAATTTAAACAGTACAATCTTCATTTGTTTTCATACGGTTTTGTAGGTCTCCGTAACGGTGTTAGCTTGAGTTTCAATAACGGAAACGCTAGTAGCTCCTGTTCCTTGATTTAGTGATGTCAAGATTGTCAAGTTCGTTGTATTTCAAAGAGTAACCACAAACTTTTTTCTTCCGTTTTATTCGCTTCGTGTTCCACCATTCTTCGTGTTCGCTCATGGGCCCGTAGGTACCATCCCAACTTCTGATGTCGGGATACGGTAGGGATGGCCGGTGTGGTGTGTGGCACATTAGATGAGCTATCCGACATAGTTGTGGACGAGGAGGTAGTTCGAGCGAGATGAAACACTTCCGATACAATTAACTTGATTTATTCCTTATACAAAGAAGCACAAAATAACAGTTCCTGGCACAGAGGTATGTAAGCTAGCTAATCGAAGTATCGAACAGAATAGTCTTTATTAAATTAACACAGTATTGTTGAGTTATAACGTTTCACTGATTCTAACTTGGTATAGCACAACGAAACGGGACAGTTCCAAGGCAGTAGTGCACTCGACGGTGGCCCAGAGTGAAGTGAAGTGTGGTCGTTTGCTGAGTGAACCACCAAGACTCTGTCTAGCGCGCCAAAACAGGTTCAAGGGGGCGCTACTGTCGCCTTCCAATGACGCGCTGGTTTCGTTGAGCGTCCATACTCATGACCGTATTCGACATATTTAAATTAAACCCTAATATACTTAAATAATCAAGCTTTACGCTATAAAATCATTTAATCCATTAATAATTACGAACAGTTGCATAACTATTTACGGCTTATTATTCTTATCACTTTTATTCGTTTAGGATCATAAACAAACCAAAATTCAACCTACCTATATATACCCTATGCCCTATCACCCTACCTATACTCTTTACAACTGAATAAATAAAACTTACGCTTTTAAATCATTTAATCAGATTTTAAAATTACAATCACTTTCACCCATAATTGTCACTTCACATTAGGTTCACTATTAGTTATTCATCTTCATCACAATGCAGCCGGCTCTTCTAAATAAACCCGAACTGCTGTACGAGCTCAAACTTCGCTCTGTCCAGTTTCCTCCTTCCGCTACCGCTGAAGACTTACGCCAACTACTAAGTCCGCTTCTAGAACAGCCGTGCCACATTGAAACGAGTCCATATGAATTAGAACAAGACATGGATGAGGTCACCAAATGCCTCACCATGATTTCTTCTCGTCTTCTTCTATCATCCACGACGACCAATCATAACGACCGTATCTCCACGTATTTGGAACATCTTTCCGCAAGAATAAATCGTATATCTATCACGACTGAAATTTCTAATAATTTATTACAAAAATATAAACAGATTTGCGAACAACTGACAGACTGTCAGAAAAAATTCAATTATTCTCAAATGTCAACATCAACGTCGACATACGAGTCTGCGACCTCCTTACATTCACCCCGTAAAGACTTTGATTTATTAGCACTAGAATTATCAAACCTTGCCGATAATCGTCAAACCGACTTCAAAAGGTTTAATTACAAAGGTGACGGTTGCCCGCGCGATTTCATTCAAAAAGTCGAAGAATTCGCAATCGCTCGAAATATCGATCATAAAAAACTACATAATTGTATTTACGATTTATTATCGGGAACCCCTCTAGATTGGTATAGAGCTAAAAAATCAACGCTTACTGATTGGCAAACATTTAAAACTCAATTTATCCGGGATTTCGAAATTCATGACCACGACTATAACTTGTCTCAAACCATAAACTCTCGCAAGCAGAAACCAAACGAGAGAATAATTATGTACTTTTCCGCGATGGAAGCACTATTTTCCAAATTACACGAACCGCTTTCAGAGCGATCTAAAATAGATATCTTGCGCAGAAATATGAGCCCAATTTATAGTTCAAAACTGTTGCCTACTGACGTATCTTCAATTGATCTGCTTTTCCAATCCTGCAAGTGGTATGAAAGTTGTACTACTGGCAATAGTTCAGTACACAATAATATTTTCGAACAAAACGAAAACTTCAGCAATCAACAGAATACTTTGAACTATAATACATCAACTCATACTACACCCCATATACCACCATTTCCATACAAAAATCAACCCCCAATTCATACTATCACTCCCCATTCCGGTTCAACATTACGTTTCTCCTGCCCTCGTTGCCGAACCAACGATCACCAGTTAGAAACTTGTACCAGTAAAAAAATAGTTTGTTTCCGCTGCGGCAATGAAAATGTTACTTACCCTAAATGTAATAATTGTCATAAGCATTCAAAAAACGCGTAAAGGAGAAAAGTAATACCCCAAAAGTTACAACTCAGGAATGGAATCTTTGGCTAGATACCATTAGAATATTCATGTCTTCATATAAAACCACGTCCATCTTATTTGACAAGAATTCTAATGATGAAAGACCATACATAAACATTAAATTAAACAACTTAACCCTTTCTGGTCTATTAGACAGTGGTAGTGTCATAACCATTTTAGGGAATAATTCTCATCAAATATTGTTGTCTCATGGCTATAAGCTTAACCATAAGCACACGATCACAGGTACAGTTGCTAATGGTCAAGCTATACGGTCCATCGGTACCATAGAATTGCCTGTACTCTTTAAAGAAAAAGTAGCAATCATAACTGCTCACGTCATACCTTCCGTAAAACAATCTCTCATCCTCGGCATTGATTTCTGGAAGATGTTCAACTTACCTCCAGACATACTTCATACATTAACATCATTTTCGAATCAGCATATCGACACGTTTGTCGTTAATAAACCTTTTGATCATATCAACCATTATGATACGCTTACCGATACGCAGCGTCTAATATCTGATACCATTATCCAACAGTTTAAAGACATCTCAACAGAATCCAAACCCTTGGGTAGAACTCACCTCGTAGAACACCACATCGATACCGGAGATCATCCTCCCATCAGACAGCGATGCTATAGACTTTCACCGGAAAAACAGAAGGCCCTATGTCACGAGGTTGACGAAATGCTTAAGCTGAACGTCATTGAACCCTGTGAAAGTCCATGGTTGAATCCAGTCATAATCACCCCTAAGAAAGATCAAACATGGCGTTTTTGCATTGATAGCAGAAAATTAAATTCAATTACACGCAAAGATGCTTATAAACTTCCCTTTATCTCAGATATCCTCGATAAGCTCAAAAACGCTAAATATCTCTCGTCCATTGATATTGCCAAAGCTTTTTGGGAAATTCCTCTACGTCCGTCAGATAGACCCAAGACTGCCTTTCACGTGCCAGGCCGTGGAATGTATATGTTCCGCGTTATGCCATTTGGTCTTTCTAATGCGCCTGCATCCCAGCAACGCTTCATGGATACATTATTCCCATCAGAGAACCTAGATAACTCAGTATTCACCTATTTAGACGACATCATTATCATCAGTAACACATTTGATGAACATATAACATTACTAAATAAAGTTCAACAGAAGCTAGCACAAGCTAACATAACAGTAAATTTCCCTAAATGTTCATTCTTTAAAAAGGAACTCAAATATTTGGGTTACATAGTCAATGAGTCAGGACTCCAAACTGACCCTAGTAAAGTCCAAGCTATTCTCGATATCCCTGCTCCCACCAATCCTCGTGAAGTCAAGAGATTCTTAGGTACTGCAAGTTGGTACAGACGGTTTATTCCTGATTTCAGCACTAAGGTTGCGCCGCTTACAAAACTTACTTCTACCTCCAAAAAAGCCCCGCCCTTTAAATGGACCTCTGAAGCAGACAATGCCTTCAAAACCATTAAAGAAGCTCTAGTCTCCACTCCTATTCTCGCTTGTCCAGATTTTACAAAGCCCTTCGCAGTCCATTGTGATGCTTCAAGCTTTGGAATTGGCTCAATGCTCACTCAAGAGGTTAACGGAGTTGAAAAACCCATAGCCTACATGAGTAAATCCCTCACTGGTCCCCAAAAAAATTACTCAATTACGGAAAGAGAGTTATTAAGTATCATCTTATCCTTAGAACATTGGCGTTGCTACCTTGATAATGGTCTCAAGTTCACTATTTATACGGATCACTCCGCTCTTCAATGGTTTTTACATCTTGATAATCCTACTGGACGCTTAGCTCGCTGGAGTATTCGCCTTTCAACCTTCAACTTCGAAATAAAACATAAACGTGGTAAAGACCATCTGGTTCCAGATGCTTTATCACGCTCAGTCCCTATAAGTATCATTAACTACAGTAGTTCAGAAACAAATGACGATTGGTATAACAATATTTATTCTAAATGTAGCATCAATCCTAATACCACCCCCAATTACATCATTAATGATAATAAATTATATAGATACGCGCAAACAACTTCATTACTCCAATCCGAATACAATTGGAAGGAAGTAGTTCCACTCGAATATAGAACCCCTATTATCGCCGAAAATCATTCCACCCCAACCTGTGCACACTTTGGTATATTTAAAACATACCAAAGAATAAAGATGAAATATTTCTGGCCAGGAATGTACAGAGACATTTCAAACTTTATTTCCAAATGCGAAACTTGTTTGACTTACAAACATCAAAATCAAGTAAAAATCGGACTCATGGGTAAACCTAAAGTGTGCTCACGTCCATTCCAATGCATCTCTATCGATCTAATAGGAGCTTTTCCCACAACATACAAACATAATAAATATATCTTCGTCGTTACATGCTGTTTTTAAAAATACTGCCTTATTTTTCCGATTAAACGCGCAACCGCTTCCGTAATCGTACATATACTTGAACAGTTAGTCTTTCTCTCTTACGGAGTACCAGAAACTGTCATTCTTGACAATGGTCCTCAATTCACGAGTCAAGAAGTTGTTGAGTTATTCCAAACCTACAAAATACCTAAGGTTCATTATACACCACGATACTCTCCACAAGTCAATACAGTGGAGAGGTTTAATAAAACAATTATTACAGCTATCGCATCTTTTGTGGAAAACGACCACAGAACTTGGGACGTAAATATCCACAAAATTCAATTTGCTATTAATACAGCCGTGAATGAGGTTACCAAATATACTCCAGCTTTCTTAGTCTTTGGTCGTGAATTAGTCACATGTGGGTCGGTTTACAATAGCACTGATCTCACAGATGACATTATCTTCGCACCAAGAGATGAACTTGCCGAGAACCTGGGACACCTTCACCCCGTCTTCTCAGAAGTTCAGGCCCGTTTGTGGAAAGCACATCAAATTAACTCATCAACGTATAACAAACATCATCAACACATAGAATTCAATGTAGGTGATATTGTCTGGAAACATAACTATACCATCAGCAACACAGGCAAATATCACTCAGCCAAACTTGCTCCTAAATTTGTCAAATGCAAAGTTGCCCAGAAAATATCACCACTTGTTTATGTTCTAACCGACATGACTAACAAACCATTGGGACGATGGCACGTTCGCGATTTAAAACCTATTCCCAAAATTCAAAAATAAGAACACCTTCGTTCTAACTTAATATTTCGGCAATTTAATGAGACGATTAACTTCAAATTATTACTTTTCTCCTAATTCTCCTGAACATAATGTACATATTTATATAATTACTGTAAATATACCTTACCTTTTAATTTTCATTCATAGTCATCTCATCAAACCATTTGGCCTATTACAATCATTTACTTACTTCGGTTCTAATAATTTTAGTTTCTATATACTATTACCGATACTTAGCCATAGGCAAGTGACCGGTTTATCCTTTACTTATTCTCTCTTTCGCAGGAAAGTTATTTTCCTTAACTCCTGCGAGTATACTCTATCCGACACTATAGGGTGTCATTTTTTTTTGTTGTTAATTACAACTCTATCGCTTACTTACGCATACAATGCAATCGTTCCGTACAATGGAACACTACATTTCTTGGAAATAAGAGGCTAATATTTGTACATATTTATTTAGGTAATCATCATTATCAGCGGATGGTAACTGAACATAAGCCTTACTACCAATTGAGAATGGTTTTTACGAGTTACCCATGTACTATCGGATAACTCACTAAGTGTAATTTTGGTGAACTATTTAGTGTACCAAAATTTTGGAAGATTGATGCATGTATGGGATGAATGCGAGCATGTATGAGAACCATTTCTCGTGTAATATAAACATTGTACATATCATCCCCATCTTCTAAATTACTACATCACGCCATACTTCACCATCATTAGTTAGTTCTATCTTCTTTTTCTTTTAGAAAAAATCCCTCTGGGACATAGGTCCCCTCAGGATTTTTACTTCCAGGGCAGGCCGGGTATTGTAACGTGTTGCGTTACAACTCGTTCTTGATAACTTTTTGGACTGTCTGGTTATACACTCTATCTTAAAAATAAACATTCAAATTCAAAATTCATTCTAAATTCCACACTTGTTCGTTACATGTCTAAAAGATTGATTCTATTCAGAGCTTTCGAGCTGAACAGATACCTGCAAGACTATTTTTAATCCAGCTCATCCTCAATTCATTATATTTAACAGTCTATAATTTACCTTACCCTCACAAGTGTTCTATATATCCAAAGTTCAACTGTGCTATTGTGCTGTGATTTTCTAAAGTTCTAGTTGCTGGATTCTGTCAATTAAATTAAAGACAAGGCACGTAAACGTAAGTTCCCATGTATTTTATAACCGTTTTAATGTCAATATCTCTTTAACTTAAATCTAGAACTTAAGTCTGTATCTGATTGTTCGCAGGTGCCTTTATTAATTAATACAATAAATACCTTCTTCTGCCCTGTGTCCTGTCTCTTCTTCCGTTCCTGCTTTCCTTCTTTAACTACCTCCCGGTCATCAACGTGACAACATTAATATAAAAAAAAATAAGTATATAGAAGGAAACAGTTAATGTTGAAGACCAAGCAGGTCATAATGAGGAACAACTAAAAGAAAAATTATTCAGCTCTTAAATATATGGTGATGAGGATTATGATTAATAATAGATCACATACTCATACTCAACTTCCCCGACATCTAATAAAAATACATGTTTGGAAATAAAACGATAATTTTATTGGAAACACACTTGTTTAAAAATGCTTCTTAGTTATCTACTAATAAATAAACTAATAACACTAGTCTGTGCGAGTCACATTAGAGCCTTTCATAAACCGAACAAGAATAATAAAACTGCCGGAGTCGCCGTCGCGTCGCCGGACACGGCGAGGAGGACTACGTATCGGGGGTTATTTGAATTAGGAAATAAAGGTTATTGTAGTTACAGGAATGTAGGGCCCAACTGTGAGGAAGGATATAATGCTATTATAGGATCTAAGTCTGCACGTGTCGTGTTTCATAATCATAACTGGCGTGAAATTAGAGACGTCAGTGAGACAAATTGACTGCAAATCAATTAATTAACTCCGAATATTTACATAATGAATCGCTTTAAACATGTACTATAATGTCACGCACTAACGCTAAAGGTAAATGATTATATAACGTACCTATGTGTAAAAAAAATAACTGATGTCTCATGCTGGAATGAGAAGCGAACTAAATACACTTCCTACCTAATGATGGTGATTTAAGAAATTGCAATGTTCCGTCAAATTAACGCCTTATGAACTTAGAATAAGTACGCCGGGAACGAGAGTCTTCATACCCAACCGATATGCGAGAGAGGAAGCCACTTTTGGTTTTATGTGTGCGTGTCTACGAACCAATCATATTAGAGACGGTTTGCTTGTGACATTGACGTTGTCACACGGACGAAACTTAGCCCGTGGCTACTTCGTTTGTCGCGCGACTCGCCACCAGCCCGCCTAGCACAACTTGACTTCGCGACCCTGGTCGCGCGACATAGTATCGCCCGTCGCTCTCTCACGTTACTGCACAGAAAGAGACAGGTAATTATCTAGCGCGAAAAAGTGTCGCGTGCCACAGCTGTTGTCATGCTCGCACGGTATTAAAAGGAAGGTGACAGATAGTATTTGTCGCTCCACAAAGAGTCGCGTGCCACATTTTGTACTCGTTTCACTTTCAAGCGCTGCTGACTAGATTTCTATGCGTATTTATTCTAAGTTTACGAATGGAAATACTTTTAATACCCAACCGATTGCGGATTTAAAAATCACAAATGAATCGCCACTTCTATCCAAATTTCACTTGTGATTAAATTTTCCATGTCTCAGTTAATGAGCAATTATACCGCAAATTGATTATGAATCGCTGAAAACGCGTTAGATTAGAAAGTGTTTATATAAATCAATTTGAGATGAATTAAGTCCAGTTTCTGCGCCGCCATGTTCGTCGCTCCACTCCTGTGTTTAATTGTCGCCTTTGCTCACGCAGAAACACCTCACCATCACAAAGAAGTGGTAAGACTTTTGTTTGCTCTAAGACCATAGAGAAGATTTATTTCTAAAACCGTTGTCCCGGATGTACACTTTCGCCGAGAAAGAGCGAGGCAACCTTTTTTTCTAATTTTATACATAAATAAAGGAAGACCTCTACACACTTCTCGCATTGTCTTGGCGAGAGTGTACAGTCGGCATTAGGCCAGTAATTTTTAAGAAGAAATATTACTGCTCATTTTTTTATACAAATCGTTTTCGTTCTCGTCTGTTTTGTCCTCCAAAACCTAAACCTATCTTAACGAAATTAAATTCAATAAATCTTTACGAAAATTGTTTTTTTTTAGGAATTGAAGTCTGTGACGGACTATTTCGAGTTTTCCGCAAATTATTATAGAATTAGTTGGATTTCTTCGGAGTGGCATTTTTATGTGTCCGGGCTTGAAAACAAGCTACTACCTACTGGCCCGTTTCGACTAGCGAGCTATGTAAACATTTCATGATAATTCATTAACATGACAATAAAAAAAAAGTAAGTAGGGACAGTGGGGGCACATTGGAACAAGGGGTACAATGGAACAAGGCCGATATCTATTCGAATTTCGAACAATTTCGCGCGCTTACGGTTCGGCCAATAAGAGCGCTTCATTAACATGACAATAAAAAAAAGTAAGTAAAATTGACGTTCAATGGGAGCGTCGACTTGCCAGATTTGTTGAAATGAGAAATCATAACTGACGATTGGGTCTGGATACTATGATTTCACGTGTTTCCATATTTAGCATTTAGTTTATAAATCATATTGTTCCTGTTTTTATCTGCTAAATATTTTAAATTAAAACAATTTTTCGGAACGTTCGAGTGATTTCAGTGTAAATTTTGAAACACGTCAGCACTGTCTTAAAGTAATATACTACGAGTAGGACCCCGCAGTTTGCAAGCAACTAGCTTCAGTTGTGTTCTAACCGCCGCGCCGCCGATATTAGACGTCGACTCATGGCTTGTAAATAGTATTTGCGAAGGTTCGTTCGGTATTCGGTGGATTTCGTTAAGTGTTTGCAATTTTATAAGTGAATAAACTATCTCCGGGGAATGTTTGTGTCTCTATAGCTTTCAGTATTTCTTAAGTCAATAAAAAAAAACATTTTGAAATCAGTGGCATTGATCTCCATAGATTCGGTGTAATTTTTGACCACTGAAGTCAATAAAAATTACCACCGCTACCAATTATTACCAAGAAATCATCTGCTTATTTGTTTTGTCAATGTAGCATAGTTCTGACTGTGCTTCTCTTCTTTACTAATTTCGGTTGGTTGCTAGTCGTAAGGATACTTTCATTGGCACCTAGTTTACCTACCCATATCTTTGGACTGGTATTATGCCTCAACAGCCTAACTCTACAAATATTCCTAAGCTTCAAGTCGAAACCTCTAAAATGTTGAGCCTTTGATTTCGGTGATTGTAAAATCTAAAGTACGATTCCCACTTACCGGGCGGAGTCGGCGCGCGCTCAAGCGCATCTAACTGGTTGCCAAAGGAATGTTGAGCTTCTGTACAACAGTCAGATCCCATATTCAAATGTTATGTGCGCCGCTGCCGGCCGATCGGGCGCTTGCGTGCGCGGACGGAGGTGCTCGGCTGTCGCCGCGCGTAGGCGGCTCCGTTCGGTCACCGCCGCGCGCCATCGACTCCGTTCGTTCGTCCATCGCCCTAGTAGATTTAATCGCTCGGACGGACGCAGTCGGCTGCCGCCGGGCGCTCCGCGTCCGCTGGAGCGTGGCGGCAGCCGAACCCGCCCGACCTGGTCACTGGACGCGGTCGGCCGCTGCCGCTGCCGGCTGCCAGAGCGCCCGTTGCGGCGTCAGCCGACCCGGCCCGGCCCGGTCAATGTGAATCTTACATTAAATAATCAATTGCGAGAATGATGGCGTGGGTGTGGCGGTGTTTGCGAGAGACAAAGAGGCTGGTAGGCGACGCACTTGCGATTTTATAGGGGTTGATCAATTCCCCGCACCTCATAACTACCATATTTGCGCATACGCAGCGGAGACACTCGGGCTGTGGAGCCCGGACGCCCACAGGCAGCAAATGATAAAAAGAGCTGTCGCCGTGTTCTACGGACCACAGAGCCGGTCCGTTCCTCGGCCAAAGGATTAGCGTGGCTATTCAGCGGGGAAGTGTAGCTGGTATCATGAGTAACCCGGTCGCAGGGCCGGGATCGGCGGGAACATCGGTTTAAATTTTCTTAGGATAGATTAATTTAGTTATTGTTTTTTTAGGCACGGTCCCCTAAAACCTCGGACAAGGTAAGTCTTCCAATTTTAGTATTTTCCGTTTTACACTCTAAACTAAGTAAGAAAGTAAACACTTAATTGTTCATAAAAAAAACTCAATATACATACATCAATAACAAAAAAAAACATAGGCATAAAGGCGACGGGTAAGTTTGCATTTGTGCCTGTAATAATGGTTCTCTTCCAGTTAACCCTTGAGCAATTGAGTGAGTACAAGAAAGATAAGCTCTCACTCTACTAAACTACACTCATTGTCAGTAAAGTCCGCCGGTGACAGTAATTTACAGTGTCGTGGCTTTCCGAACGCTGATCCCTTCTCGTACCTACATAGATATGGCTGCCAGAACTACATACCTACTGATAGCAGGTAAGTCTCGACTCGACCCTCGTCGTTCCGGCTCCTTATTGATGCAAAGGTATATCGCAATTCAACGTGGCAGCACGGCGAGCGTGATGGGTACCTTTGCATCAAAAGGGACGTGGCAGGGTTTTTAAGCTAGTTGTCCCTTTTTTTGTTTGCTTTTATAGTCTGTACTTTTTTTTTTTTTTTTTTTTTTTTTTTTTATTGTGGCTTTCACCTTCTTGCTGAGCAAGTGGTATTTCGCCAATGACTCGTTTCGAATCGCACACGGCGACAAGATTGAGAATTAATATCAATTATCACGTTGTACGGTGAGGTGTGCTTTTTGTAAAGTGATAGCGATTTACAAAAAACCACGCGGTCTATCGGGCCTTGATCCAAGAAGGGCTATGTACGCTTCAAGTTGAATTCTTCATTAGCCATTCACTAATACGTTAGTTCACTGCACAATAAGCTATCAATACTACACATTGAACAACCAAAATGAATAAATAACGAACACGAAACTTAAAGGCATGCGGCCATCTTGAGTCATGAACCGGAAGCCTCTTAATTATTTAAAAAAATTTCAACATACCGGAGCTGTCAAATTTGACAGATCCAGTGGTGATGAACCTTTTAAGGCCAGAATAATAGTTAAAAAAACCATCCCGTAACAAAGCGACAAAAACAAACTAATTCAACAAAAAATATAAAACAAAAACAAATAAAACTAACGGAAAATAACAATAAACGGAAGTTCGAAAAAACAAATATGCTACGCGTATCAGATGACAGCAAGCAGTGGCCAATGTAAAACCGACAAAGTTAAAAATCACGTCAGGTAGGTGTTGCTAATTTAAACCTGTGACTTCTATTTTAGTCGTGTTACTTCCAGTATAATGCAGCCTCGCATCTTCATATATCCGCTGAAAGGTGTTAAATTGGTGTCGCTAGTATTGCAAGATAGCCAGGCTAGTTTCCTGTTCCTGGCAGATTAAATCAGTTAAAGCCTGACCATAAATATATGAGGATTGTCAAGCGAATGGCGTTATCTATAATATTTATATGGCAACAATTTTGCAACATATTATAACCGCACTATAATGACTGTTCATTATAGTATTCGTTGACCCCCCACCCGCGCCACCCCGCGCCCTTGTTCCCTCTTATGATGACATTGACAGACTGATTTGATGTGCACTCCTATTAACACGCGAGTGAGGTGCCTAATTAAAATGTGAATCCTGGAAACCTGTGCCGTGCCGTTATCCCGTGGGAATTCTCCTGGAGCTCATATCAGGTACGTGCACACAACGACGTGACATATATATAATATTATTTTGGAAATTGTTTATCCCTTAACCCCAACTTGAACATTTTTGGTAGCAGAGAGTGGTTAGATTCACTTCTTATAGTGCATAATAACGAATAAAAAACCCCCCCATAGTGTAAATATCCCTTGATTCTAAAATTTTGAGCGATTCGTAGATATTTACCTAAAGTTTTAACTAGTAAAATTGCATCAATTTCATGGAACACGCGTTCTGAACCGTTATCTCCCTTTCGCTGATTACCTATTTACCTGTGACTCGTTAACTTGAACCATTACTGTGTGCGGGAAACTGTGCCTTGTTTGCAACGACATAAGTTTGATCCTAACTCTAAGTGTTTAACTGCTGTGATCTTCGGTAAATGTAATTGTAACTTTGTCAATAATTGATCTTTTATAATAAGATTTTCCCTTTAGTTTAGTGTTAGCCGAATATTATTTGAATATTCGTTAGTAGGTGTTGGTTAATAGTAAAAGTAAAAGTATATAAGAAGTAAAATAGTAAATGTTAATTTTTCACATTATTACGGACATAACCTTTTAATCGTAGTATTACCGTGGCGTTAATTTGTTTACCCTGTACAACCAATCTTTAAAATTGTTTAGCGAACCTTATCGATAAATTAAAGTAGGTACCATTTAAATTTTGGAAATTCGTCAATCTAAATTCCTGGTGCACGTTTGTTACCATATTGTTACGAGCGTGGGGTTCGTATTTGATAGAAAAGCACAAATTAATCCACTAAATAAAACACTCACTTTATTACCCAAATTACGTACTTACAATTCACACGAACTGTACTTAAAATCCACTAATTAAAACACACACACTATTTCACAAATTATGCACTCACTATTCACACGAACTGTACTTAAGCGCACTAATCACTCAAGAGTCTTTCTCTCCGATTATCCTTGTACTAGCTCTCGATCGCAGTTAGAATGTAACTAACTCGCGCCGGCCGTCGGCGCCTTATATATCCCGCGGAACCGCTTTCTCGATGCGTTGTCCAGACATATCGCGAATATTCTAGTAAGGTCCAGTGTGAGGGCCGAGAACATTCGAGGCTATATATGTCTCTCTCTAATGGTGCACTCTCTGTCACTCCTTTCTCGAATGTTCCGAGTATAGCTATCTCTTTCTAGTAGTCCTATCTCTGTCACACACTTCTCGAATGTTCCGAGTATAGCTATCTCATTCTACTAGTGCTATCTCTGTCACTCCTACGGGATATTTCGCCATATAACGATTTGTGCTTCAGAGGCCCATAAGGGGTCCTGAAAACGCCTGAAAACGGGTTTTCAGGTTATGGCGTCATCTGATAGAGGGTGCCCTGAAACGGACTGAAAACATGTTTCAGGCGCCTGAAAACGACGGCAACTTGGGTGAAATTTCGATCTTTAGATATGTGATAGAGCAACTTCTGAAACGGCCTGAAATGACTTTTCAGCCTGCTGAAAACGCCTCTAAAGCACTGAAATTGACGTTCAAAGTTTTTGACCTAACCTACCGGCGTAACACTGCCCCCTCCTAAGACATGCTCGTCCCGAGCATCATTATTTCCGTGGTATCTGGCCAGCTGGTCAACATGAACAATCTTGCTCGGACTACGAGGATTCCGCTGGATTCGATACGTGACGTCGTTTATTTTAGTGACTACCTTGTAAGGCCCCTCCCAATTCGGGGACAGTTTCGGGGACTTTACCACTCGTCGCATAGGGTTATGTAGCCACACCAACGAACCTTCCTCAAAACCCTCTTGGTAAGGCTTCCGGCCATATCGGGTTTCGTGAACACGATTGCACGCCGTCCCATTCCATGGCGCTCCCACGTTGCACAACTTGAGTGTTTCTCTGCTACGGGTATGCGGTCCCTTGTCTGATGCGCACCTAGTGCATCTTCTGCACCAGTTTTCTACATCTTCTCGGTAGTTCATCCAATAGAAACGTTGTCGAATTATCATCAGGGTCCTCTTGACTCCAAGGTGTCCACCAGACGCTCCGTTGTGAAAGGATCTTAAAACATCTCTCACTCTTTTCCTTGGGACAACGACTTGCAAATGTACATCCTTCCCATTTGCTGATTCCCACAACCGGCACAGCACACCATTATGCATAACCAAGTTATCCCATTGTGCCCAGTAACTTTTTGCTACCGCACTCATCGGAGCTACGTCACACCATCTTGGCTTAGGCGCACCCGTACTAATCCAATTGAAAATGGGTCTCACGTCGGGATCCTCTTGTTGCGCTTGCTGCATTATTTCATCACTCCACTCATCGCTGCCGGTAACAGTTCTTAACATTCGAATTCGAACACATTCCTTGTCATCTCGCCTTAAGCAATATTCATCGTTATCCACACAAGGTCTTCGTGATACAGCGCCAGCGTTTACCCGTTGTGGCACTGACCCCAAGGGGCCCATTGCCCTTACTGTTGAAGCTGGATCCCTGTCCCTCCTATTTCTATTCGGACAACTTGACTGCATGTGTCCACGTTCTCCACATTGGTAACAACGTGGTCCGGATTCGCCGCGAGGAGCTACCGGCTTTCTAGTCAACACGCCTCGTCTATTCCTTCTCGGACAGCTTAACTGTATATGTCCATGTTCTCCACATTGATAACAACGTGGTCCAAATTCGCGCTGGGGAGATACCGACTTCCCAGTCGACATTCCTCGCCTATTCCTTCCCGGGCAGCCTGACTGTATGTGTCCACGTTCTCCACATTGGTAACAACGTGGTCCAAATTCGCGCTGGGGAGATACCGACTTCCCAGTCGACATTCCTCGCCTATTCCTTCTCGGGCAGCCTGACTGTATGTGTCCACGTTCTCCACATTGGTAACAACGTGGCCCGAATTCGCGGCGGGAATCTACTGGCTTCGTAGTCAACACTTCTCGCACCCTGAAAGGCCTGGATGAGTCCTGTCGTACAGCTTCCACCTCGAGAGCGTGGGCTACGGCATCTTTCAGGCTGCCGTGATGTCCCAATCGCACGGCTGCCCTCACTTCCAGATCCCGGATACCATCGATGAAGGCCTGCACCAGCATACTGTCCACAAAGGATGCTGACGTACGTTGATAGGCCTTCCTAACCAACTTCTCGATTTCCAAGGCCCACTGTTGTAAGGACTCGTTACGTCCTTGCGTCCTATCCTTTAACTGGGCTCGGTATACGTGCTCCAGGTGACTGTCGCCGTAACGTGCCTCCAAGGCTTCCAGAAGGCGGTCGTACGTCCGGTCGTTCCCCAGAGCTTCGAGTATGGTAAGGGCCTCGTCACGCAGTGCCAACGTCAGTGCTGTTCTGGCTTGCTCCTTATTCCAGCCATTAGCCTGGGAAACAGACTCAAACTGCAGCTTATAGGCAGTCCACGATGAAGTACCATCAAAGCGGGGCACTTTGAACCTGCCACCTCCAGCTGCCGATTCGACGGGTACACAGGTGCTCGTACCACTAGCCACTTTAACTTCTAATTTCTGGAGACGGTTCTCACAGGTCTCAATTTTTTTATCGACCTCATGGACTCGACTCTCCAGTTTTTCATCCATATCGGCCAGTTTTTCTTGGACCTCGAACAACTCTCTCTTCCATTCGGTCGTGGACTCGTGTACCTCACGAAGCATTCGTGCCTGTACCTCCTGGTGTTCCTTTTGCTCCCGAAGGATTCGGGACTGTCCCTCCTGTTTTCTGGCCTGTTCGTCCTGTTTTCTGGCCTGTTCGTCCTGTTTTCTCGACTGCTCCTTTAGGAGGACAAAGATGGCGTTGAGGTCCACTCCCTGTTCAGGTTGAGCAGGTGATTCCGAGGAACCAGGCGTAGAATCTCCAGGTCCAGAAGTTTGGCTTCGCGTCGTCACTCCTTTCGGCTCGGTTTCTCGTGGCATTAACGGCATTTTCTATCCGCACTTCTGACACCAAATGTTACGAGCGTGGGGTTCGTATTTGATAGAAAAGCACAAATTAATCCACTAAATAAAACACTCACTTTATTACCCAAATTATGCACTCACTATTCACACGAACTGTACTTAAAATCCACTAATTAAAACACACACACTATTTCACAAATTATGCACTCACTATTCACACGAACTGTACTTAAGCGCACTAATCACTCAAGAGTCTTTCTCTCCGATTATCCTTGTACTAGCTCTCGATCGCAGTTAGAATGTAACTAACTCGCGCCGGCCGTCGGCGCCTTATATATCCCGCGGAACCGCTTTCTCGATGCGTTGTCCAGACATATCGCGAATATTCTAGTAAGGTCCAGTGTGAGGGCCGAGAACATTCGAGGCTATATATGTCTCTCTCTAATGGTGCACTCTCTGTCACTCCTTTCTCGAATGTTCCGAGTATAGCTATCTCTTTCTAGTAGTCCTATCTCTGTCACACACTTCTCGAATGTTCCGAGTATAGCTATCTCATTCTACTAGTGCTATCTCTGTCACTCCTACGGGATATTTCGCCATATAACGATTTGTGCTTCAGAGGCCCATAAGGGGTCCTGAAAACGCCTGAAAACGGGTTTTCAGGTTATGGCGTCATCTGATAGAGGGTGCCCTGAAACGGACTGAAAACATGTTTCAGGCGCCTGAAAACGACGGCAACTTGGGTGAAATTTCGATCTTTAGATATGTGATAGAGCAACTTCTGAAACGGCCTGAAATGACTTTTCAGCCTGCTGAAAACGCCTCTAAAGCACTGAAATTGACGTTCAAAGTTTTTGACCTAACCTACCGGCGTAACAATATAAATATAAAATAAAAATGTCGTCACCATGACAACGTCGGAGGCACTGCGGTTGTTGACACCCCACCTTCCCATTCTGGAGCCCGACCTGTCGCACGCCCTATGCGCCCTATGCGCCCTATGCTTCTTCCTCTCCAGCGGCTCGTGCGGTTTCCTTCCGCCATTCGCCGGAACTGATGCGCCCTGGCTCCCCCCATTCTCGCACGGGCGGGGGTTTCACGCTGTAACACTGCGACTCGCGCTTCTCCCCGACCGTCTCCTCCAGCCTCACCACGCCTCCACCGTCTTCAACTCGGACATGGTATAGCCCCCCTAACCGTTCGCCTACTAGGTATACCTCACCTCCTCCCCATCGGAATGAACGCTCACCTACCCCTACCACTAGTAGAGATATAGACGTGCAGCATCACCCTATCTCTCG
This sequence comes from Apotomis turbidana, assembly GCA_905147355.2. Classification (NCBI taxonomy): domain Eukaryota; kingdom Metazoa; phylum Arthropoda; class Insecta; order Lepidoptera; family Tortricidae; genus Apotomis; species Apotomis turbidana. Next base: position 3,205,297 of record LR990302.1, read on the forward strand.
CGGCCAGTGCCTTATAATTGTTCTCATCCTGAGAATCAGCAATAACTGGACTATCCCCTTGCGAAATTTGTTGTTTGTATTTTTGCGGCACCTGCGGGTTATTTCCTTGCGGAATTTGTTGGTTGTATCCTTGTGACGCCTGCGGGTTGTATCCTTATCCTTGCGGAATTTGTTGGTTGTATTTTGCGGCACCTGCGGGTTGTTTCCTTGCGGCACCTGCGGGTTGTATCCTTATCCTTGCGGAATTGGTTGGTTGTATTCTTGTGACGCCTGCGGGTTGTATCCTTATCCTTGCGGAATTTGTTGGTTGTATCCTTGTGACGCCTGCGGGTTGTATCCTTATCCTTGCGGAATTTGTTGGTTGTATCCTTGTGACGCCTGCGGGTTGTATCCTTATCCTTGCGAAATTTGTTGGTTGTATCCTTGTGACACCTGCGGGTTGTATCCTTATCCTTGCGGAATTTGTTGGTTGTATATTGCGGCACCTGCGGGTTATTTCCTTGCGGCACCTGCCGGTTGTATCCTTATCCTTGCGGAATTGGTTGGTTGTATCCTTGTGACGCCTGCGGGTTGTATCCTTATCCTTGCGGAATTTGTTGGTTGTATCCTTGTGACGCCTGCGGGTTGTATCCTTATCCTTGCGGAATTTGTTGGTTGTATCCTTGTGACGCCTGCGGGTTGTATCCTTATCCTTGCGGAATATGTTGGTTGTATCCTTGGGACGCCTGCGGGTTGTATCCTTATCCTTGCGGAATTTGTTGGTTGTATCCTTGTGACGCCTGCGGGTTGTATCCTTATCCTTGCGGAATTTGTTGGTTGTATCCTTGTGACGCCTGCGGGTTGTATCCTTATCCTTGCGGAATTTGTTGGTTGTATCCTTGTGACGCCTGCGGGTTGTATCCTTATCCTTGCGAAATTTGTTGGTTGTATCCTTGTGACACCTGCGGGTTGTATCCTTATCCTTGCGGAATTTGTTGGTTGTATATTGCGGCACCTGCGGGTTATTTCCTTGCGGCACCTGCCGGTTGTATCCTTATCCTTGCGGAATTGGTTGGTTGTATCCTTGTGACGCCTGCGGGTTGTATCCTTATCCTTGCGGAATTTGTTGGTTGTATCCTTGTGACGCCTGCGGGTTGTATCCTTATCCTTGCGGAATTTGTTGGTTGTATCCTTGTGACGCCTGCGGGTTGTATCCTTATCCTTGCGGAATATGTTGGTTGTATCCTTGGGACGCCTGCGGGTTGTATCCTTATCCTTGCGGAATTTGTTGGTTGTATCCTTGTGACGCCTGCGGGTTGTATCCTTATCCTTGCGGAATTTGTTGGTTGTATCCTTGTGACGCCGGCGGGTTGTATCCTTATCCTTGCGGAATTTGTTGGTTGTATCCTTGTGACGCCTGCGGGTTGTATCCTTATCCTTGCGGAATTTGTTGGTTGTATCCTTGTGACGCCTGCGGGTTGTATCCTTATCCTTGCGGAATTTGTTCGTTGTATCCTTGGGACGCCTGCGGGTTGTATCCTTATCCTTGCGGAATTTGTTGGTTGTATCCTTGTGACGCCTGCGGGTTGTATCCTTATCCTTGCGAAATTTGTTGGTTGTATCCTTGTGACGCCTGCGGGTTGTATCCTTATCCTTGCGGAATTTGTTGGTTGTATATTGCGGCACCTGCGGGTTGTTTCCTTGCGGCACCTGCGGGTTGTATCCTTATCCTTGCGGAATTTGTTGGTTGTATCCTTGTGGCGCCTGCGGGTTGTATCCTTATCCTTGCGGAATTTGTGGGTTGTATTTTGCGGCACCTGCGGGTTATTTCCTTGTTGTATTTTTGCGGCACCTGCGGGTTGTATCCTTGCGGAATTTGTTGTTTCCTTATTGTATTTTGGCGGCACCTGCGGGTTGTTTCCTTGTTGTATTTTTGCGGCACCTGCGGGTTGTTTCCTTGTTGTATTTTTGCGGCACCTGCGGGTTGTTTCCTTGTTGTATTCTTGCGGCACCTGCGGGTTGTTTCCTTGTTGTATTTTTGCGGCACCTGCGGGTTGTATCCTTGCGGAATTTGTTGTTTCCTTGTTGTATTTTTGCAGCACCTGCGGGTTCTATCCTTGCGGAATTTATCGTTTTTTTTTGTGGTACCTGTGGGTTGTTTCCTTGCGGAATTTGTTGGTGACACACCACTCACCTACGAAGAGCTGACAACAGTGTTTACCAAAATTGAGGCGGTCCTTAATTCGCGTCCTTTGTGTCCCTTGTCGCCGGATCCTAACGACCTTGAAGTACTTACGTCCGGTCACTTTATCATAGGAGACCCTTTGACTGCGGTCCCCGAGTATCCTTTGCAGGAAGTTGAAACTGAGGCTCACACGTTTTCAATTAGTGCAGCAAATGTTACAACACTTTTGGTCACGGTGGCACACGGAGTACTTATCGACATTGCAAACAAGGCCCAAATGGGCATCCCATTCCTCGCAACCTCCCGAAGTAGGCGATCTAGTTCTTTTTAGAGAAGATAATGTTCCTCCCTTAGAATGGCGGCGCGGCCGCATCGTGTCCGTACTTCCCGGGAATAACAGCGTCGTGCGTGTTGTACAAGTTAAGACCGCTACGGGTGTCCTAACTAGACCTAGGAATAGGATAGTTAATTCGCCTCCCTTGTGATGACTGTTCAAATTAACTTATTTTCACTTGTTTATAGTAATGTTTAGGGCGGGGGTATGTTCATTATAGTATTCGTTGACCCCCCACCCGCGCCACCCCGCGCCCTTGTTCCCTCTTATGATGACATTGACAGACTGATTTGATGTGCACTCCTATTAACACGCGAGTGAGGTGCCTAATTAAAATGTGAATCCTGGAAACCTGTGCCGTGCCGTTATCCCGTGGGAATTCTCCTGGAGCTCATATCAGGTACGTGCACACAACGACGTGACATATATATAATATTATTTTGGAAATTGTTTATCCCTTAACCCCAACTTGAACAATGACATTAGTTTAAGTACCTGTCAGATCCTATGTTAACCTCATAATATGCTTTAATGGAATGCCCTCTTTTCCTGACTGATTTCCTGTAATAAACATGTACACAATATTACGTTCCCGACTGTGAATGATTTTAGGCATTTTCTTTGGATATATTTAAATATTTGTCTTTTAAAGAAACCACCACGACTAGACTAACATCGACATTGTTGACAAGCATTGCCAGTGTAAGAAATTAGTTCCAGTGAAATTCCGCAATATGGCGCATCCTCATATATTTCTGGTCAGACTTTACTTTTTATGGAAGTCAAAACTCTGGAATAGTTAGCACGAAATTTATACGAGGAACGCACCGTGATATATTTTCCCCGTGTCTCTATTATTTTAATCATTTTCTATTTAAAAAATCACACAATAATCAATCGCCAGTCTCCATTGTTTTCACAACGCAAGGAGTTGAAATACGTCTACCCTTCTTACTAGTTACTTATGGATAAGTTGAAGTTTAATATCCTGCAGTTCATAGACGCTAGCCAGTTTCACTCAGCTACTCCAGCTACTCCAGCGCTGCAAGTGGAACTTTTTAGAACTATCGATGCTGCTCTTTTCCTTCTACACTCCATAGTCAGAATCATGGTCGTGAAATGAAATAAATAAAAAATGTCTCAACCAACCAATCTCAACAGTGACGACGTCAGCTAGTGTCGGTTAAGCTCTGGCTTCCTAGGATAGCGGTGCCGTCATATAGCGGCCGTCTCCATACTTCGTACTAGTACCAAAGAATATACTAACGTGAAAAGAAACGACAGCGACACTTGTGTGCAGTAACACAACTCGCGGCTATGTGTGCGTGTCGAAGGGCGAGCGGGGGCGAGCGCGGGACGCGGGAGATGGGGAAAGTCATTCATATGAATGCCTAGTCGACGAAAGCGGCATTACAAGGTCACCGATGCCCGAGTTACACCGATATGCCGTTGTCGAGCCTGTGCTAGTACGAAGTAAGAACAAAGTATGGAGACGGTCGCTATGCGATGGCACCACTGTCCTAGAAAACCACAGCTTTACAGTAGTGGAGGAGCATACCTGGCGGATTATATTCTTATACTAAGATTTTTTTCAGGTTGGCATAGACTTTGGAGAAATTATCAAAGATGTAGGTACCTTACACATTTTTGGACAGTTAACAAATATAAACCAATTTTGCGGCCAAGAAACGTGCGGCCACGTGCGCCAATGTATATATAAATACATAATCTGATGCAATTAGTAAGAAAGAAGTCCGCTGAGCCAACATCGCTGTAGAAAGTAAATTACTAGAAGGTGCTCAATTTTCGCAAAGGATAAACCTATTGTTTGAAATAAATACGTGACGTTGACAGGATATGCCAAAAAATTTAAAGTTTTTCCTATTTATTTAATATTTAATTGTTTTGAAAGCCTAGTTTAAGTGTTTTATAAGTGCAATTTTAATGTCAGTCTCAAATAGTGCAATCAAAGTGCCATGCCCCCACTGCCCCGGGTCAACTAAACTTTTTGTGGCCCCGAAAGGCCTTAATATACACATTAATCGTATACACGGAAATAGAAATCTGCCGTCTCAGCAACCACCATCCCTAGATGCAAACGCCAGCACAGCCGGTCAGTCTTTTCCTGATTTGGCTGGCCTAAAGAGGAACATCACCGTCCTGCGACATATCCCAAAAGGAGCCAGACACGCCGCTGCCGGGAAGCTGAAGAGCATAATAAATAAATATTATAAATATAAATAATAAATATTAAGGGACAATCATACACAAATCGACCTAGTCCCAAACTAAGCAAAGCTTGTACTATGGGTACTAGACGACGATATACATAATATATAAATACATATATAGATAACATCCATGACCCAAGAACAAATATTTGCACAAATATTTGCCCCGGCCGGGATTCGAACCCGGGACCGCCGACTCAGTAGGCAGGTGTCTACCAACCGAGCCAAACGCGTCGTCATAGATTGCTGCCTTCATACTAATGACACAAAAGACTGGTTTACTCTGCTCTCTTTCGCTTTTTCCGCCCTTAGAGTACCAGAAGGAACCGCTCGCAAGTCTCTCACGGAAAAAGTTAAGGAAAATATAGAAACTCCAAACGTACATAGACAGTATGGGAATCCTCGAAGACCATATTCCATATATCGCACAATAGAAAATAAAGTACACGACGGGGACTTAAAAGGAGCTGTACGGCTGCTTCTTTCGGACTCTACACTCGCCCCTGATGATGATAACACCGTGCGAGCCCTAGAAGAAAAACACCCCGCTCCTTCTAGGCAACTCACGTACCCCCCGGAACCAGATATCTCCAGCCCCTTTCTGACGGTGACCACCACAGATGTCGCAGCGGCGCTGAGCTCCTTCTATAACGGCTCCGCCTCCGGTTTGGATGGCCTTCGACCCCAACATCTGAAGGAACTCACTTCATCCTCAGCCGGAGACAACGGTTCAAAACTTTTGGAATCTCTAACTCACCTTTGCAACTTCCTTGTAAGAGGAATGCTGAACCGCCAAGTCTGCCCGTTTCTCTATGGAGCTTCATTGTGCGCTTTGAAGAAAAAGGATGGGAGTGTCAGACCAATAGCCATAGGGAATACCATCCGCCGACTAGTCGCCAAACTTGGTTGCCGCGCAGTAAGAGATGAAATGGCAGACTACCTCCAACCTCATCAAATAGGAGTCGGCACCCCTCTAGGCTGCGAGGCAGCCATGCACGCTTGCCGGTTCTATACATTCGACCACGATGATACAGACACCGTCATCTTAAAAGTCGACTTAAAAAACGCCTTCAACAGTGTTGAAAGAGACGTAATGCTGAAGGAGATAAAAGAAGTTATCCCGTCCTTGTATCCCTTCCTACACCAATGTTATTCATCGCCCAGTAACCTCCTTTACAATAATAACACAATAACCTCACAAGTCGGTGCCCAACAGGGTGACCCCCTGGGCCCGCTTGTATTCTGCTTGGCAATTCAAAATGTAATTAAGACGCTAGAATCACCACTAAACATATGGTACTTAGACGACGGCACCATAGGAGGAAGGCCTAATACTGTTTTAAACGACATTATCAAACTAATCCCGGCTCTCTCCGCCCTCGGCTTAGAATTAAATACTTCTAAATGCGAACTCTTCCCCTGTGGCCCCGTTGCCAAAGCATCCATCCCTAAGTTTTCATCTATTCTCCCAAATTTAAAGATCATAAATAGACCATCATTCACACTTTTAGGCGCCCCTATCTTCTCCGACGGAGTTAGCCCCGTAATTCAAAACAAGACATCAAAGCTAGCTGCATCCCTTCCACACCTCCAGCAACTTTCAGCTCACGTTTCTCTAGTGTTGTTAAGAAATTGCTTTGCCATGCCCCGCCTAACATACACCCTTAGAACATCTCCCACCTGGAAGTCGTACCCTGATATCATAATGTTTGACCGTACACTTCAAGGGCTCTAGAGGGCATTTTAAATATAAATTGCAACACGACACAATGGACACAAGCGTCGCTTCCCATTCGGCACGGTGGTTTGGGTATCCGTCGCGCTGAAGACATCGGACTGATCGGTTTTATCGCCTCTGTACATGCCACTCAACAACTTGTCACTAAGATCCTACCTTTTAATGGTGACAACGCGGCAATCGCATTCAAAGACGAGGCGCTTGAACTGGGGTCAGTCCGACTCCCCAGCGCTGACATACCTGAAAATACTAAATGCCAACGCCAGTGGGACGAGATCTTATGCAAAACAAGAAGAAATGAATTGCTGAATGTCGCAATGGGCAGCGATGTGGCCCGCCTGAAAGCCGCCATGACATCCGAGTCTGGAACATGGCTACACGCACTACCCTCACCCCACCTGGGAACCCTCCTTGATAACGACTCCCTAAGGATAGGCGCAGCCCTCAGACTCGGATGCCAAGTGTGCGAACCACACCGCTGTGTTTGCGGAGCGACAGTAGAGGCCAATGGCCATCACGGCCTAAGTTGCCAACGCGCTGCTGGGCGTTTCTCAAGGCATCACGCCTTGAATGATATCATCCGCCGAGCTATGGTCGCGGCAAACATCCCATGCACCCTAGAACCCCAGGGCTTAAGTCCTACCGATGGCAAAAGACCGGACGGGCTAACACTGGTCCCATGGGTGAGAGGTCGCAGCCTTATATGGGACGCAACCTGCGTCAGCACCTTTGCTCCCTCTCACCTCGCTGATACGACACGTGCCGCCGGTGGGGCTGCCGAAACCGCCGCTAAACTAAAGCACGTGAAGTACAGTAACCTGGAACCAGTGTATGAGTTCGTCCCGGTTGCCGTAGAGACTGGTGGGCCATGGTGCGCTGAGGCTAAAGGAGTTTGTCGCGGCTTTGGCGCGAAGGCTGAAAGACCGAAGCGTGGACCCCCGTTCCGGCGAGTACTTGGCTCAAAGGATCTCCCTGGCTAAAGTGCGCGGCAACTCCGCTAGTATTCTAGGGACTTTTGAGCCAGGCACCTTCCGGAAATGTTCATAGTTCCCTTCTTGCAAACTAGTTTTAATTATTATTTATTTTAGTTTTACAGTGTGTATTATGTTATTTGTTTATTCTATTAAATGTTTATTTTGAATGAGAAAGGGTTATATTTTTAAGAAAATATTAACAGCACGATGAAGCGTGGTTTTTTATGGACGTCAATGATAACATTATATCTGTTGGTCGGAATGGGTGCCGTTCAATAGTCCAAAAAACTTTTTGCATAATTTCATTTACCTCAATACAAAATGCATAATTTAAAAAAATTAATACAATCAACATTCATAATTTTAATGTACATAATAATTAACTAACAGAACAGTCAATACTCATAATAACATAAGTTATAATGGTCATAAGTATAGAAAAAAATTACTGTGTATAACAACTTTCGTCATAAATAATTAACAAAGTTCATAACGGCATCGGCATTTGAGATAATAGGCATCAGTGTCATAATAATTATTATATGAGTGAGAAATAATTAAAGAAAGACTTCCAAAAAGTATAAGTTGACAAAACTAGGGAACAGGGGGGCGAAGAAGTCCCCCCGCATACAAAAATAACGTTTATAATTCTCTAGTTTAACCGGGGTAGATTCGTTAGGCTAGGTCTCTAAGGGTGGAAATAGAAGCCCCGCGGAGCGGGGATTCATAAACTTGCTTACAGTGAGAGCAGTTGGTAAGGTTGGATTATTTTTTTGTATTGTGACCCCAATATGAACAAACTGAAACTAGAAATGGTGTGTCAGAATGTTTTTATAAAAAAAAGTACATTATAAGTATTAAACATTATACAGAGTGATACTTATATTATTCGTTTTTATGTTAAGACAAATTATGCAACTTGACCATTACTTTTATTATTATTACTTTGGAATTCAATTTTTCGGCTTTTATTCATTTTGTTTTTATATAAAATCATTATTTGTATACATTAAAATTATGATATTCGTTTTATGCAAAATGCAAATTCGCTAATTGTTTTTATGACAATCATTACACTTGAAAAATTGAATTGCAAGATCCCACCCGAACAAACATAGTTACATAGGTACATTGCAAATACAATACGTCGTATAACTTGTAAAAAACTTTAGTTGCACCATATTTCACGACATAATTCACCAGATGTACCATTTGGCACAATCCTAACTTTGACATTTTAAAAGATAACTTAGCTCCGATTACACCAAAAGATGCGCAATTTTTTTTTGTGAATTTTGGTGTAGGTATAACGCACTTTAACCCCTTTTCACTAGAGCCACAGAAATAATTAATCGCGAGAATGATGGCGTGGGTTCGGCGGTGTTGGCGAGAGAAAAAGAGGCCGGTAGGCGACGCACTTGCCATTTTATAGCGGTTGATCCGTTCCCCGCACCTCATAACTACCATATTTGCGCGTACGCAGCGGAGACACTCGGACCGTGGAGCCCGGACGCCCACAGGCAGCCAATGATAAAAAGAGCTGTCGCCGTGTTCTACGTACCACAGAGCCGGCCCGTTCCTCAGCCAAAGGATTAGCACGGCTATTCAGTGGGGAAATGTAGTTGGTATCATGAGTTCATGAGTAACCCTGTCGCAGGGCCGTGATCAGCGGGGACATCGGTTTAAATTTTCTTAGTATAGGTTAATATAGTTATTGTTTTTTTAGGCACGGGGAAACCTGGATAAGGTAAGTCTTCCAATTTTAGTATTTTCCGTTTTACACTCTAAACTAAGTAAGAAAGTAAACACTTAATTGTTAATAAAAAAACTCAATATACATCAATTACAAAAAAACATAGGCATAAAGGCGACGGGTAAGTTTGCATTTGTGCCTGTAATAATGGTTCTCTTCCAGTTAACCTTTGAGCAATTGAGTGAGTACAAGAAGATATAAGTTGTCACTCTACTAAACTACACTCATTGTCAGTAAAGTCCGCCGGTGACTGTAATTTACAGTGTTGTGGCTTTCCGATCGCTGATCCCTTCTCGTACCTACATAGATATGGCTGCCAGAACTAGATACCTACTGATAGCAGGTAAGTCTCGACTCGACCCCCTCGTCGTTCCGGCTCCTTATTGATGCAAAGGTATATCGCAATTCAACGTGGCAGCACGGCGAGCGTGATGGGTAGGTACAATACAATACAACAATACTTTATTGCACACCAACAAGAAAAATATTACAGGAGAAATCATAAATTAAAGCTGATTAAACGCCAAGGGGAGCAAAGGATCTGGGCCAATTGCCGATTGATTGGACCCTCTCCTTGCCAGCTGGTCGGCTGCGTAAAAGAATAAAAAATATACTAATGTAAAAAGAAACGACAGCGACACTTGTGTGCAGTAACAAAACTCGCGGCTATGTGTGTGTGTCGAAGGTCGAGCGGGGGCGAGCGCGGGACGCGCGAAGTGGGGAAGGTCATTCATATGAATGCCTAGTCGAAGAAAGCGGCATTACAAGGTCACCGATGCCCGAGTTACACCGATATGCCGTTGTCGAGCCTGTCCTGTGCTAGTACGAAGTAAGAACAACGTATGGAGACGGCCGCTATGTGACGGCACCACTGTCCTAGAAAACCACAGCTTTACAGTAGTGGAGGAGCATACCTGGCGGATTATATTCTTATACTAAGATTTTTTTCAGGTTGGCATAGACTTTGGAGAAATTGCTAAAATCATCAGAGATGTAGGTACCTTACACATTTTTGGGCAGTTAACAAATATACACCAATTTTGAATGAGGAAGGGTTATGTTTTTAAGAAACTATTAACAGCACGATGAAGCGTGGTTTTTTATGGACATCAATGATAACATCATCTGTTGGTCGGAATGGGTGCCGTTCAATAGTCATAAAAACTTTTTGCATAATTTCATTTACCTGAATACAAAATGCATATATTAAAAAATTTAATAAAATCAAAATTCATGATTTTAATGTACATAATAATTAACCAACAGAACAGTCAATACTCATATTAACATAAGTATAGAAAAAAATTACTGTGTATAACAACTTTCGTCATAATTATCAGAAGTTCATAACGGCAGCATCGGCATTTGAGATAATAGGCGTTAGTGTCATAATAATTGTTATATACTTATGTGAGAAATAATTAAAGAAAAACTTCCAAAAAGTTATTTTTTAGTATTGTGACCCCAATGGGTCTTTGTGGAAGTGGAGTGGAGTTTGTTCATATTGATGAACAAACAGAAACTAGAAATGTGGGTGTGTCAGAATGTTTTTATAAAAATAGTACATTATAAGTAACATTATGCAGATTGATACTTATATTATACGTTTTTATGTTAATACAAGTTATGCAACTTGACTATTACTTTTATTATTATTACTTTGGAAATCATTTTTTTTGCTTTTATACAAATACAAAATACAACAAAATACCAGTAGTCTTTATTGCACACCTCATAATATATACAGGAGAAATACAATGCAAGACATTTTGTTTTTATGTAAAATCATTATTTGTATACATTAAAATTATGATATTCGTTTTATGCAAAATGCAAAATCGCTAATTGTTTTTATGACAATCATTACACGCTCATCAGTCTTATCACGCCAAAACGGCTGGACGGATTGTGAACAGTATTCCTCGTGCAGGGTAGCGTGCAACTAAAGATGGCTATAGGTTAAGTACATTTTATCCAACTAGGGTAGAGAAAAAAGCGTCACGCGAGCCAACCTTGCGTGCAGGCCGTCTAGCACAACTAATGTGCCTCGCGACTCTTGTCGTGCGACATAGCGCTACCCGTCACTCTCACATTACTGCGCAGAAAGAGACAGATAATTATCTCGAGTTAGAAATAGTCGCGTGTGACAGTTGTGCTAGAGGTGCAACTTCTTTATGGAGTTTCATTAATAATGCGACAGGCTTGGCTGTAACAATTGCCATAACAATCACAACCATCAAGGAACTTTGTTATTAAATACCTTTTTTACGTTTCGCAGTGGGCGGTAAGTATGAGTAGCACTTTAAAATAAATAGTATGTTAAAATCGCTAATAATTGAAAAATATATATATTTTTTATAATCTTTAATTAAATGTAAGATTTATTAAGGTTATTATGCGGCTCATTCGCAACACTTAAACGTTCTCTGGAAGAGATAGCTCTTTAGCGATAAGACCGTCTGTTGATCACCTCTAATTGTAATTTCTAGCATTGTATCTCCTGTTTTCCGATATATTTATATTTATTATATATATTTATCTCCTGTTTGTTTTGTGAGATGTGCAATAAAGAGTACTTGTAAGTTGTAAGTCAATACAATTTGTAATGACTTACAAAATCTCCCCTAAGCACAATTCAAGAAGAAAAGTTGAATTGTGTGTGTATAATAACTATTCCATAAATAAATTTCTCGTTAGCGTATAATCTAGTTACGTATACGTAAATAATTATAGTCTTAATAATAACATTTAGATTTCATATTTGCAGGTTTCATTTAATACTTTAGCATTTTTAAATAACTTCTTAGAACTAACATAAGTATTATTATAGAATACAGTCTCTACATATATTATATGGTAAAGTAGCTCTTCTGTTGGTATCTGGTATCTAATTATTGATAATTCCACCCTATTTCCTTATTGTCAAATGTTTACGCATAAAAATGATATAAAGGTTAAATCCTACATATTTATTATTCTCCATAATTCATAAATACAAATACCTATCCAGAAATTGTAGAGGCAAGAAATCGGCTCTATCTTGGTTTAGTACGTGTAAAAGTGAAATCCATTTTATTCAACAATTCTAAAATGATATAGGTATTTCTGAAATATACCATACTATAAATTTTAATAATATGTTGTAATATATAGCACTGACATGTATCGTTAATTTGACACAAGAAAATGAAGTATTAAGAATTGAAACACAGTTTTAGGGAAATGTTTCGATTGTATGGTGTCTTTAAGGAAGGATAACCTGTGGTAAAGCAGGTTTTTTTATAATTAAGAAATTTATCTATATATTCGTAAATGTATATGGACAAAATCTTACCTACATATTCAAATTAATAGAGTAAAATAACACCGCTGTCCGCCGATGCGTTGACGTGGGTACAACCAAAAATTGTTATTTTTATATTTAGTAAAGATTAATTATAAATAGTTAAGCAATATTATTTTATACTTATGTAATCCTTTATCACCATATCTACCTTAATAATGTTTAACTACCACGTTCTAATTGGTGCGCATTTACGAGACTGTTCAATATGTTTACCTCTTTTTGTTCAGTAGTGAAATGGGATGCACAGTGCACTTGTATCTTTTATTTAACTATTTTTAACCAGCAATGCTTTTATTGTATGTTCGGAGAAAATCTTGCGATTGAAATTTAAAGCAGCTGTTCTCACTCGATTGAACTGAAATTTGGCACGCTTAAGTACCTTCGATGACAAAACAATATTTATCTATCCAAATATCATAAACCCTCCATGATGCGTCCAAGAACCGCACATTATACCACCATAAAAATATACTGTTTTGTTAGAACAAATTACCTACTTATCTGTAAAAATGTTATTATTGCTTCGTTGAAAGAAAATTACTTACAAATACTTTCCTCTGTGCAATCCCTGTCTACCGGTGAAGTCAAACCAAAATAAAAGTATGTGATAAAATACACTTCAACAAAATCCATGAAATAAATTCCTAATTTGCATTATAATAGGAATCCGTTCTTGAAGCCGAATTCACTTTGCTTTGTTCTACTTTTACCACACAATGGAACCCAATGTGTCAATTATGAACTCCGGCCACAAATTGCACTTAATTTGCACTCCTTTCGCTTCAAAGTAGCTGTTTGTAGCCTTAGTTCATAATGCAAACAATACCCATTGGGTCCTATTGTTTGTTAAAACAAAGCAAAGTCAACTCGGCCTCAAAATAGTGGGAATCTCCCACTATACTTAACCCATTATGACCTGAATTAATTTAGGATGTTAAAATTGGATAATTCTTTCGTAAGTAGTTGTAGTCAAATTTACTTTTTATTTTGTAGAAACAAGGGTGCCAAGCGACACCGGCCGCTGGGTCATAATGAGTTTGCCTATTTTTTCAAGTTTATATGGAATAAAATTATGGATCAATTAATATATTTTTCATTGCAGTCGGGAGTAATTGACCGTTTGCCGTTATCTAATAAGGTATTGTTTATTGTTAGTGTGTATATCAAAATAAGATTAATAAGTCAACTACTACTAACGCTTTCGGTTTTCCGTTTCCGGTGCCTCGCAAGAGAATACGTACTGTCAAGTGCTCCTTTAATTTAATTTAATATCTTATAACATTCGGAAGAATTCGCAAGATCGTTGTAAAAAACGGAAAACCGGGAGTGAAAACTACCAAGTGACTAAATAAACATACCGTATTACGGTAAAAGTGATCAGAAAACATAAGAAAACAGTGCCCAGGAATTTTATAGGTTATGTGATTAGATCTGACAGTAATAGAATCATAAACAACATAAACTGAGATCAAAGTACCAACATACAATAACAAAGACGAAAAACGTTCGGAAACTAATAAAATTTTGCGTTTTGTTATTGCTTCGAAGATGGTTTCGGAAATGTCACCTGAGATGGCGCTACTGTTTGTCAAGCTGAGAGAAGAAATGGTTAATCAGACCGAAATAATAACAAATAATGTGTCACGAAATATTTTACAGAGCGTTGATGACAGAATTAATCCAGTATTAGAAGAGAACAAGCTCCTGAAACAAGAAATAGAAAAATTAAACGCTAAAATGAATATCCTCGACGTACAAAATAGAAGAAACAACATATTAATTCACGGTGTCAAAGAAAACGAGCAAAATATCATGGACCTACTTAATAATACCGTACAAATGCTAAAAAAACATTGGTGCGAAGATAATGCCAAATGATGTAGATAAAATTTACAGAATAGGAAAGAAAAGTGTAGAGGGAAAACCAAGACCAATTCTTATAACTACAACTACTTCTTTTAAAAAACACGAAATTTTGAAAAACAAGAAGAAAATGAGCAATGACACTTACATAACGGAGGACTATACTAAAGAAATCCTAGAGAAAAGAAAACTGTTACAAGAGGAACTTAAACAAGCTAAGGAGGCAGGTCACCATGCCATGATTAAGAACAATAGGGTAGTCATTAAAGATAAGGAGAATAATGACAAAAGGAGAAGGTCGGAACCCACCTCGCCAGAACAAGGCTCTTCATCTCAAGCTGCCAAAATTCACAAAGCAGAAGACATACCAAGAAACATTGAAGAAGCTAGTGCTACAACACCTACTAGCTCGAATAAAAATATCACCGAAGTAAAGAATAGAAGGAAAGATGCATTTCAAGTCATGCGAGAGAGGTCCTATTCTCTGTGCGAAAAAAACACATATCTTAACTAATATGCAACGTTTAACTGGTAGGAAAAAAACACATGAATACAAGAAACAACTTATAAAAACCAAAGGTCCCAACCCGGCTGGTCCCCATGGGACATCAGACCGACAACCTCCAATAAATAGACAACACAATGATAACATACAAAACAAGAAAACACAAGCAACTCTACCTGAATTGGAAAATAACTCTAATCTCCCAGCACGGCCGGTCACCGCGGGAGAGTTCGACCGACACCCTCCAAAGAAAGTTAAGGAAAATAAATGCATACTACATATATGTACTTATAATGTCAGATCACTGGCATCAGACAGGAAACTGATAGAGCTTAAAGCTGCGCTACAAAACATTAAACATGACATAATAGGGCTGAGCGAAGTCCGCCGTTTAGGAGAAAACATAATTGAAGATGATGAGTACATTTTATATCATAAAGGCGAAACCAAGGGACTCTACGGCGTCGGCTTCCTAGTCAAAAAGAAATATAAAGAAAATATCAAATCTTTCATCGGAATATCTGAGAGAGTATGTATACTAGAAATTGAATTAAATAACTTGCCGTTTGCTGTAATACAAGCTTACGCCCCGACCGAAAGTTCATCTGATGATGACTTAAACAGTTTCTATAGAGACGTGGCGAAAGCACACGAGGCTATTTCAATGAAAAATATTATCAGTATGGGAGATTATAACGCTCAAATCGGAGCTCCTAAAGAGCATGAACGCGTCACCGGAAAATTCGGCTACGGTAAAAGGAACGCTCGAGGCGAGACACTCATTCAATACGCATATGAATACGACCTGAAAATTATAAATACAATGTTCAAGAAAAAGGCTAAGAACAGATGGACATGGATCTCTCCTGACAAAAACATACGAAATGAGATAGACTTCATAATGTCCACAGCACCACATTTATTTAATAATTGCGAAATAGTGTCATCTCTCTCATTTGGCTCGGATCACAGAATGGTACGTGCCACACTGCATCTTAAAACCACGAAAAAAAGTAGACGTAAATTTTCCAGCGTACCAAGGTCGCTGACAACGCCGCAGGAACAAGAAATATACTTTGAAAACTTAAATAGTCGCATACCAGAGCTTTTAAACACCCAAAAAAATTGCAACATCGATGAATACTGTCAAAAAATCATGAACGCTATATCAGAAAGCTTAAGGAGTTCAAAAAGAAGTAAAAGCCACAAGATCCTATCCGAAAAAGCACTACAACTTATGAAGGAAAGAACTAAACTACAAAACAAATCTAAACCTAGCAAAGCAGACAAAGAAAATCTGAAAGAACTCTACAAAGTAACTAACAAAGAAATAAGAAGATGTTACGAAACCCACAGGATCAACACCATACAAAAACATCTGGACAAATCTAGATCCACAAAAAGGGCATATAAAGAACTCAACAGATCAAAAACGTGGATTCCGTCACTTCGGCTCGGCTCTACCGAAACAAGTTCTCGAACAAATATTATTAACATAGCCACAGACTTTTACACGAAACTATACAGCCAGCCAGATCCATCACCGCCTCTACTACATGTCGTAAACCAATGTAGAGACTCGTCCGAAATCCAGATGTTTACTGAACCTGAAATCCTGAAACAAATAAAAAAATTAAAGTCTGAAAAAAGTCCTGGAGCTGATGGTATCACAAACGAATGTATTAAGATTGCGAAAACCCTACTATTGTCACCTATCACGACTCTATGGAACAAAATACTGATTGACGAAACTGTGCCACACTCATGGACAAAATCCGAAATAATATTGCTATATAAAAAAGGAGACCCCGCCGATATAGGGAACTATCGACCGATTAGCCTCATGCCATGCCTCTACAAATTATTTGCATCCTGTCTGCTCGAAAGAATACGCCCTAACATTGACGCGCACCAACCCATCGAACAAGCCGGTTTTAGAAGTGGATTTAATACAGCAGATCACATTCAAGTAGTCGATATGATGATAGAGAAATACTCAGAGTTCCGCAGACCATTATACTTGGCTTTGATTGATTACAAAAAAGCATTCGACTCTATAGCACACAACAGTATCTGGGAAGCCTTGAGGACACAAAATGTAAATGAAAAGTATATAAACATCCTGAGAAACATCTACACAACCAGCACAAGTAGAGTCAGACTAGACAAAACAGGCCCGGAAATTGACATAGGGGTGAGACAGGGCGACCCAATCTCGCCAAAATTATTTATTGCCGTTCTGCAACATATAATGAAAAACTTGCCATGGTCTAATTTAGGGATCAACATAAACAGAAATTATCTAAGTCATCTCAGGTTCGCCGACGACATAATTCTGTTCTCGGAGAGCCCACAACAATTACACCGTATGATTAACGACTTGCATACGGCAAGCATAAAAATTGGACTAGAAATGAACCTAGAAAAAACAAAAATCTTGAGTAATAGCGAAAAAAGGCCTATCCTGGTAAATAACATCCCGATCGAGTATGTTGAAACGTATGTCTATCTAGGCAAACAAATATCCTTTAGTAAAGAAAGAAACGCTGAAGAAGTGGACAGAAGAATAGCACTAGCGTGGAGGAAATTTTGGGCTCATAAAGAAATACTCAAATCGAACACAATTCCATTATCGTCAAAAAAAATTGTTATTGACACAGAAATTCTACCATGCCTCACTTATGGTTGCCAAACTTGGACTTACGACTTAAAGACCCAAAACAAAATCGAAATAACACAGAGGAAAATGGAAAGAAGCTGCTTAAATATAAAATTAAAAAATAGAGTCAAAAACACAGCTATTCGCAAGAAAACGAAAGTAACAGACGCTTTAACATTCTCCCGGCAAAGGAAATGGAAGTGGGCAGGCCACATAGCTAGATACAGCGACGACAGATGGACCTTAAGATCGGCAGCGTGGACCGGACCAAGAGGCACCAGAGCGAGAGGCCGCCCGCGCGCCAGGTGGGCTGACGAAATAAAGGCGGTAGCCGGTCAAACATGGCTAGACATCGCGAAGGACAGAGAAAACTGGTTTTCATTGGAGGAGGCTTTTACCCGTAGGGGGTCCATACAGGACGACCAGTCCTAAAACATAAACTATTTTTAAATTTTTGAATTTAAACTGTATGGAATTAAATAAAGCTTTATTATTATTACTACTAACGCTATCTAGTGTTAAAATAAATGACAGTGTGTTGCAAATTTCCAACGTTTTCAAATACTTATATTAATAACTTTATATTTGTTATATTATTCGAGGGATTGTCTTAAATTTAAGACCCATTCATCGGAAAATTATAAGTCCACGTTGATTTACCCGGGCTCTACCAAAGTACCTACGAGTAGCTCTACTAACCACCTAGGAATCCTTTTTTTAGGTCGAATTCACTTTGCTTTGTTTAAATAAACAATGGGAATCAGCGAAGTGAATTGAATTTAGCCTCAAAGAAAGATTCTTACTTATCTCTCGGTTTTTTTTTCTCGCATCACACAATAGTAAAAACCGTGAATTGTTTTTAATATGGGTCTTTAAATGGGAATGGCGGAGATGGCTGAAATATGAACAGGATCGTTAGTTACATATACCTATAGAATTGGAGACATTCAGTTTTACAAAGGCATTTATATTATATATTTTTCTCGATCCCGATCCTCATAAAAATAAAGTAAGCGTAAATTCTGAATCTTTTATTTTTTCTACGATTCATCATCATCAGCCAAGTCCACTGCTGGACATAGGCCTCCCCCATAGAACGTCACTATGACCGGTCCCGAGCCGCCCGCATCCAGCGGACTCCATCGACCTTCACCAGGTCATCAGCCCACCTTGTTTTTTCCATTACTAGTAGTAAACCAAGGTTTTATACAGCATCTTCAATATCATCACTCGACAAAATTAATTTTTAAATCATTTTAAAGAAACGGTATCCAAATCATGTCACAAAAACGTTTCACCGATATACATTTCACAAACACTCTTGACAACTCCACCACTCACAAATTAATCGTTTTAAAAACGCTGCTCATCAAATATAATATTATTTAATTGAAAAATATAAAGTTTGTAGAGTGATGATGCCGGCGATATACTTACAACATTATATTGTATCCGGAATTCTAAGATAAAAAAAATAAATTAATCATTGATTTTGAATCCAAATAACGTATACTTTCGGGAAAAATACATATAATACGAGTATGTTTACCTACAGAGCTGAAAACTTAACTACACATTAATTGATTACACTATATACCACGAGTTCCTCGCTAGCGACTATTACGTAAACGATTTGCATGGAAAATAGTGCGGCGCCCCTAGCACTTACTCTGTAGAACTAAAATAGTGCGGCGCCCCTAGCACTTACTCTGTAGAACTAAAATAGTGCGGCGCCCCTAGCACTTACTCTGTAGAACTAAAATAGTGCGGCGCCCCTAGCACTTACTCTGTAGAACTAAAATAGTGCGGCGCCCCTAGCACTTACTCTGTAGAACTAAAATAGTGCGGCGCCCCTAGCACTTACTCTGTAGAACTAAAATAGTGCGGCGCCCCTAGCACTTACTCTGTAGAACTAAAATAGTGCGGCGCCCCTAGCACTTACTCTGTAGAACTAAAATAGTGCGGCGCCCCTAGCACTTACTCTGTAGAACTAAAATAGTGCGGCGCCCCTAGCACTTACTCTGTAGAACTAAAATAGTGCGGCGCCCCTAGCACTTACTCTGTAGAACTAAAATAGTGCGGCGCCCCTAGCACTTACTCTGTAGAACTAAAATAGTGCGGCGCCCCTAGCACTTACTCTGTAGAACTAAAATAGTGCGGCGCCCCTAGCACTTACTCTGTAGAACTAAAATAGTGCGGCGCCCCTAGCACTTACTCTGTAGAACTAAAATAGTGCGGCGCCCCTAGCACTTACTCTGTAGAACTAAAATAGTGCGGCGCCCCTAGCACTTACTCTGTAGAACTAAAATAGTGCGGCGCCCCTAGCACTTACTCTGTAGAACTAAAATTCTCCATACAAATCGTTTACGCACTCGCTAGCAAGTACGGTCACTGTAAACCCTATGGTTTTTTACGAAATTATATCGGCTTATGTATTTTCAGTCTCCAAGAACGAAAAAGATTGCTGAGGTAAGCACAGATGTTAAGGTACGCCAATTGACAACATTTCATATTTTTAATATTTTATTACTTTTCTGACTTCTGCTTAAAAAGATGAAGTAATCTCTGTTTTTATATTTTTTCTGAGATAACTATTAGTATTTTAAAATATAAAAAAAAAATTACTCATTTTAAAATGTGGCAACACCTAAACTATAACTCAATGGAACGCTTACTTTAGTCCGATCTGAAATAAATAAAAAAAACTTAATGACGTTGAGGTGGACATTGTCAAAATTCAAAATTGTCGGTTTGGTTTGATCCATATATTCTGGAAACAGTAACTATTGAATTTACTTCAAAATAGTCTTCGCAGATAAATAATGGTCTCCTTGGCACAACCAATTTCTCCACTGCTCGACACCAATCTCCTTTATTCTTATGTGGCACAATATGAAAGAAATGTTTAAGGGGTGTTTTCATCGAATCGTTTTTGCAGTCCAGCACAAAACAATGCTTGGTGTATTCTACCTCATCAACCCATACGGGTGCGAGTCTATCCGTTTTTGTAAATTAATCCCAGCAAACACGTAAGTAATTAAGTAACACGGTTATTTTTCATTTGAAATCTCGAACAACTCTCTGTCGATCTCCTTATTAATTTCCACCTGTTAGAAATATGAAATGTTGTCAATTCTTTAAAAGTTGCATAGTACATTTCACAACCATTTATAGAAAGTGGCGTACCAAGTGAATGTGTTTGTGTATTTGGCTGTCCACGGTATTTTTAATAAAACAACAACAACAGCAGTTTTGCAACAGCGACAGGGTTCTCCCAAATCAATTTGAGAAGGCTGTTGGGACTGTCACGCACACGACGCATCAGGGCTCCTCCAGAAATCGCGTGGTCATAGTTGGCCTATGTTGGACCCCATTATTATATCTAGTGATTGTAATGCTTATATAAATTACTTTGATATCAGAATATTGTGGAGTAATTTTGATATTTTTGGCTTTTCCGCTGTGTAAAAATATTACATGTGATGTCTTCTCGGATGCTTCCTCCCCCGTCGTGATAATTCGTGATATTTTCCTGACCCCCGTCACAGTATATATATATATAGGCTAAAGCAGTATGGAAACTAAGGCCTTTTTTGAAGATAAATACCTACGCGCTAGGGTTGTCATCCGCTGCCGGCGGCACCCTAGGTTAAGTCTTTTATAATGTATTTATATTTTGTAATTACTTTATTGTATTTTACTTTTTATATACAATTATTGTAAAAAACCTAGCCTAATCGAATGAATTGACTAGTTTAAAAACAAAATACTGTAATTAAAAGACTTCAACATTTTAAAACGTCTTTATTCAATTAAGACAAGTTTATATTTATTATAATTCTCTTGCTACGACACGTTCGAAAAGCGTTATTATTCAATTTTATCGTTTAAAAAATCCTCATTCTCATTAATAAATTACCAGAAAGCATGGGCACGGCACCATAACTGATTTTGTCTACTTATTGATAAATTGATGCAGCTACTTAACACATTTAGGTATTCTCTTTGAAAACAACAGCTAAAAGGTTTGAAGAAGCCGAGTTCAAGCAACCGTATACACGCAATACACTCGTGGCATCTTTAATAAAATCGCGGGCAGCGCACGCAACACGCAATAAAAACAAACAGTCCGCCCGTCGCGACGCACCACGCGCTATTGACAGCACTGCGAAGTACGCTTAGCCGCCTCGTAAAAGCTTGCGTCTGTGTGTGTGCGCTGTTTCGACAGTTTGTTCGTAGTTTCCATACTGCTTTAGCCTATATATGTACTGTGCCCCCGTTTTAGGCGATCACATGATATCCGTACGAGCCCTCAGGGAAGCGCTGCGCTTGCGAATGATCGCACTGTCAGATCGCGGCTCCGCAAACATTCCTGACGCGGGTCTCCCTCGAAATCCCTAACAATATTTGTCCTCAAATCATTTCCCTAACATCTTCGTCCTAAACACTTTTGACCTAACGTTCATTTGCCATAATGCTTTAAAAGTCAAAAGCCATAATATCAAATGACCTAATTAATACTCTTATGCCCTAATCTCTTTTATCCTAATATAGGAAGACTTAATGTTTGTTTGACATACAATTTATAATTCCTAAATATGATATACGTGATTTAGGCGTTCGTTAGGTACGACGACGAGCGAAGTGAGGAGGAGTGTTAGGAAGAACTGCGACCCTACGCACGCCAGCTAAGTGAGTGAAGCGATCGTGCTGCAGCACCGGCCGGCGAACTGCCGGAACCTATCACTTGCGTTAAAAGAATGGTGTTAGAACATTTGATACTTATGTCATATTAAATGTTGATAGGTAATCGTTACGACAAATGAGTATTACGTAGTACATAATATTGTTACGCCAGTAGGTTAGGTCAAAAACTTCAAACGTCAATTTCAGTGCTTTAGAGGCGTTTTCAGCAGGCTGAAAAGTCATTTCAGACCGTTTCAGAAGTTGCTCTATCACATATCGAAAAATCGAAATTTCACCCAAGTGCCGTCGTTTTCAGGCGCCTGAAACATGTTTTCAGTCCGTTTCAGGGCACCCTCTATCAGATGACGCCATAACCTGAAAACCCGTTTTCAGGCGTTTTCAGGACCCCTTATGAGCCTCTGAAGCACAAATCATTATATGGCGAAATTTCCAGTAGGAGTGACAGAGATAGCACTATTAGAAAGAGATAGCTATGCTCAGAACATTCGAGAAGTGTGTAACAAGGATGGGACTACTAGAAAGAGATAGCTATACTCGGAACATTCGAGAAGGGAGTGACAGTGAGTGCACCATTAGAGAGAGACATATATGGCCTCGAATGTTCTCGGCCCTCACGCTGGCTCTTACTAGAATATTCGCGATATGTGTGGACAATGCGTCTAGAGCGGTTCCGCGGAATATATAAGGCGCCGACGGCCGGCGCGAGTTAGTTGAGGAACGCCAACGGACTCCAACTTGGAACCACCGCTCGGACGCACCAACTTTCGCTGCCCTTCGTGATCTTCGCTGCCCTTCATCAGAAGCCACCGAAAATCGCCTGCTCATCGAGCAAGAACGCCGCCTGCCGCCATCGCCCTGCCACTTCGCGTCGGTGCACTTCGCCGCAGACTTGATCCCGGTCCCGCTCAAACGGATGCCCCGGGGGAAGCAATGCGGTGTCGAGCATTAGCCGACAACAAGTAGCGTCGCGGAACGCCGTTCATCTTCCAGAATGGAAGGAAGGAAGACAGCTGCTCCCGAAGGGAAGGGGGAGGGTAGTTCGCAATCGCAAGAGCGCGGCCTACCTCCGTCCAGGCAACTGGGCGCCCCCCAACCCCGCACGGAGCCAGCCCGTCCAGAGGCCGTCAAACCCGGCCGCAGCAAGGACGGCAAATCAGCAGCCTCATCCAGGGTTACCACTCCCGATGGGAAGGGGGAGGGTGGTTCGTGTCCCAAGGGACTCGGGCTGCCTCCGTACACGCAAGTGTGCGCCCCCCAACCCCGCACGGAGGTAGGCCTCCCGACGACCGATTTATTCGGGCCAAAGGGAGGTTCGACATGGTTTCATGCTCCCGATGGGAAGGGGGAGGGTGCGTCGCGTCCTACAGGACGCGGAGCACCTCCGCACACTTTTGTGGGCGCCCCCCAACCCCGCACGGATGCACACCTGTCGGAGGGTAGTTGTAAACAGGCTGTTTATCAACTACCCACCCTAAAAAGTCGCAGCATTGAGGACCTCCAGAGGGAGCTGGAGGGTTTTTCCGACGCCCTTGAAGCCGCCCCAGCCTCGCAATCACCACCTGCAAGCGAGATGGAGCCCACGCGACGAAATTCGACGCCGAACACAACCGAAGACAGCTTTAAGGTTGTAAACAAGGGAAACCTTAAAGCGCCTTAAAGGCGAACGGCGCCGAGCCCGCCCAATCGCCGCACGCCGCCCCCACACATCGGGAGGACCTCGACCGTGATCGCGTCGTGGTCGCCCGCATGCTGGAGGAGGGGCTGCCGTCTCCTGGCCTCGCGGCCTGGATGGCGGCATACGTGCGCATTACCGGGCACCAGCTCGGCGAGGACACAGTGCTGCTAGATGAGGACATTCCCTTTCTGGAGTTCCTCCAGCAGCACCCAGCGGTCCTGGCACCTGCGAAGAGGAAGACCTGCATCAGCCCCGCAGCGCCAGGAACGCCAAGCAAGCGCCCCTGCCGGAAGGCCTCGCCGCCCTCCGACCCACGCTTACGCCGCCGCTCCAAGTCGGCGGGCGTAACCCCCCAAGCAGACGCCGCGATGGACACGACGCCGCTCACAGCCAGTGGCTGGAAGCCCCCGCTGTCCATCCTCCAAACTTATTCTGCAGCTCCGCCGGACAGAGAGCCCCCCGCGGCCCTCACCCCCGCAACTGCCCGCGGTACCAAGAAACCGCCCGCCGCCGCTCCGCCGCCGCCCACGCAGCAGCAACGGAACTACGCCGCCGCAGCAGCCGCCGTCTCCAACTCCCAGAGTGCCAGTCCAGCCCCGGGAAATGTGGAGAAAAAATCGAACTCCACCCCTGCTGCTTCACAGCAGGGGAAAAGCCAAAAAAATAATATGGCAAACAAAGAAAAGAAGGCTCGTTATAAACCCATAACTATTGCGCATTTCCCGGACTGGCCTCGGCATTTTGCGGAGCTGAAGAAACTGCTCGGACATGCGCCCAACGCCACTGCTGCGGGAGACGGCGTCCAATTCCATCCGAAGGAGGACGCCGAATTCCGCACGGTACAGGCGTACCTGATACAACTGCAGGACGCCGTAGGAAAGGAGAAGCTGCCCTTCCACATATACAACCACATGGAAGGGCAAAAACTGAAGGTTGCGCTGCGCGGGCTGCCTACAAATACGGAGCCCGATGTCATCGTGGAGGCCTTGAACGAGCTTGGCTACAAGGCCGAGTATGCCAAGCCGATCAAGGCGAGGCGAGGAAGACCTGGGTGTGTCTTCTTTGTGCAGATGGGCACACCTGCAGCAGAGACACGCACCATTTATGACGTCCGGGAGTTACTCAACATGCCGGGCGTCAAAATTGAGGCCTGGAGGAAGAACAAGAGGGGCCCTGCGCAGTGTCACAACTGCCAGGGCTTCCGCCACTCCTCTGAAGGGTGCCATCACCCACCGCGCTGCGTCCGTTGCGGAGGTCCGCACCGTGCCGCAAACTGCGAACGACCGAAGACGGAGAAGCCCACCTGCTGCAACTGCGGTGGGCCCCACCCGGCCAACCACCGGAAATGCCCGGTGTTCCTGAGGGAGGCCCGCAACAAGAAAGCGGGCACTTACGCCCTGACCAAGCCGCTGAGGGCGGGTCCGGAGACCCGCGCATCCCTGGAGATGCCCACTGTGGAGGAGACGGCGTCATCCACACTGATGGCGCCGGCCAACGACCCCCAACCAAGGGGTTCTCGCCCAGCCGCGCCGAAAAGCTCCGCCACGCCCGCCACTAACAAGAAATCTGCGGGTAAAAAGAAGACTGCAGCTGCACCGCCCAAATCTGCCCCCCCCCGAAGGCCGCCGCTGCGGGGAAGGGGAAGAAGAAGGACGCCAAAGCCGCAACACCAAACAAGCCGTCAGCCGCAGACACCATGCTGCAGCTGATTACTCAACTGCTGAACATCGCCGCGACTGCAGACCCGGCGACCATCTCAGCAGTTGCATCAGCCGCCTCCACCATCCAACGTAACATTCACTGATGAACTACGGATAGCATACTGGAATGCCCAATCGCTGACCGGCAAACTTGGCCTGCTCCGCCACTTCTTACATGAGCAACGTATAGACATCTTGCTGGTCAGCGAAACATGGCTCCGGGAGGGAGCCTCACTGAAGATCAGCGGCTACGTCGTGTACAGGCACGACGAGTACTGCGAAGCCGCTGATCGCCCATACCGAGGACTGCTTGTCGCCGTAAGGCGAAGTATAGTCCACCAGCCGGTCGCCTGGAAGGAGTATTCTTCGATCACCGCCCTGGGGATCGACATCCGCGTGTCCGGCCACGACCTGCGCCTATACGCAATCTACAGACCCACCGGTCCGCCGAAAGAGGTGGTGCCAAACGTCCGTGCCCTCTTACAAGCCCCCATGCCGACCATCTTGGCTGGGGACTTCAACGCCAAAAGCACCACCTGGCACTCCTCGACGACGGACTGGACGGGTCACAAGATTCAAAAAGCTGCCGACGATGGCGATTTCGAGGTGTCCGGTCCCGAGCAACCTACCCACTATGCGGACAACTACAACACATCGGACATCATCGACTTCGTCATCCACCATGGGGTCAATGCGGTCATGACCCAAGAAGCCCTGAACGATCTCCCGTCGGATCATCGTCCTGTCCTGTTGACGATAAGAGATCTGCCAGTCACCACTCCGCTTCCAATACCGAAGAGACGCTACTGCTGGGAGACCTTCTCGGCGGCTATGGAGGAGAAATCCCAAACCATGCCAGTCTCCACAGCAGACCAAGTTGAGGAAGCCACCAAGCAGCTCACCGCCACCATCCAGCATGCGATGAACTCCGCAGCGCACACCGTTCCGGCCAGCTCCAGGCGAAAGCCCCTGCCGGCCCGGATCCAGGGACTCATCGCGCAAAAACGTCGCATGCGGAGAGAGTGGCAAAGAACTAGATGCCCCACAATCAAAGCTGCTCTAAACGCCCTAGTGGACAGGGTCAAGGAGGAGCTGAGGAAGAACGCTGCCGAGTCCTGGGAAGAGCACCTGGCGTCAATAGACGGTGACATGCCCTCGGTGCACCGTCTCTGCCGAAGTCTCGGCATGACGTCCGTAACCACCGCTCACCCACTACTCGACAGAGATGGTCTCCCCAAGTACCAGGCGAAGGACAGGGCTGAGATCTTCGCCGACAGCCTTGAGGAGCAATTCCAACCGAATCCGACGACAAATGTGGAGCACGTCCTAGCAGTCGAGAGACACCTTCGTGAATACTTCGCAGCACCGATCGCGGCGGAAGAGGACCCCGTCTTCTTCACACCCGGCCAGGTGAAGCGAGCACTCCAGCGAACCAAGCCAAAGAAGGCACCGGGCGCCGATGCGATCCCGAACAAGGCGCTCCACCACCTGCCGCCGCGCGCAATCGCGGCGGTAGCGCGCTTGTTCAATGGGATCCTGCGCTCGGGCCACTTTCCCACACCGTGGAAGCTTGGCCGGGTCATCCTCCTTCACAAACCAGGGAAGGACATGAAGAAGCCGGAGAGTTACCGCCCGATCACTCTCCTCAGCACACTGTCGAAGGTGTTTGAAAAACTCCTGCTAGGACACCTGCTTCCACACATCGAGCCCCGACCGGAACAACACGGCTTTCGCGAGGGACACTCGACCACGCTGCAACTGTCCAGGGTGCTGCACCACATGGCGGCGGCCATGAATAAGAAGCAGGTCACGGTAGCAGCATTCCTGGACATGGAGAAAGCATTTGACAGAGTTTGGCACGAGGGCCTTCTCTATAAGCTTTCCCAATCTCCGGCCCCTCGACGTGTGATACGCGTCGTCGCATCCTTCCTCGGCAGAAGAAGATTCCAGGTGGCAGTGGAGGATGCCACCTCAACCGAACGCCCGATACTCGCCGGCGTTCCTCAAGGGAGCTGCCTGTCCCCGGCCTGCTATGCCCACTACACCGACGACATACCGGTGGAGGGCGACGTCAAGCTGGGGCTATATGCGGATGATGCGGCGTTCTTCGCGACGTCCATCAACACAAATCATGCAGCGAAGAAACTCCAGCGACAGCTTGACGTCCTTCCCGAATGGCTCTCCCGTTGGCGCCTGTCAGTCAACGTGGGCAAGACGCAGGCAATCGTCACACGCAGAGTGAAGCAGCCATCTCCACTCCGAATGAGCGGCCAAGAGATCCGATGGTCACACACTGCCAAGTACCTGGGTGTGACCATCGACAGGGGACTCACAATGACGAAGCATGTAGACCTAACGGTGCGGCAAACACGAGCAGCAGCAACCCGCCTACGTCCAGTCCTAGCCAGCAGCCTTCCCTTGCGACCTGCGGTCCCGTCTAACATACGCGGCTCCCGCATGGTACGCTCTTACGTCGGAGAGCAACAAGAAAAGGCTGCGTGCGCAGGAGTCCCAGTCCCTGCGCACCATCGTCTCGGCCCCGCGTTACATGCGGAACGAGACGATCAACCGAGACCTGGAATGGCAAGGGCTGGACGCCTTCATCGGGCGACTGGCAGGAGCCATGTTCCGCCGCGCCGACAACTCCGGACTTCCCAGCCTGGAGGGAATCGCGCCTCTGCATGCTCGTCCACCAGACGGTAGGGGCCGGGCTCTGCCGAGAGAGCTCGTGCCCCCCGATTGAGTCCCCTGGCAATATACCAGGACACCATAAGCCAAGATAGGCCAACTCGAACGAGAAGCCACCGAGAGGCCAACGCGCTGTCGTCAACGCTGTAGCTGACGGCAACCACTAGAACCCGAAGAACCACTGGATTCATTCATTCATTAGCCAGAATACCCCTACGGGCGCGGAGTCACATGCCGCCACAGAGGGCAAAGCCCTGAGATGGCTACCCCACATGCCCGCGAGGGTGAGTGTGAGAGTCCAACGAGGCCGCGAGTTAGTTACATTTTAACTGCGATCGAGTGCTAGTACAAGGATAACCGGAGAGAAAGACTCTTGAGTGATTAGTGCGCTTAAGTACAGTTCGTGTGAATAGTGAGTGCATAATTTCTGAAATAGTGTGTGTGTTTTAATTAGTGGATTTTAAGTACAGTTCGTGTAAATTGAAAGTACGTAATTTGTGTAATAAAGTGAGTGTTTTATTTAGTGGATTAATTTGTGCTTTTCTATCAAATACGAACCCCACGCTCGTAACAATATATTAGGGCAAATACGTACTAGATCATTTAAAATTAGGAAATAAATGTTAAGGCACATGCATTCGGGCAAATAATGTTAGAACAAGCAATCACTAGGACATTAGATATCAGGGAAATCAAAAATAGTTTTTGGATATCGATATAGATCTGCCTGACGTACTGCAGAAACATGGCAGTCCCATTTAGCATTCTGAAGCTGTTTTTATATTGGACGCGCAGGGCATTCAGCGTGTTTTTGGTACAATTTGTCTATTATTGGTACAATCTGTCGTTATATTAAAGCTCGAACCAGTCGCACAATAAATATAACTCTTTACTAATATTGTAAAGGCGAAAGTTTGCGAGTGTGTGTCTCAAATTGGGGCAAAGTTTTATCTAGTTATCGGACTAACTAAAAATGCCAAAATAATTACTTGTATGTTCCAAATTAAAAAACCAAGAGGATGTCGGGCTACGCTCAGTGTAGGGTTCCGTAGTTGCCCATCCTTCACAATCGAACGAGGTTTAAATTACGAGAAAGATTTCAAGCTCTATAAAAAAGGTCGTAAACGCCAAAATAACCAACTGTACTTAGTTACTTATTAGTTATTACCTTCTGGAAGTTATCGATTATACGCGCCAAATTGAGCAAAATGTGTGAATGCAGTATCAAGTATGGCACTTAACTAATATGTGTAACGTTCGAAGTACAAGGACACCGCGCGGCACTTACGTCATTTTAATGAAAATTATGAAATTTTGCGATAACTCAAAAACGGCTTGACCGATTTTATTCAATATTGTTTTCATTGAAAATACTTATAAGGGCTCATTTTCATGAATTTTCCCATATTTTTTTCACCCGTGGTTGAAAAGTTAGGGGGGGGACGCTATTTTTTGGATTTCAGGAGCGAATATTTTAAAAACTGTTGACTTTATCAAAAAATAATATATGGAGATCCGTATTATTTTTAAAAGACCTATTTAACGACACCCCACACACTGGACTTGAAAAGAAAAAAAAACACCCCCGGAACGGAACGGAAACCTTATAGGATCACTTCTGAATTACTAAGATTATTTTTAATGTTTCAGGATGCCCTGCAAATCAGCACTTTATTAAAGAAAAAGGTATTAACGCAATCATAACATTGATATCCTTCTGATAGTTTTAATTAACTTTTTATATCTATTAATATATTCGTTGTAACCTATTGCAGCAGGTAAGTTTTTTTTTGATAATTAAAATGAAATAATATTTTTTCACTACCGTGCTACAGACGCCTAAAATAAATATAAAAACCGGCCAAGTGCGAGTCGGACTCGCGCACCGAGGGTTCCGTATAAACACTTATATCCCATCTTATCTGGCCGGGTTAAGTTAAGTTTGCACCTACTGTGTATGGTGCCGGATACAAATGAGGTACAAAGTTCACGCAACTGATCATGTTTGTTCTATGGGAGCCCCCTTAAATATTTATTTTATTCTGTTTTTTAGTATTTTTGTTATAGCAGCAAAATAAATATATTATCTGTGAAAATGTCAACTATCTAACTATCACGGTTCATGAGATACAGCCTGGTGACAGACGGAAATATTTTTTTAAATCGAAGTTATATGAAATGTAATTCTCTACAACATTGCGCGAGCTCTTTTCTAGTTAAAATGCACCTCTAAGATAAAAGCAAAAAACCGGCCAAGTGCGAGTCGGACTCGCGCACCGAGGGTTCCGTACAAACACTTTCCATCCCTAAGTGGTTAAGTTAAGTTTGCACCTAGTATGTATAGCGCCCAATACAAATTAGGTGCAAAGTTAGGTATTAAAAAAAACTACTTACTAGATCTCGTTCAAAACAATTTTCGTTGGTAGTTTTTATAGGGCTTATTATTTTCGCGGCGACAGAAAAATTAAAGAGCAGCAAACTATTTGCAACTAAAATAATAACTTGTCAGCGATTAAATATTTTGGCAATCATTTATATTAAATGAGCTTTAAACTAAGGATATTTTAAAATTCAAATAATGGCAGCAACTTTAAGGTAGCAGAAATAATAAACAAGATTACTGAAATCATAGGCGAGGCATCTGCTAATATTAGCAGAAGATCCGACTCGGCCGGGTTAGGTTAGGTTGGTTTTTTTTTTATATCCCTAAAAAGCGCTCCTTTTATTTTTTTATGACCTTGATTTATTTTATATGCAATCTCCATTGAACAATTAGAGTAGGCCATTTTCAACTTTTTATCCGCTGTCATGTTTCCGCTTAATTAGTTAATGCAGTCGCCAAACTCGATGCTAGTTTATAGTGAAACAAAGCCGAAAATTGATTACTTAGCTGCTACTTTTTACTTTATCTAGTCTCCGCAATTAGTCGCCAACTTATTATCTTTGCTACCCCCTTTATTTTTTTATAAATCCCTAAATCAGATTAATTTGTCGCCGCGTTAAATACATGCCTTTTTATAGTAATGTACATCATATGTTTTTTTTTAGATTTTTCATTTTCTTATTTTAGAAGTTAGAGGGGGGGGGGGGCACTTTTTCCCACTTTGGAAGCGTCTGTCACGCAAACTATTCGGTTTAGAAAAAAAAAATTTTACAAACCTCGATATCATTTTTGAAGACCCTATCCATAGATACCCAAAAAATTGAGTTTCAGTTCTAAATATTTGTATTATTATTTTATTTTTGCATCAAAATCTTAATGCGGTTCACAGAATACATCTAAGTACCTACCAAGTTTCAACAGTATAGCTCTTATAGTTTCGGAAAAAAATGGCTGTGACATACGGACGGACAGACGGACAGATGGACAGACAGACATGACGAATCTATAACGGTTCCGTTTTTTGCCATTTGGCTACGGAACCCTAAAAATCGGAGGAAATTGCCGGTGTTTTTTTTTTCAATATGGGCGCGGAGGAGAGGAAATTGTGCATTTTGCATTTTAAACACATACCGTAGACAACATATCAAAAACTTAGAACTACCGGACCGTTTGTAAGGTCACCCCCAGTTGTTTTAGTCTCTATTCACCGAACTATTCGGACTAGGTTAATTTGTGTAAGATTGACCTTTATATTTTTTTTTTATATGGACGGCACTTTAGCAACAGGTCATCGTTTACATAAGAAATAATTTCTTGAAATACGGCTTATATACCGCAATAAACTATTAGATTGTGGTAATATGGCATCATTTTCACCGTTTTGCAGTACGAGTCAAGTAGACTTGACTATAGATAGTAACGCAACAAAATACTTGGTAAGGCAATAAACAACTACACGTATCGAATTGGCAAATGGATGAAATTATTGTCTTAATATTGCTTATATTTTATGATAAAAATGGGGTTATTACTTTTTAGGTAGTATCCGTTGTGGCTAGGTGAAAGATCCCATTGTACAGTCACCATCAGATATATCGTAGCATGTAAGGTATTCATAAATATCTGAACACGACTCTTATTGACTGGGCGTTACAGTACATGTTCACATATTTATGAACGCCTTATATGCGGTGATATATCTGATGGCGACTGTACGGGCTTCCATAGAGACGAAATTTATTTGCATCTCTACACCGTTAACCGTCAACGCGTCCTTATGGATTTTATGGAACCCCAAATTGCGCACTGTCACAATTAAACTATAAAAAAAGTCTTCCTGTTTTTTTCTATTTAAATATAGTAAAATATTTTTTACAGCGCTGCAATACTTGCGGTGCAAAGGTAAGTATCAGAACATAAGACAAAGTAAAAATACCTTAAGTGAGAAAACATAATATTTGTAAGGCATAAAAATGAGAATTCATAACGTACGTAACTCCTATAAATCTCATACCATACACTGCATAATGACAAAATGCATAAGTTCAAAATACATATTAGTTATAAGTACATAATAACAATCAAAATGGAGAAATTACCTTTATCATAATTGTCGCAATGCATACCTACTTACAATTATTATTTTAACATTGAAAATGTTTATGTTTTCCTGATCGAGTACAGTACGAGTAGTTACAGTGAATTGTGTCATTTGCCTGTAGTGTCGCAGACATGCGAGGTACGCGGATGGACCATAATTATGTTAAAATGTGCGTCTGCCGGAAGGCTTCAAAGTGCCTTTTGAATTTTCAAAATCAACCGGTAACATCATAGATTTTTTAAACATTTACAAAAGTTTTAAATTTTTTCGCTGCCTGGGATCGATGTTCCCAATAACCCTTTTTTAAGCTCGCAATTCGAAAAACGAAAAAAAATGGCATCTCGACATTTAATGATGCTACAGTTTGAGCCATCTTAGGAGACGGGTGGACAAAAATTTAGTCTGTACCTTACGCACGAGGTCAGAAAACGAATTACTCGAATTTTATCATCATTATACATATATGTTACATTTTCAATGCCTTTGATAGTTGCGCGTTATGTTAATTTTTTAAATTGTGTGTTGTGGTGAGGAAGTCGGAAGAAAACCTAAAACAAGCTCCTCCTCGCGTCGCTCGTCATCGCACATAACCACGCTATCGAGACTACACGTTTTGAAATATTTAAATTTCGGAATAATCGGAATGTAAAACTTAGGTACAAGGAGCACACCACAAATGAATTACGTACATGAATTTTCTATGCAAAAATCACATAAAATTGTTCTTGTAACTGTTATTATTTTATAAAATTCATTAATTAAATTCATGACCTAATAATTAATAACTCAATTAAAACTAAATTATAAAAATAACAAGGTTCAAAAAACACCGCTCCCTGTAATTTCTGGTCCAAAGGTGCCCATAACGCTCGCAGCATTTCAACGTTGGATCGCAATGGACACCCTTTGTTTGTACCAGAAATGACTCGGAGCGGAGGTCTTCCCCCTTTTGCTTGAGTCTACGGCCTACGTCGCGCACAAAACATTTTGCATCTGTCCCCCAGCAACCCGCCGTCTCCACCGCAAAGGGAACAAAAATGTAGGGCGAACCTAGTGTGACATATTTCTGCCGTTTCAAGTCCGCCTGATATTCGGCTGCAGCTCCAGCCGTGCGGGTGGTACGATTCACGTGGGAGGCAGCGAAGGTGCTCACACACGTAGCGTCCCACACCAAACAACGACCCCTTTCCCATGGTAATAAAGTTAGCCCATCGGGCCGTTTGCCGTCTGTACGACTTAGACCCGGTGGCTCCAGCACGGATGGAACGCCAGCCGACCTAAGCGCTCTCTGAATTATGTCATTCAGTGCGTGGTGGCGCGGGTGCCTACCAGTACATCGACGGCAACTCATTGCATGGTAGCCGTCAGAACCCACCATAGTACCGCAAATGCACAAATGAGGTTGACATACATTGCAGCCCAGGCGGAGAGCAACGCACACACGCAGTGAGTCCCCGTCGAGTAAAGTGCCCAATTGAGGCGAAGGTAGCGCGTGCAGCCATGCCCCTGATTCTGACTGTGAAGCAGCCAGAAGTGTTGCTCGGTCTGCACCCACGGCATTATTGAGAAGTCTGTCTAGCGTGGTTTTGCAGCTTATATCATACCATGACCGTTGAACCTTTTATTTTATGCGGTGGTTGCAAGTAAGGAAGCCAGCATTTTTGGGCATTTCAAAAAAATATGTTGCCTAAAAAAGCACAGTCTTAAAAGCTTAAATCTGCCTTTATAACCAGCCAGCCCTCCTGCCAGCTGCGTCGCCTTTGCTCCAAACTATATTTCTGGCTAGTCAAATAGTGTTGACAGATATTTCCTTGCGGTATCACCAATTGTCCATGATTTAAACAATTTAGTAGGTGGGTCCTCTATAAATAATTTTGATACTTTATGAACTAGTTCTAACATTCCGATTGAGTTGAAATTCGGCATAGTACTTATGTAATATTTTGGTGATGGATGGAAGCTGACTATGAGTGCCCGTCAACATATATTTAACGTATTTCTTTAGGTACCTTACGTGTGCATAGAAAATCAAAAATATTTTCTAGTATCAAAACTATAATTCCTACTACACAAAGTGTGACCAGCCGCAGATTTTTTTAATTTCCCGCCGAAACTTTGAGTAATATTTCATTAGCCAGACATAGCTTATTATTATAATTTGACCATAATGTATTCTTGACTTAGGATTTTAAAGCCATTATTACAATGTAGGTAACTGTTATGTATTTTGACAATTATGGATACCAGCCAAACTTAAGTGTTTTGAACATAGATGTGTATGGTTTCATCTAGGTTCAAAAAACACCATTCTTAAAAGATTACTTTTAAAAAGTTACAATTAATTTACGAATTCAAAGCTTTGTAATAGTATGTGTTTACTTTAAATGGAATCTATTTTCAGGCGGTAAGTATATGTGTTAATCATACTTAAAATTTAGCTAAACATCTACTCGTATTTAGTACAAAGCTATATTAAAACAACATAATTAATTATTATCATAATCTATTTTAAGAACACTTTTACAATTTGACGACACGTTTGGCTCGGTTTGTAGACACCTGCCTACTGAGTCGGCGGTCCCGGGTTCGAATCCCGGCCGGGGCAAATATTTGTGCAAAATATTTGTTCTTGGGTCATGGATGTTATCTATATATGTATTTATATATTATGTATATCGTCGTCTCGTACCCATAGTACAAGCTTTGCTTAGTTTGGGACTAGGTCGATTTGTGTAAGATTGTCCCTTAATATTTATTTATTATATTATTATATATAATTACAATATTTATATTCACTCCCCCACACAACTTGTTTACGTGAAAAGCAGGCACTTTAGTTTTAGGCAAGTTTTTAGAGGCAGCTAGAGAAGGACAAATTTATATACAGTGATTTAATAAACATTTAACGTCTTTTTTTAGTACCTAGATTTCGGTAATTGCTGGAATGACATAACGGTTACATTAAAGTCGAATACCTACTTGTCAGCATGAATCGGTTCCTTCCGGGGACCATACTCATGTAGTCCAGTGAAAATAGCGTGTCTGTGACAATTTTAAAGTTTTAGATTTTTGTTTGAGTGCATTATGTATGTCGCACCCATTCACGGGACAATGGTGTCCCGGACCTTTGGGAGGCGTGCACGAAGCTGAAGCCAACGTGCAGAGGCCCTTACGACAATTTAATGAAATGTAAGCACCATGCGGATGCGCCCACTGCCTGTGTCATGGGACGCACACAGAGACAGCACCCGCTAGATGGAAGAACTATTGTGGTTGTATGGAGTCTAAACATTGGCTATTTGGCACTTATAGGCTATTGTATAAGTTTATGTATATGAGATGCGATGGACTAACTACTGGGCTATTGTTTGAGACAGCCGGACGTCTACCAGGAAAAGTGTCTCATAGCAAAATGAGTTCATTATTATTTTTAACAGTGAGCACCTGTGCAGCGTTTCTTTTGTAAAAATATATTACACAGTGCTATTAAATACATAGATGGTTATAAATAATGGTTATAAAACCATATCAAATTATTACCATAGAAATTTTTGTGATATCATTTTACAATTAAAACACCGCAAAACTTTAGGAAAACTTTGAATTGTATCGAATGCATTAAGCTTTGGTCCAATTTATTGTTTCATGAAATAATTTAATTAATGAAATAACATAATTACTTAATTATTACATTATTCCATTAATTAAAATAATAGTTTAGCACAAATTAACTGGCACGATATTATTTCGCGGATTAGCAAAGCAATGGTATTATTTTAATTAACATGGATTTCCGCAAAGTAACGGCTGATCCAATAAATTATTATTTCACTAAGTACTTGGTTATTTCATTATTTCAGTCTAATTTGATTGGACTAATGAGCGCGTGACATCGGAGGTGTGAGTGTGGACTGAGGGACCACTTGGTTTTTAATGGTTTTAGTAAGTGTAGTGTGTGTTTTTATGTAGTAGTAGTAGCGAATTACTTTGTAAAAAAATCCTGGAATTCGTAAAGAATTAATTAAAAAGTTATACAGCCCAAGGTGTGGTCCCTCAGTTCACACACTGAACCTTCCACTTCTGGGCAAGTGTTTAATATGCTGGCTTATTTTGATGTTACAGATTTAGTAAAAACATGTTTAAACGCATTCGTAATGACCGAAACGTAATTTGGTAATGATTATACACTAAAGCAGTCTTCCTTCTTTGGTCCCTGAGAGACCACATAAAATAACCAATAAATCGGTACATTTGTACAAAAAAAAATGCATTTTTATTTGCAAACATTAGTAAAAATCGTAAGGAAGATTATAAAAGTTAAACAAAAGCACAACTATTAATAAATTTCGTCAAATTTATATTTGTTTGTGGTCCCTCAGTTCACACACTATGAATTAATAAAATAATTAAAATATCCTAAAATATAAACATTATGGAGAGGTTTGTCGTACTGAGGTTTAGTTAAAAAGTTTGATTACATATATATATATATATATATATTTAACGTGGATTGATGGCGTATATTATAAGATAAATTGATTTTTAATATTTCCTTAGCAGAGTATTTATTAGGGTGTCCACACAATGAAAAGATTACTAACGTGAATCATTTTGCTTATTTATTAATTACGAATTAAATGAAACTACAACATTCCTGTTTGATTGAAGGTTACCTAATAACAAATATTCGCCACCTAAATCTTTTGTAATTAAAACAAAACAAAGTAATGAAACATAAAAAATAATAAAATTATACATGAAAGTTATAAATATTTAAGTATCAACAAGGGCGTAAGTTATTACATGTAAATGTATGTTTTTTTTAGTGCTTTCAACAATTTTACAAGAATTGTCATCATAACATACAAATTTCTCATTTAGTAAAGAGTGGCACTTGTAATGTCCTATGCCATCACTATATAGGGGGGTACAAATTCAATTGCCCCTACAAAAGTATAAATTTTACTTTTAATCATAATTGAATGAGGTACGTCGCTTAGACAATGTTGATCAGTACCGTTTAAATCAAATGAAATTATTTTCGATATTTCGTAATTATTATTAGTCTGCCCTTCACAGTATAAACATTTTGTCATACCGTCGTCCAAAAAAATAGCCTCCTCAAGAGAATTAATTCCAAATATCTTAATTATATCGACATTCAGGGACAAAAACATGATATCCCTTGTAATAAGGTTCGACGAACAAAACAAGTTTGAACATTGTTTTGTATAAACTGCACTTCTACAGTATTGTAAAGGGAAACGTTCGAAAATGTTCGTGGCATTACATTCGCAATTGAACGTGATTTGATTTTCCGAAATGGAAGGCGGTCTTTGCAAATATGTTTTAATTATTTTTGCCCGTAAACTATAAATTTCGTCGTATTTACTAACATTGTCAGAGAGTCGATGTAAATATTGTCGAATTAATTCTTTTTCTTTATTTGTATTTACTAGATTTCTAACATTGCTGTTGTAAGTATATCCTGTACATAATAAATACATTACAGAATCGAAAGCACATGTGTTTTTTAACTGAACATTTTGGGAATCAATGCGAAGAGAAGGACATAGGTTTCCATTTTTTTTAAATTTAATTTTTTTTACTGATTCTTTTTTAGTGATTCTAGCTTGTCCCATCCAATTTTCTATATATGATGGCTGATCTGCAAATATGGAGTCATTATTAAAATTATTCATTTTCGGCTGTGGTTTTAAATCAATCAATTTATCCTGTTGTTTCTTCTCTATACATGAAAGCTGGTCTTCATTTATGGTTTCTTTTTTAATACAAAGATGCGATGATTTTGAGAGTTCTGTATATTTCGACTTTTTACTATAAGTGGTTTTGGTTGAAGCAATTTTTCTTTTCCTAATTTTATTTTTAACATCTTTAGTAAGGTCACAAAAACACAATTTAACTTCCCCATCGATATAATCTGTATGAGATTTTAAAAACTCGTCCACTCTGTATTTTTTAACTTTAGTTTTGAATACTAGATGCTTTAAACCCTTGAAATGACTTTCAACTCCTGAAGAAGATGGTGCTTTATTATCAGATTCAAAAAATGAGCATGGCAAATTAGACCATAGCGGTAGTTTCCACAATATTCTTTTGAATACTGTAATAAATGGAGGATAGTAAAATGGATTTTTGTTGTTGTTTGTAATTTGATTCTTTATTTTTATAGATTCAACAAGACTGTTAAACCAAACTGTAAAATCGAAATCTTTATCAATAAGCAATCATCATAAATATATTTATTTTCTTCTTCCATACTTTCGTTTGTCGTAGTTGGTTCATCAAATTTTATTTTGTGTATTAATTTATCAAGTCGACTTTTTGCTGTTTGGCTTTCGTTGTCTGTACTATTCATCATCACACTGACCGAGGCAAACTTTGATTATATCAATAATAGTTTCTTTAACTAACTGATAATCTTCACATTCTTTTAAAAATAATATGCACCTAATATAAAAATATTTTAAACGTTTATCATCATGAATATCAAAGTTACGATGGAGATTTTTTATAAAATGGCTAGTGTCTAACCTGATAAATGCTTTAGGTTTCTCAGAAGATGTACCTTCGAAAACCGAGAATAAATTCTGGATGTACCGTTTTGTTGTTAAAGAGATTGCAAATGCTTGAATACAAGCAGAAACTAAAGCTGCACTATCATCCGTAATAATTTCTTGCGGTGGATTGTCTATAAAACTTAGCCATTTTCTTAACCAAAGTAATATCGTATCTTGTGAGTGTGAATCCGTTATCATTTGAAATACTGGGACAGATTTAAATTTTTCATTTGCTGTAACAAGACCTACATACAGGAACAATTTTTTGGTGAGTTGAGTTCGATTTGGTAGATATATCGGTTCGAAGAGGGATCCAGTAGCGTTTACTGTAACAGTAACTTTTTGAAATTTAGCTTGATAGTAATTACAATATTTTATTTGATTATCAGACCAAAAAAATAATCGGAAATTTGGAAAGACGCACAATTCACGTATTTCATTTCCATTTTCATTGGTTTTAGCCATTGTCAACAAAGATAGAATTTGATCGGAATGTGGCAAATGTTCCAACCTAGCATCAGATTTAATTTTACGGAAAGCTAACAATGAAGGAATCACTGGTGGAGATGATACATGTTCATTATCGTGTATTAGTTCTGAAGCCATTTTGTTGCGAACCAACGTACTAGATTTATTATGTAATTCCTTTGCAAGTTGTCTTCTCCTGTAAGGAGTCAGTTTTGTTTTTATATTAAGGTTATGTTTAAATGAGCCATCAAAATTGGAGACCTTACATAAAATTGTGATAATTTTATCAGTTTTTTCTTGAGTTGTTATAACAATATCTGCACCACACTGTGAACATTTACCAGATATCTTAAAGTAATCATTACGTATAGTATGTTTTTTTTTAATTTGACCAGATTTTTTCTTTAATCATACAACTCCATTTGTATTTTGGTAATGTTTTGTACGTTCTGTAAGATGAAGTACCACTTCTCTTCTTAAACCCTGTCATTGGTTGTATTTTCTTCCAATCGTATACATCAAGATTGAATGAAAATGATTTAGAACTCAATTCGTAATTTATGATTTCGGATTCCGATGACTTTGAAGTGCTACACGCAGATAATAAATCTTTCTTTTCTTCAACGTTATTAGCCTTTTCACAATTTGCCTTTGGTTGACGGTTGAATGCTAAATATAAAGCCAATGGTGACATTTTATGGTCAAGTTCATTCGAAATTATTGTAAATATTGGATTGTTGTATTTAATGTCGCAATCTTGCAAATATTTAGCGTATTTTGTAAATATTTCCTTTTGCTGCTCATAAGATACTTTTGGTGGTCGACCGATGGCAGTTGTGTTACTGTAATAAAACATGTTGTTATGATTCGAATGCAAACATCTGATATATAAAACCGGCCAAGAGCTTGTCGGGCCACGCTCAGTGTAGGGTTCCGTAGTTGCCCATCCTTCACAATAGACGGGCTTAAAACACCGGTTTTAAGCCGGAGGTTTAAATTACGAGAAAGATTTCAAGATCTATAAAAAGGTCGTAAACGCCAAAGTAACTGTAATTACTTGTTACTTTTTGGAAGATCGATTATACGCGCCAGATTTAGCGAAAGTTTTAATACAGTATGGCACTTACTAATATGTGTAACGTTCGAAGTATAAGGACATCGCGCGGCACTTACGTCATTTTAAAGAAAATTATGAATTTTTGCGATAACTCATAAACGGCTCGACCCATTTTATTCAAAATAGTTTTCTTTGAAACTGCTTATAAAGGCCTCTTTGTATGAATTTTTCCATAATTTTTTGACCATTGGTTGAAAAGTTAGAGGGGGGGGACGCTATTTTTAGGGTTCCGTAGCCAAATGGCAAAAACGGAACCCTTATAGATTCGTCATGTCTGTCTGTCTGTCCGTCCGTATGTCACAGCCATTTTTTTCCGAAACTATAAGAGCTATACTGTTGAAACATGGTAGGTAGATGTATTCTGTGAACCGCATTAAGATTTTGATGCAAAAATAAAAAAATAATAATAAATATTGGGGGCTCCCCATACTTAGAACTGACTTAAATTTTTTTTTTCATCAAACATACGTGTGGGGTATCTATGGATAGGTCTTCAAAAATGATATCGAGGTTTCTAAAATATTTTTTTCTAAACCGAATAGTTTGCGTGACAGACGCTTCCAAAGTGGAAAAAAGTTGGTCCCCCCCCCCTCTAACTTCTAAAATAAGAAAATGAAAAATCTAAAAAAAACATATGATGTACATTACTATAAAAACTACCAAAGAAAATTGTTTTGAACGAGATCTAGTAAGTAGTTTTTTTTTTATACCTAACTTTGCACCTAATTTATATGGGGCGCTATACATACCAGGTGCAAACTTAACTTAACCACTTAGGGATGGAAAGTGTTTGTACGGAACCCTCGGTGCGCGAGTCCGACTCGCACTTGGCGGGTTTATTTTTATTTTCGGAGCGAATATTTACAAAACTGACACATACACATACTCAAACTCATACCAAATTTCAGCTTTCTAGTACTAATGATCACGGAGCTAAGCCGCGAACGGACAGACGGACATGGCGAAACTATAAGGGTTCCTATTTTACTACGGAACCCTAAAAAAAGTGCCTTGTACTGATTTACTAGCATCAACTGGTGAATGACAAACCATACTTATAGAATAAAATGCTGCTTAAAGGAGGTACTTACCAGATAAACAACGCGGAAAACAGGAGTATAAATAAGAAATCCATTGCAACACAATACTAATTTGCCTATTACACACCAATAACAAACCAAGTCAATTCAAGTTAATTTACCGCCTTTTTATTTCTTAAACATAATACGCATCAAGTTAATTTACCGCCTTTTTATTTTTTAAACATAATACGCAGGGCAAGTATATTCGAGCTACATGTTTTACCGCACCAAATCTGATACCTCGTTTGTTTTTAATTTCGTAATTTTGCTTACAGAATCTAAAATGTAGTTGGCTGTATGCAGTTTTTCCTTGGTCCATTTAATGTTAGTAAGCAAATTTAAAAAGTTGAATTTAAAAATGATTCACGTTAGTAAATGCTTTTCATTGTGTGGACACCCTAATAAACACTGCTAAGGAAATATTAAAAATCAATTTATCTTATATTATACGCCATCAATCGACGTTAAAAATATTTATATATGTAGTCAAACTTTTTAACTAAACCTCAGTACGACAAACCTCTCCATAATGTTTATATTTTAGGATATTTTAATTATTTTATTAATTCATAGTGTGTGAACTGAGGGACCACAAACAAATATAAATTTGACGAAATTTATTAATAGTTGTGCTTTTGTTTAACTTTTATAATCTTCCTTACGA
Source organism: Apotomis turbidana (assembly GCA_905147355.2). Taxonomy (NCBI): domain Eukaryota; kingdom Metazoa; phylum Arthropoda; class Insecta; order Lepidoptera; family Tortricidae; genus Apotomis; species Apotomis turbidana. The sequence continues at coordinate 3,248,030 of LR990302.1, forward strand.
TTTTTACTAATGTTTGCAAATAAAAATGCATTTTTTTTTGTACAAATGTACCGATTTATTGGTTATTTTATGTGGTCTCTCAGGGACCAAAGAAGGAAGACTGCTTTAGTGTATAATCATTACCAAATTACGTTTCGGTCATTACGAATGCGTTTAAACATGTTTTTACTAAATCTGTAACATCAAAATAAGCCAGCATATTAAACACTTGCCCAGAAGTGGAAGGTTCAGTGTGTGAACTGAGGGACCACACCTTGGGCTGTATAACTTTTTAATTAATTCTTTACGAATTCCAGGATTTTTTTACAAAGTAATTCGCTACTACTACTACATAAAAACACACACTACACTTACTAAAACCATTAAAAACCAAGTGGTCCCTCAGTCCACACTCACACCATCGGAGAACTCGTCCCCCTGCGCCTGCACCGAGTGCTAGACGAGCGACCTCGATGTCTATTCTAAAACTTTATTTCGCAACAATTATCTTTCAGGTTATCGGTGATATCGATATAAGCGGAGTAAGTACTTATTTAAAGAACACAGCTTCGGCGAAGCTTTGTCCGCTTGGTAACGGGTTCTGCCTATGCTTCGGGATCGGGATACGTTAGGTTTCCGGACAATAGTCATATATGGGTCGTTTCTATAAAGCCTACTTTTACCATGTCATCATTGTTCCCACGTTTCTTACTTAGTAATCTCTTGTTAATAAATGGACCTCAAAAAAAACCCTTTCAGAGAGTAAATACGTGAGTTTTTATAAATGATGTCAAAATGTCTGTACTTGCCAATAGCTGTGAACATCTTGGAATTCTATAATGTTTCTATAAACACAGTTCTGACAAAAAATAGGATTTATGACACATGACTTAAACAGATTCGTGTTAAAAGTATACTCGGTTTTCTAATTCAAGACCAAAAAACTACGACAGATACGTCACTGTCAAAGTTGTCAAAATTTAAATGACATCTGAGCTTGTAAATTATTGCACCAAAATTGTTTTGAATACCTCAAGTGTTACAAGTACAATACCCATATTTTGTACCAAAAATCTCCGATGTTTAAGTTTTTATTATCCCTGTAGTATTTATGTAATAATTTTATCTAATTATTTGTTAAGACATAGAGTTAAAGTAATCAATTAATAAATAATCTTAGTGTTTAAAAAATAATAAGGATTTTACTAATATTTTATTGTAGTGGTAACATTGTGGTAGTTTTTTTGGTCTTGAATTAGAAAACCGAGTTTAGTATATGTAGAGTTTTTTTTAAAGTATATCAAAGATAAATAAGGCAATCTGGGAGTTTTCTTCCGGCGGTTCTTTCTCCTCAGTAAGCCTTATAGTGAAACGCTAGTAGATATTTTAAATAAAAATAATAAATGCCCTTCTGGCACATGTGTAACTTTCTTTACACATTAGACCCATCTGGCGTGTATGAACACCTTTATTTTAAATTAATATTTTTAAAATGGGTAGTTTGCACAAATGTAACTTTGACAGAGAAAAATTGTGGTTTTCTCAGCCAACCTTTGACAATGGTATCTGTAAAGGAGGAACCGAAACGTCAGGGAGGCTCAAATAATTAATGTACGCGGTATAATCCGCTTAAATTGTTTTATTTAAATGTGTGACAGTCGCGGAAACCGAAGGGAATCATCATCCTCCTAGCCTTTGTCCCATTTTTTGAGAATGAAGTCTCATTCGGGGTCGGCTACCTAAATCCCAAGATGTGGCGTAGGCACTAGTTTTACGAAAGCGACTGCCGTCTGACCTTCCAACCCAGAGGGGAAACTAGGCCTTATTGGGCTTAGGTGGTTTCCTCACGATGTTTTCCTTCACCGAAAAGCGAGTGGTAAATATCAAATGACATTCCGTACATAAGTTCCGAAAAACTCATGGTTTATGACTTAAGATGGCCGCATGCCTTTAAGTTTAGTTATTCGTTATTTATTCATTTTGGTTGTTCAATGTGTAGTATTGATAGCCTATTGTGCAGTGAACTAACGTATTGAGTGAATGGTTAATGAAGAATTCAACTTGAAGCGTACATAGCCCTTCTTGGGTCAAGGCCCGGTAGACCGCGTGGTTTTTTTGTAAATCGCTATCAATTTACAAAAAGGCACCTCACCGTACAACGTGATATAAATTCTCAATCTTGTCGCCGTGTGCGATTCGAAACGAGTCATTGGCGAAATACCACTTGCTCAGCAAGAAGGTCAAAGCCACATTAAAAAAAAAAAAAAAAAAAAAAAAAAAAAAAAAAAAAAAAAAAAAACTCATTGGTACGGGCCGGGTTCGAACCCGCGACCTCCGGATTGAAAGTCGCATGCCCTAACCACTAGGCTACCACCGCTTTAACGAAAAAACGGGAAACCGAAGGGAATATTAGGATTTATGAGTTCAGTGGTCTCCTGTGAAATGCCGGTATGCTCAGACATATAAAGTACCCTCCTTTGCTACTTACACAATAAAGTTCATTGTTTCATTATTTAAAGCTGACAAAAATAAAATGCTTTTTAATATCGGTTCATACATGAAAGAGTTGTGTTGTAACAACATATATCTACATAAAAACATACATAACGACTACAAAACCACCTACTTTCTGAAATCAGTTTGAAAATCATGTTCTTTCGATCCTACGCAATTGTAGATTTAGATTACAAATAACGTGAAATTGTAAGATCTAAAAAAGAAACTTCTTTAAACGGTTCATTTATCACTTTCCAATCCATATTCCAAGAACTCCATCTTTATATCTCTTCATTCTGTAGATTATTTTATGCGTGCCAGGGCAATCTAACATAGTTTTTATGAAAAATCTTCAACTTGCAGCTATAGTTGCCGGCAAACTTCTTGAACAAAAATAGCGGATCTACGGATGTACATTTGTATGTAACTCAGCTACTGCGCAGTGCAGATTATGCTCAAGACATTTGCGGCAACTGTCCACTACTCGTAGTCTGCTTATTTAGGTACTACGACGCGGTTGGCGCAGTGGTGATGTAGCTGCCTAATACTGAGCGCCCGGTCCTGGGTTGGAATCCCGGCAAAGGCCAATATTTGTGTGATGAACACGAATGTTTGTTCCTGGGCATGGATGTTTTACACGTATTTATGTATGTTCATCGTCGTCTAGTGCTCATAATACAAAACTAGAGCTTACTGTGGAACGATATGTGAGGTTGGCCGATATTAATTTTTATTAATATATTAGCATTTTAGATACGTTCGTAGTTTCTGTTAATGCTGCTGCAGAAATTTATAAATTGTGTATTATTGTTTCGGGGTTGCGTCGTTTTGTCTCACTTCTTCTACTGGTTTATTCAGATTCTCTGATAAGTGAGATAGTATATCTACATTTTACAAGTTTAACCGTATCATGTATATTATGTTTTTTTTTTTTACAAGTTTAACTGTATTATGTGTAGTTATTATGTATGTATATTATGTTGTTTTTTAGATTTTACATTAATAACGAAATTTCACTTCAGGACGACAATCAATTTAGCCTCACAATTAGCAGACTAAGCGGGGTGGTCGGAAAAGTAAAAGTAAGTAAGGAAATAAAACTATTTAATTTGATTACACACTAAAACGTATATTCGAATATTTATTCATTCATGTAAATATTGCAGTAGATTTATTAACTTTCTTTTGTATTTTCTACATAATGTGTGTCCAGTTACAAAATGTTTAAAAATATAATTCGGTACTCACTGCGTAAACTAAAGATTCAGCGCATTGCACCCTTCAATTGAGGATACTCTTTCTCAAAAAGTTTGCACAAATCAGACGTCAATTAATGCTCAAACATATTTTTCCTATTTTGCTAGCTACCAATTTTCTTTGTGATTTCCAATACATTGATTTCAGATTATGTATATAATATACTAGCGACTATACTCGCCCCAGCATCTCGCGGATGCAATGCTGAGACTACATGAAAAATGTTTCTCTCTATCTATTAAATCTATGCAAAAAATGCATCAAAATCCGTTGCGTATAATTTATTATTTTTTCTACACACAAAAATAATGTAACTTATCGGAACAAAAAAGAAAAAACCTTTTTGGAAGCTATTGTAAATATTGGGCAAAAATTATGATTATAATACATAAAAACAACGTTAAACAATGAGTCATTCAAGTGAAATTCGTAATAGGTAAATAGGAACTTACTATATTTCAGTTGAACAAAAAGTCCTTTATTTAGAGTAAAATACTTTTCTTTAAATGTGGTTTGTTGCAAAAATAACATTCATTTGATCTAATTATTTATTTAGCTAAGTTTGCGGTGTGCAGTGTAATAATAATAGACTGTAAGGCCTAATATAAATATCATGACATGTATTTAACAAATTGCACTAAGTAGTCATATCCATATTAATATTGAGATCGCTACTTCAAATCCGCTCTCTATTTATAGCTTTTTGTAAATTTATATTTTAATCGGTATAATCTTCTTTATAACGCAATTATCTAAGTTATAAAACTACAGAGGAAAAATAAATAAGACGGGGTTTTTTTTTATTTTGAGGTGGGAGAAGTTCTGGAGAGGTCTGGATTGCATTCAAAATATTACGTAGTAAACGCGCCCACAGTCTCGGACACAATATAAAACCAAGGAGTACAGACAGCACCAAAAGTCTTTATAGTTTCCTAGATACTTACTACAAATCTTATGATATTTACATTTTTAACTTACGAGTAATGTGTGGACTGAGTGAGCACTTACAAACATTTATTATGCAAAAATCTGCCACGTTAGCGGTTTGTTTTGTATTTTACAAATTCCCATATGAGTTTTACTAAACTATACTATACATATATAGAAGTTTCAATCTGCAGTTTTTTCATCAGAAATCGGGTTTTCGAAAGTGTGCGGATTGAGTTAGCATACGAAATTATTTGTAAAACTTTAAATACGTTACCAGGTGATCTACAAATTATTAACTACCTTAAGCAAAGGCTTTACTAAAAATTAGGATATAAAAATTATATGTTAAATAAACACATTCGCAGATTTCGTTGGTAGTTTGTGAGAACTGAGTGAGCACACGTTAATGAATGTATTATTTTTATTTATCGTTTTACAAATTCATCAATTAGTTTTACAATTGTTTTAGAACTTTTACTAAATGATCAGCTCATTTTTTTTTTCATTTTTGAAGTGTGCTCACTCAATCCTCACGCACACAGCTAAAATTCACATACGTAATTCCTCCTAGCATTAATCATATTCTCAGTAAAATTTACTGGCACTCTACGTTCCCGAACTATACCACTGTGCACGAAGTTATCCCGGATACTGTCCCCTTATGCAAGGGTAGATAACCAAACCAAGTCACTCGACGTAAATCTCGTAATAGTTTAGTCAGGCTATCCCCACGCGTTTCGGCCGCGCGAAACATTCCAATCTCTAAGTGGCAACCCGGCGCAACAAAATGCCAGTGGGCTGCCACGCCTCGCGGCGAGCGGACGGCGTACAGTTAACGTTTCCCGCGCAACCTGTGCTGTACGATGTCGAAAAATAAAAGTCGGGCATATTGTTTTTGTGGCAACAAAGACGATTGAAAATGATTTCATTTGTTCCAGAACACATTAAACCCTCCGGAATAAAAGATTTTGTTTAAGAATTAACGTTTACTGGGGCACTATTGACGCGTAACTATTAAAGTCTGGGTATTTCTCTAAAAATCTTTATGGGGGCGCCTAGCTTTTTTTCGAATTAATTGTGTTGGTTTGATTCCATGCTGTGTTGTTATTACTGAATGTTTAGTTATACAATCAATAAGTAAAATATTTAAAGATTCACTCTATTATTCGTTATGTTTTAGAAACACGATTACTTGTAGTTTCCTCGATAGTTTTTTTTAAAAGTTACCTCAAAAAAGCAACATAAACCCTTAGAGTATGTCATAAATACTGCAGGGAAAGTTATCAGTTTTTTTAATAATAACATAACGAGATGTTAACTATAATGTATACGTCTTACATTTTCAAAATCTGTATTATTTTAATAATTAAACCGAAAAAACATGATTTCCGCGCTCCCAGCAGAGATGGGCAAAAGTTAATCGATTAACGATTAACTGTTTTAATCTCGATTAACGATTAAAATTGACGATTAGTTAATCTAATCGTACGAGTTCCGATTGATTTAATCTCGAAAGATTAAGTTACCTAATTGTCGATTAAATTTTTAATCGATTAATTAATTCGATTAACTTTCTCTCGATTAATATTAGGAAAAATAAGATAAGACTTTTTGTAAGTCTAAGTCCCTGCCTAGAACATCTTAGAGTACCGCACTATAAAAACCATCTTGTATTACTGTAACAAGAGGGAAGAGCGGAGAGGGAAGAGCGGAAAGCGGCGATCGGAGAGCGGAGTGCGGCGTGCGGAGAGCGGAGAGCGGTGTGCGGAGAGCGTAGTGCAGCGTGCGGAGAGCGGAGAGCGGTGTGCGGAGAGCGTAGTGCAGCGTGCGGAGAGCGGAGAGCGGCGTGCGGAAAGCGACGTGCGGAGAGCGGCGTGCGGAGAGCGGAGAGCGGCGTGCGGAGAGCGGAGAGCGGCGTGCGGAGAACGGAAAGCAGAGAAGCGGAAAGAGGGAACGGTCGGATGCAAAGGTAACCAAACGGTTTGAACAGGGTCTTTTTAAAGAAAAAGACCCTGTTCAAACCGTGTAGAGAATGGTGTTTAATCGTCCTGAAGTGGGCAACTCAGTGGGAATCGGGTTGTCTGGACGCCACGCCTCTGCTGACTAGACTGGTTGACCAAACGAGCGAAGGCACGAGAAAAAGCTAGCGTTTACATAACGGAGGCAACCCTAGCGCACATTCCAATGACTGACGTTGCGTCACCCGCGGGAGGGGGCATCGATAGCGATGGCAACGCCTGCCGTCCAAACAAGTGGGGTATCTGTTACGTAGTAACTTGTATATAATCTGTGGTTTAGTTCGGCGTTGGTGCGAATGATGCGCGAAAAGCAAAAAAGGCGACAAATTTATAAGAAAACAAAAAATCCCCGAGACTAGCTCGAGTATGATATAGTGCGTAAAAGAGTTAAAAATAAAATAGCCAAGGATTACGCAGTATACCTGTTCTCAGTAGATAAGATTGCAACCCTAAAAAATTCTGGACGTACGTTAAGGACCTCCGAAATAACAAATCCGCTTATCCGGCCACAATGCATCTGAATGACCTTGCTACAGAAAATCACAGTGACATTTGTAATCTTTTTGCAAAAAAATTTGCTTCGACTTTCAGTGATATCCCTGCAAGTGTCACTCGACTGGAAAATGACAGTGTCAAGACACATCGTCATTGTCCAGGTACGCTATTTCACATTCGTGTCTCGTAGAGCTCAGTATTGAAGGCCATTAAATCCCTCGACATCAGCAAGGGTGCTGGCCCTATTTTATTAAAAAGTGTGCGTATAAGTTGTCCTTACCTTTATCACTGATTTTTAACAAATCGCTAGAATTTTCTACTTTTCTTGCGTTATGGAAGGAGGCTAATATTGTGCCGGTATTTAAAAATGGTGATAACACCCAAGCAAATAATTATCGACCGATATCCTTATTAAGCACCTTCTCAAAACTATTTGATAACTGAACCGTACTAATTCACCCAATACTAGCGTGGCACGTCAAGGAGCGTATTTCACCTCTACAACATGGGTTCATGCCGCGAGTGGACCTTCGCAATACTAACTCATTAACTTACGTGAGTAACTTATCGGATTTGGTTGACTCAAGAGCGCAGGTCGACGCCATTTACACGGATTTCAGCAGTGCTTTCGATAAAGTGAATCATCACACACTGTTGGATAAGCTACTCCACAACTTTGGTGTCTGTGGCGAAGTCCTGGCGTGGTTGGAAACTTATCTCACCAACCGTAGACAGAGAGTTGTAAAGGACGGTCACATGTCTAAATATTACGCAGTAACCTCAGGAGTACCACAGGGTTCGCATCTGGGTCCGTTATTGTTTGTCAATAACATCACTGACGTCGTAATGTACAGCAACTGCTTGTTGTACGCCGACGACCTCAAATTGTATAGAGAAGTCAAATGTGCCAAAGATGCAGAACTGCTTCAAAACGAAATTTAACAATATAAGCAAGTCACACCACGCACCGAAAAAATGGTCCTAGTGCCAACATATAAAATTTACTAAGAAAAAGAAAATTACTCCGAGTAGCTATGCGCTTGGAAACGTTATTCTTGAGGAAGTGCACACTATCAGAGACTTAGGTGTTATTTAATTTTACCAGTCACATAGAAAGTCTGGTACGTGATGGTTTTAAAATGTTGGGTATCGTAAACGTCTGTGAAACTTTGTCCTACGTCTCTTCTATTTGGCTTGCGCCTTCGGACGACAAATACAGTACAATACAAATCCTGCACACCTCAAATTCACAAGCATACAAAACATGAGACATATACCTACAGTAAAAAAATAAACAGAGGTAAACAACAGGCGGTCTTATCACTCCACAGTTATCTCTTCCAGACAATCTTTAGATCAACAAAAGTTTGAATTGAGTAGCTGATGCAAAACATCCATTTTGCCATACAATTTACAAAAAAAAAGCAGTAAACATACATAGATATGAATAAGCAGATATACGTACATATAATACTTAGACATAATAAATACATTAAGCAGAATAAAATAGACAGCAAACCAGAGTCTGTTGCATTACTATGCGACAGACTCATAGCAAGAGATTGTGCACACCTTAGATCAGAAGATAAAGAATTCCACAGAATATTAGCCTGGAAAATTAATGAATTATTGTAAAACTTGGAAGATGAAGAGGGTAGGTACAGAAAAAATCTAAAATATCTGCGTCGCCCGTGCCCCCAGTTCACTGACGATATAAAAATGCCTATAATGCATTAGCCTACAAAATTTGCGGGTTCGGCGGGTAGCCCCGCCCCCGCACACTATTGACTAGCGGATGCAGCCGCATAAGGCTTCCGTCGTATCATGCTAAAGAAAAAAAATTGCCTACAAAATCAATTTTAACTTCGCCATGTATGTAAGTTCAGTTCAGTTCGGTTATTTATTCATAAACAATAACGAATTTAGGCACCTATTACTTACATTCTTCAATTACAGTTTTTCAACGAAATACAAATAATTTATTACAACTTATTTACCTACCACATTATTCAATTACATTAATTACGCAAAAAAAGCAGCATTTCGTCAGAAGGAGTGAAAAGTGAAGTCAAATCTGTAGGTTTACTGCATATTTCAGGCATGTACTTATAAAACGGGCGTTTAAAAAATAAAAAATTAACCTAACCTACAAAAAGAATAACCTGGGGGGGTATTCGACCAATTTTAGAGATATAATGGAGATCTCTCCTTTTCATCGCCATCCGTCACTTTTGACGTGTGCCTACTTGACAAGTGGCGATATCCCTAGAATATCGCAACTTCGTCAATTCGGACGCGCTAAATTTTCGTTTCCTTTGTATGTGACGGCATAAATAACAGGCGCATAGTTTAATTGACCGCGTAGTACGTGAAATTAGTCCGTTACGTTTCGTTCAAAACAGAAATTTATATACATGAATAGCATTTTTGACAATTGTTATCGCCTTCGTATTTCCAAAACTGAGATGAGATATGTCACATGTGTCATTAAAACGCGATGAGCTTCATCATCGCGTTTTAATGACAGTTCAAAGGCGAGATCACGGAGAGATGACTGTTATCTAACGGTGATCTGACGTTTGGCGATCGACACTCGAATTGGGCCCCTGGCTAATGCAAACTTACGGAAAAAGTGGTTTCAGTCAAATCTTACATAATTTTAGTATCATGTAGATTTAACTCTCCTGATTATTTTTTTATACGGGCGCAACTCTCTCAGACGTATACTTTAAGAAATAATCAATTCATTTGTTTTATACAAAATATTATGTTTTACGTAATTCCTCCTTTTTGCTCTGTTGTGCATGTCGTTCGTAACATAGATAATTAAATTGATAAAATGCAATGTCAACGCTACAGAAACATTACAAAGATCATATTTTATGTTCGATAATTATTAATTAGGTACAACACATGATGGCAGCAATGGCTACTTTGACTTAATTACGGCAGTGCGTATCATTTCGTAATATATCGATTTTAGAAAACAAGTCGCGTAAATAAAAAAATGTATGCTTGATTATTTCAGAAAATATACATCTGAGAGGGTTGTGCCCTTATAAAAAAATAATCAGGAGAGTTGAATTTACATCATACTACAATTTAGTGCGATTTGACTAAAACCACTTTTTCCCTTAGTTTGCTGCGGGGTCCTTTGGGACGATGGTGCCGACGATAAAGTCTAAATCTTTACGGTAGATGGCGCTACGCTACGATGCCACCCTAAGGCATGTGGAAGCAACTGGTTGAAAATTCAATGGCTCTGACATCTGGTTCGGTGGTCCAGTTGGTAGGACGCCCGTGTTGGCCCGGAAAGCCGTTGGAAACGCAGGTTCGAATCCTGTCTGAACCATTAAATCTTTCAATTTTTCGCTTCATTGTAAACATTTGGTTTCAACGTTAGCAGACGTTACTGCTTTAATAAAAATAATTAACCTGGCTAATAATAATATTGCCCGGGGATCGATGTTAGCTGCCAAGTTAATTATTTTTGATGCCAAGTTAATTATTATTTTAGATGCCAAGTTATTATTTAACCTGCCCGGAAAATAATAACTATTTCTTTCATTTACAGTCGCAGACACCTGACGATGATGTTGAACAATCAAAGGTATTTTTTTCGATAATATTGAAAAGTAACTTTGCTTCAGTAAATTTAAATAAAGTGTTATGTAAATTTGAATAAGCGCAAGGGCATGATTAATTGTATACTCGTACTATATATTTTACACTTTGGAGAAGTCCCCAGGCTGATATGATATTCAGTTTCCACTTTAAATAATGACTTCTGTATATTTACGATTTACGTTCAAACGTTAAATGTCCCAACTTTTAAACCTAGTAAACAGGAAATATGTATATTAGAGGCCCCATTTCTTGGTAACTCCAGAGACATTTAGAGTAACGCCGGAGACAGTCCAAAGTGTCCATCAAAAAATTAGTTGGTCCATCGAACTGTTTCCCCTATGAACCTCAATCTACATTGAAAATAATTAATGTGTTTTGTTTTAGGTGGTACGTATATACTGTTTTCCTTTACTTCGACACGCATTTCTTTAATACAGTTACCAATAATAATCCAGGGTGTCGGCTACCTTCATACCAAAATTGGTCCAGTGGTTTGAGCGTGAAGAAGTAACAAACATTCAAACACACAAAGCACACTCGGAAACCTTCACCTTTATAATATTATATTTAGTTGATATGTGGGATTGGATAAAATGAACCTAAAGTCTAATTAAAATTATTTTACCCATGAAATTTCAACCACGTGCTCACGTTTCTGGGGCTAAGACCCTTTTTAGATCACTCACACCAACAGTTAGTTACGTAGTTTTATAAAATTTCAAGATCATTGAGTAGTTGCACTAACATACTAATTTTACAAGAACATTTTAACAAGCTTTTATTTAACTTACATTGTATATAAGCGTGTAATTATGTTTGTACGGGTGGAATCTTGCAACTAAATTTTGAAACAGATATCTACAACTAAAATTTTGCATACCTACTTAACTTTGATGATAATACAATAAAATAAAGCTGGTCTGATGATGGAGCCGGAGTGGCACTAGAAACTCTGTAAAAGGTAAAGCAATTCTACCGAGTTGACAGAAACTTATTGAAAAGTTAGTACGATTGTTAAGATATCAAAATATACACAGGATGTTATGGGTCAAATTTGGAGGTACATACTTTCGAACTGAAAAATATCAAAAGCGGTTTGTAAAAGAGGGAATTCTAAAAAAGCATACCTACATAAACCATTAAAATAAAATACAATCGATTTGAAAACATTCTCTTTTTTGTAGTCATTTGTAAATATTAGTAGTAAGCGATCATTTTCTTAATAATTTTTGTTATACTTTCAAAACCAAAATAATAGAAGCTTTCTTATAAAAATATTATTATAATCTATTTTAGTTGAGCGATGTAATAAATGCGGTACGTATATTTTTTAAAAAGTATTTCTTTTCAGATAACATCATATCTTTCTGACGCTAAATTACATAATATTTACCAGTTGCGATGAGAGAATTTTTGACCTTTGTTGGCAAATGTAGTTGCGATAGACGAATGTTTTATCTTAACCCTTAAATGCATAGTGTAAAAATGAATTACTGGTTGAAAGAAATAAACATTTATTAGAAATAACATAATATTTTATAATATTGTATTTTTTTAATTCATGCATTTAAGGGTTTACGCAAGCAGTTGCAAAGATGTATTCCATTATCTATCATGGCAACTAAGTTTCGCTACCAGTATAATTGTTTAATCATACTTGCTCGAAAGTAAGTACTGTTACTATCTATATTATATATGTATATCGTATAACTATGTAAAAATAACCGACGGCAACGATACGAAATTATTTTATATGACAATGCGACCAACTAGATAGTAAGAATCTATTTTGTCGATATTCTTTATAATTCGGTGAATAGAGACTAAAGTACTATGGGTGACCTTACAAACGGTCCGGTAGTTTTAAATTTTTGATATGTTGTCTAGGATGGTTAGTCAGTGTTTAAAATGCAAAATGCACAATTCCCCCCCCCCCTCCGCGCCCGCCGCCATATTGTATTTTCCAGTTTTTTAAATGTGCATATCTCCATAATTATCTGTCCTAGAAACAAAATTTGAAATGTAAATTATAGTAAATTTAATTCTCTACAACATTGCTCATGCACTGTTCTAGCTAAAATGCTCCTAAACGAAGATATAATCCAGAAGTTTGTTTTTCAGTAGGAAATAGCGATTTTTTACGTTTTTTAAATGTGGATATCTCCGTAACTATCTGTCCTAGAAACAAAATATAAAATGGATAATGTAGTAAATTTAACTCTCTATAACATTGTCACAGCTTTCTTCTAGCTAAAATGCTCCTAAAGGAAGATATGAGCAAAAATATGAAGAAAGTGCTGGTTTTTTCAATATGGCGGCGGGCGCGGAGGGGGGGGAATTGTGCATTTTGCATTTTAAACACCGACTAACCATCCTAGACATCATATTAAAAATTCAATACTACTGGACCGTTTGTAAGGTCAAAATCCTTTATTCACTGAATTATTATAACTAAAATGGAAATACCACATTTTTACTTTGATTAAATATTGAAAAGGCAAATTATGAAAGAAAAATTTAATGTGATCTACTACTATAAGCACGGCACTACGTTTAAAGCGTAATGCTCTCCCAACTGAGTTATCACATTGTTAGGCCAATCCACAGACAACCCCCATGTGGTGGGGGTGGTCTGTGGGCCAATCACACCAAATCTCTGATTTCATAATTCTACGCTACTGCTGCGAACTCTGTGTTAAGCGCATTGGTCAATAAGCTTGTAGTCTTTATTGCTGTGCAGCAAATGTAAGGACCACGAGACAGATGACGTTATTCGCAATGATTTAACACAATTTCTTTATAGATTATGTTTCTATATGAGGAAATACCACATACATGTTAACATAGGTACTTAAATTAAGATGTAATTTCAGGGGACATTGGCTTTCTCCGTGCCTGCGGTAAAACAAGTTATTGCCAAAATGTCTTCAGCTAAGGTAAATATAATAAAAATTATTAAGTACTTGCGTTTCTGTTTTGTGTCACCTTTTGAATTTAAATCATAACCACGGGTTCAAAAATCAATAATTATATTTTCTTGGCTTTACCCTTATTTTATAGACGAAGGTTTCGTCGAATTTTCATTTCATAGAAACGGGTCTATATCGGGTAGCAAACAAATTGTTAGTCCTATTGTTGTGTCGCATAACGTCTTTTGTCCGAATAACGTATGGCATAAACTTTACTCCGCATATTTTTGATTTTCCGAAATTGTTGCTCCTATTATCGTAAGTGCAAACGATTGTTGTGCCAAAGATTCAACTGTCGAATGATTAATGTGCATAATTGTGATGCAACTAGTATTTAGCGCCCTGGCTTCACACGGATGCAACACACGTATAAACTTTCCTCTTGAATCACTCTATCTATTAAAAAAACTCGCATCAAAATCCGTTGCGTAGTTTTAAAGATCTAAGCATACATAGGGACAGATAGACACCAGGAAGCGACTTTGTTTTATACTATGTAGCTAGTACTAGTAGCTAGTATATAAGCTATTTTATTTCCTTAATAAATTTCAAATACAATTATTTTGACGATGCGGTTGGCTGTTTGTAGAGACCTGCCCACTGAGCCGGCGGTCCCGGGTTCGAATCCCAGCCAGGGCAAATGTTTGTGTGATGAACTCGAATATTTGTGCTTGGGTCATGGTTGTTCTATGAATTTAAGTATATATTTATCTATATAAGTATGTATATCGTCGTCTAGTACCCATAACAAAAGCCTTCTTGAGCTTAATTTGGGACTAGATCGATTTGTGTGAAATTGTCTGGTATTTTTTTATTATTATTATGATTAAGAATTAAAATATTAGATTTAAATAATTACTTTTAACTTATTGAGGCGTTAGTTGTTTAAAAAAAGATTCACGTTCACTCAAATGATTTAATTCAACCAAAAACACATTTATTTTACGAAGAAATAAAATCAATTCAAATATAAAAAGAAAGCTATATTGGTAACGATGGCTTAGACGTCTCTCTGATCCGAGAGTCGTTGCAAAAGTGTAGTCGAGAATGGCTCGCAAGTCATGATGAAAGAGGGAATCCCCTCCACCCCCACTCTCTGCCAACGTCAGGCCACCCAGCACGTGGTGCCAGTCAGGTGATGTCAATTTTCTGGTAATATTACATTATAAAATTGGATTAAAAGAATACAAATAAATTTATTTTATCCATTATTATTAAGGACCTCTCAACGAGTAAAGGCCTCCTCCAATTTACTCCAAGCTGTTCAGTCATGTGCTTTGCTTATCTAGTCCATGTCAGTTGATTTATTTATTTCGTCGATCCACCTCTCTTTTGGTCTCCCTTTGGCTCTTTTGGCTCTTTTGGTCCTGCCCATGTTATTATTTTTGTAGCCATTTACGGTTATCCATGCCGGCAATGTGGCCGGTCCATTTCCATTCAAGTTTCTTGCAGTGTTTTAGAGCATCGGTGACATTCGTAGTTTTCTTTATTTCTGAATTTCTTTTTCGGTCTCTTCTCAATATATTCAATATACTTCTCGCCATCGCTTTTTGGCATACCTGTATTTTATTTTTAGTGTAGTTGTTCAGATCCAAGTTTGGCGGTCAAAAGGATAGACACGGAAGCTGAAGTATGCATAAGTTTAGTATTTTCTTTTTGAGCTTTAACGGAAGTCTTGATTTGAGAAGTTCTTTGTTGCTCCAGAACTTATTCCATGATAACGTTATTCGTCTATCGATTTTATCAATGTGTCGAGATTTTTGAATGAAATCTCCTTACCCAAATAGATGTAATTATGTACACGCGTATTCTAATGATAAATGTATTGTTTAATAGGCTAGTATACCCAGTTTTGAAATATATTTGAAATGGTTATAATGATTTTACTAGCTCTAAAAAAGATTGTCTTGTATTTTTGTGAAAGCTAGAAAGCTAAATTTTACCAATTGTGAATTAGAAATTTCATAAACTGTCAAAAACGGCGTCCGCCATTTTTACCTTTTGCTAATCTGTGGCGTGACGTAGAATTACCTGTAAATATTCGAAATTCGACCGTCGTATTGCCATTTCGCTCACTCCAATATACTTTGACAGAAGATCGAGAGGGACGACACTATTCGAAGTCGTCAAAGTAGACTTTCAATTTTTTTTTAACAGGACCGATGACGTCACTATGATAAGCGAAAATGGCGGACAGCGTTTTAAGCATTTTAAAAATACAGATTAAAAACCATATTTTCAAATTCAATCTTTTCAGCCATCTTTCACTTTTATGAATTGAAAATATATAAGTATTTAGGTTTCCTTTGCTAAATACAATACGGAATAAACATTAGTCTATTACAATTTGCCATGAGCCAACTAGCCTATTGTATAGGTGTGTTTATGTTGTTTGTCGTTATCTTTGTTTTTGTTGTGTTGAATTCTAGGCCGATTTCATGTGTCGTTTCATGCGTACACTGGAGTTTTTCGATCTACATAGTATTTGACAGTGTGCTTCAAGGCTAGTATAAAGGTTGAACACGCCAAAACTGGGGCACACAAAGATTAATATTAAATCATTTTAATAATAAATAACCACATTATGTTTTCCACATTTAATGTCGAATTTAATGAAGTTTATAACAACATTTCCTATTTTAGTAATTGTCTACATTGTAAGCCATACTTCTAACTTTCCTGCGCACACGGCTCATAAGACTTTGCACCATCTCATTAGGACACCGTTTCGACGCCCATGTCCATACTTTTTGTAGTTCAGAGACCGATTTTATTTCACCGCCTTTCTTTTTTAAGATTCCCTTCATAATACTCCAGTACTCTTCAACAGGCCGCAGTTCTGGACTATTTGGGGGGTTGCATACTTTGGGTACCACCACGATTCCGTTTGCTTCGTACCATTTCAACACTGCTGTTGCGTAATGGCAAGTAGCAAAATCTGGCCAAAACAGCGGTAGTGAGTCGTGCTTTCTTATGAAAGGCACTAAACGTTTCTGTAAACACTCTTTTTAATAAATACCGCTGTCTATTGTCGCGGTGGTAATAAACGAGCGACTTTTTTTTCCGCAGCTACATATTGCCTGACAAATAAGGTATTTTTTTTAGGAATTTAGACTGTTTTTTTAATTTACATTCTTCAGGAGCGTCTGTTCGACTTACGCTGGTATAGAACTCTTGGCCAGGAATTTGTTTTAAGTTTGCCTTTGCATATGTTTTATCGTCCATGACCACGCATGCAAACTTCGTAATGAAATTTTCATAAAATTTTCGTGACCGTTTCTTTGCAGATAGGTTCTGTCTCGAGTCTCGATCTGGTGCAGCTTGGGCTTTATAACTTCTTAGTCGTGCCCTACGTTTAACTTTTTGAACATAGGACAGAGACATTTTCACTTTCTTGGCAACATCGTGAGATGATATCTTAGGATTTGAGGCAAGAATCCTTACAACACTCTCGTCCTTTTTTTTATTCTTGACTCCCTGCAACCCACCACTTCCTGGCTTGCGATCTATTGTTAAGCGTTCACGAAACCTTTTTAATACGCGGCAAACCGTAGATTGAGGACATTTCAGTTTTTTTGCGATATCTCTATAGCGTAGCATTGAATTTTCTGCATATTCGTGCAGAATGGGTTCGCGTTGTTGATGTTGTTTGCTCGACATTTAGACAGCGAATTAAAAAAAGAAAAAAAAATATTGACGTATTATAGGATAGTTCCTTGTAATCAAATATTTTTCTATTTTTCGCGTAATAATAGCCGATTTTACACGCCCAAGTTTTGACGTGTTCAACCTTTAGCACTCTCAGTGGATATCCCTGGTCTGAACCCAAATTGAGCGTCGTGTAGCCTGGTATACTCACCGAGGCGCCTGTCAAGCACACCTTGGCTATCACAGTAGCCAGGGAAATAGGCCTATAATTACTCTTGTCCGCTATATCTCCTGTCCTGTTTTTTAAAATTGGCACTACAAGGGTTTGCATTAGGTCTTGCGGTAAATACGAATGACCTAGACATAAGTTGAACAACAAAGTCAGCACTCGCGGTAGATGCACGCCGGCGTGCTGCAGGTGCTCGATGCTGAGCACGTCGTGGCCTGGTGACTTACCTCTATTCATGTTATTGATAGCATCCTTAACTTCTTTGCAAGTGAAAATGAGGCGAGTCCCCGGCCGCCACGGGCCCGCGCCACGACCCCACTGCGCCGGCCCGAGCGGTGAACTGACTGTAAAGTGATCTTTAAAAATATTGGCAATCTCAGCTGGCTCCGTTGTGATATATTATGTGTGTACTTAAAGCTAATTATCGACTCGATTTTTTTCTAGAAATATAGTGCAGAAGCGAAAGAGGTATTTATACTAAAATATATATTTACATGAATTGAAACCGCTCTTCTACAATTATTAGGTATTTATGTAAGATTAAATACTTTTCAATGATAATATTTTTTTTGGTGTCTTTGACATGAGGGGGGGTTGTCGCTTGTTTTTTTCTGGTGAGTGGCGGTTGTATGGGGGTTGATATAAGTTTTATAGAATAAAAAGAAACTACAAACGTATTGCTAAGCTATTAATTAAAATATTAAAATCCTACATTTATACTGATGAACGATGAACTATATGCATACTTACTTTTCAGTCTTGAAAGAATTCGATATTAGATACTACCCAGTTACGCTAAGTTTGCACCTGAACTACAATTAACCCCAAGCGGCACAAATATGCAGCCATTGACAAAGTGCCCTAAAAAAATTCCAGGAACTGGCAAAGAGACTTGTGGATGTGACGGGTGACCAGACGGTCGGCTCATACCTATTCCAAAGAATAGTCCTAGCCATTCAGCGTCGTAATGCCGCCAGCCTCCCGGGTGGCACCCTCTCTCAGTACCGATCTGTAGCCTGCGTTTTATCCACAGTTACTGCGCAAAGTAAAGCAATGCCTGTTTTGTTTTTTACTTTCACAAGTGTGTCAGACAAGGATGCGTTCTCTCGCCCATTCTTTTCAGTATAAACGGAGAGTACATGATCAGACGAAATGTGAAGACTGGGAGATGGGTGTCACTAAACTAACTAACCTCCGCTACGGTACGACGCTCCTAGCTGCGAATGAAACTGAAATGGTGTGCCTCCTTAATAGAATGGAATCAGTTTGGAACTGGACCTCAAAATAAATCACGCAAAAATAAATCAAATGATAGTTGACCGATCCAGCCACCATACTTACTGGTGCTCTATCCTTGGAAACTGTCAGTGATTTTATTTACATAGATACAAACATCAGTAATACAGAATCTTGAGAGAGGGACATCAGGCGGTGTATAAGTATGGCCAAGAATGCAATCAATGTCCGCGCTGCATAAAATATGCAGCCGAAACGTCTCACGCAAAACAACACAAAGTGGTCAGTCCCTTGGTTTTCTTCATACTTACTCATGGCTTGGAAACCTGGACAATGAAGAAGGCTGGCCGTAACCATATCGATGCGTTTGAGATGCGGTGCTGAAAGAAGTTCCGTACCAACAACTCCTGAACATGTAGACCTGACTTTCCACGATTTACCTTCGTAGAGTTTTGGACTGAAGGAAAAGGATATCCAGAAGCCGTAGCGTAGCCTGACAAGATGATCAGACTAGGTCCCCTCATCGCTCGACACCAAACTGAACGATGCACTCAATAATCACGGAAAAAGTACTTCTGCAATTGGAGAATCACAACCCTCAGTAATTTAGTCTAACCTTACTTTAATTGTCTGAGAGACATCATCATCATGTGTCATGGTCATGTTTACAAGATAAACTCTTTATGACGTCTTAAACTTTTATACTATCGCGATCAAAATATAAGAGATAGGTCATCCCTGGCAATGGGGGTAATTTTATTTTTATTTTTGATTATTGATGATTACACGTTTTTGCACAATTCATACAATTATTGAGACTTTCCATAGTGTTCTATATTTTAATGCGCCTATTTTTTAGTAATAAAACATTTTAATTATTATTTCAGCTGGTTCGTATAATTTTCTAATTAATATGCTATATGTATGACGAAAGTGAGAAGCTATCGCATAGGATTGGCCTTACCAGAATGGCCTTATCAAAATCACTCATAGATTAGGGAGGGGAACGGATTTAGTTGGAGAACCAACATAATTCATAACCGCAAATTCCAAGAGTTTGCATCTTCTTTCAGATTTCACCTCGAGGGTGAAACCTACATGTACTTTGCCAAAGCCTTATCAAATCAGTGAATAGGTCTTTATTTCTCCCACTAAAATATAAATTTACAATTACACATTAAAATTACGTCTGGCAGCATTACCTGCTGTATTGGATATTAATTAATAACAACTGTATACTATTATTTGCAGGTCACTGAAGCGATAGTTACGGTAAGGCAGTAAATCTAGACACCAAGCCAAGTTCAAGCAAAGGAACTGGCTAGCCAGCGCCGAGTGTAATATTACACGAACCACTTGGTGCCACTTTTGACCCTTCTATAACTCAAAACCGCTTTAACATAAACACATAAAACTACGTGTGTTTAATTATATCTATAAGGACATCTAGAAGCCCAAATTTCATGAAGCTGGCTCAAACGGTTACAAAGGTCAAAAATTCGTAAATTTTAGCACTGACTGACTGACTGTACCTAAATCTAACCTACTTCCAGATGACCTAAAAGAATGAAATTTGGAACCGAGCTCGGTAATTGTGTGTGAGCGTAGGAAAAAATCTAAACATAAAAAAGTTACAAAATAGGGGGGTCCCCATACAAAATTTTTATTTTTAATTGTAACGTTGTTGGAACCGTTACAGGCAGATATTTGAAACTATCCCAATATATGTATTATTATATTTTCTACATAACAAAAATATAAAAATAAAGTTAAGTCAAAAAATAAGTGGTGTCCCCGTACAAAAAACTTGTAATACGCGCTAAACAACCGGCCAACGGTGTGTCATTAAACGTAGGAAAATAAAGTAATTAACAAATAATAATAAAGTAATTTACACATCATAATAATTTCTGTACGAAAACTAATGATATCTCACCAAAAACATAAATGTTAAATGAGAGCCAAGTTCAATATCGCATGCCACGTTGTCAACTTCGCCGACAAAAGAATTGAGATCTATATGGGTGCCAAGTTCTTTGCTGCTTCATAGTTAATATATGTTTTAATTAAAACAAACAATTATTTACTCAATGTATTTATTTTACTTGGAGTGTAATTTAATATCAAGATTAGACTTGGCTATGAGTTTTCACCAACAAACTAAATTTTATAAAAGTAACAGTATTATTATCAAGCTAGCAGTATAAGTAACAGGAAGTACACTAACTTGCGTACTTAATTTAACACAAATATAATATAAACTTGTATGTGAAAAATAGCCAAGTCAAGTCTTGATATTGAATTACACTCCAAGTAAAATAAATGCATTGAGTAAATAATTGTTTGTTTTAATTAAAACATATATATTTCGGGGACAGGTACGGATGGCCGGTGTGGTGTGTGGCACATTAGTTGAGCTATTCGATATAGTTGCGGACGAGGAGGTAGTTCGAGCGAGATGAAACACTTCAGATACAATTAACTCGATTTATTCCTTATACAATGAAGCACAAAATAACAGTTCCTCGCACAGAGGTCTGTAAGCTAAGTTATCGAAGTCACGAACAGAATAGTCTTTATTAAATTAACACTAGGCACATTGCAGGGTTATAACACTGACTCTAAACTTGGTATAGCACAACGAAACGGGACAGTTCCAAGGCAGTAGTGCACTCGACGGCGACCCAGAGTGAAGTGTGGTCGGCGTTGGCTGAGTGAACCGCCAAGACTCTGTCTAGCGCGCCAAAACAGGTTCAAGGGGGCGCTACTGTCGCCTTCCAATGACGCGCCGGCTTCGTTGAGCGTCCATACTCATGACCGTCTCCGACACGGCCATCCTGCGATGACAACACGTCCTCGTGTGTTGCTCTGAAACAATCAATAACCAAAACAGTATCCGCTCGGTCATTCCTGACAAACACGTCAAAATGGTAAGACAAAACAAAATCTTCATCTTTCCTTTCGCATCAAATAGTTACTGACACCAAAACTAAAAATATCACAAAAATAATTTGACAACTAAGTGAAAGTTTTTGTTTTATAACTGCAATATTTCAAAAATTACCAATCATAACATTACTTATTCTTACAATAGTGCAATACGTTTTAAATGAGATTGTACTACAATGTTACTTGTTGTGAAACAAACTAGCTATTTACCACTTCTACCTTAGAAAACACATTAGAAACCATGTACCATCATTTAACTTCCTTTTGGCTCGCCTTATTGAATAGCAAAACATTTAAATCAACAAAAATCCATTCGATAAAACAGGTATCTCGATCGCCGAGTCAACCCTATCGACAAGGTAAAATGTCTCAAAGTCACATGTCATGCCCGCCAAAACAATCTGATTTAACAATCGCATCTTGAATCGTGATTTGATTTCACAAACTCACTATACTAGAGACAGCAGTCTCCCGGGGCTTCATTACACAATGAACCCAATCAACTTCGCAGAATAGAATCGCTATGATTCCCGGGCCACTCCAAGTCAGCCAATTAGTCTCATAGAGACCCGGGCTCAGCCGCATCACCGCCACGCACCGCGCTCTGAACGACCAATGGCCGCAGTTACGACTATGACAGGTGAATACGGGCAGCCAACAAATCACGATGCTTGATCTCTGTTACTAGTGCTTGGACCAGCAGAAGTACCGACAACTTCATTATCATCGCTCGAATAATCTAACTCTAAGGGGACTTGAAATTGAGGCATTTTCCTGATTCGGTCATGAGCGTATTTGTACGTTCGAAAGTCAAATTTATGACAAATGGTCTTGCAATTTACAATACTACATGTCAACATTTCTAATAAGCTCGCTCCAGTAACTCGATTTACTGCACAGTACTAACAATTTTAGCTAGACTGATACATGTCATACATAGTCACTGAATAATGCACCCGTTTGCCATGAAACTTATTGGAAATCAACTTGTCCATAAGCGATCACTCGGCAAACAAATCACATTAAAAATGAGAACTCCTCACCAGATTGTCTCATATGGTGCGGTGTGGTGACGTCACACGTCAACCCTGTTCCCCGTGGTTGAAGGCGCCCTGTTGTTCGCCTTCGCGCAGTTCTTTACGCGATGTTTCGTACCGAGGCAGCTGAAGCAGACGACTCATGGCTTCGCTGTTAGCTGCTAAGTTCGCGTATCTTTTCCTGAAACAAAAACTTCAAGCACAGTATCACAAAGCTCTGTCATTCTAACCGTAAATCCAACAAAAAAAGGAAATTCAAATCAATCTAACAAAGTTAAATAGGTAAATAAATAAATACACTGAAATTATGATTCGTTAATGTGAACAAATAATCTACGACGTTGATGCAAGAAAAGATTTAAATCAAATCATTATTTGCACTTTAATAACAAACTTTACTTTGTATGATAGTTTTTGGATTACCAGGGCTTTACCGATTATTAAAACATTAATGATAAAAATCAAACTTCAATCTCAAATTCTCGTGTCCTAATATTTTCCTAATCCTATTAGTGTCTCCAGCTTAAATATTTTAGGCTATAGCGATCACCACAGTTAAAAGTAACATTAGGATCGTTTAAACAAATCTCAAGCTCACCAGTTCTTACGAAAGTTATAGACGCTAAACTATACACCAGCTAAAGTAGGTACACAGAGTAGGAAGCTATTCAAGATGTCAACAAATTCAATTCTACAGAACGATTGGAAAATCATGAACAGAGGGTAGATTATTATTACCGCAGCCGTTCCTACTACTAAGTACTGTGTGTATGATTGATGCACCCTCACAACGCAATTTTTTTTAAATGATAAACTTTAATAATGGTAGGTAAACTGCGTAGTGGTCATATTAATTAACACTAAATCTCTGTAGAAACATTTCGCGTTCGGTTATATTATATCACTACGAAAACAATCGTTAGAAAAACGTGCAATAAACTTTGTTTCAAATGATTATTAATTTCTATCACGCAATATTCAACTTTTACTTGGAGTGTTGCTTTTACCAGTACCCGTTGGAACTTTTTTTTGACAAATACCCACTAAACTGCAAAGAGTATGTAATCACTAACTAAACTGAATAAGTGTAACTCAAGTCTACCCCAGAATCTAGCTACAATTTTATTTGTGAACAAAATATCGGAATCGTAGTGAAAAGTTAACGACTGACCTGATGTGTTTTTAAAATGTGTCGGTGAGGCCATAGTGCCTACGTCCACGCGTCGCTTGTAGTTGACCGTCGCTTCTGGGTCACTTCCACTGGTGCAACAACTGACGATGTGTCCCGCTGTTCTTGAAGCAAGCAATGAACTTCGATGTAGTTTGTTGTTGACTGCCGGCGTTTGTCGCCGAGGTGGTAAGTAGTAGCCCCGATGATTTCTCTTTTATACGAAGTAAACAATCGAATTTTTCATGTCCGTTTCTCTCGCAATGAAAGCAATTTAAACAGTGCAATCTTCATTTGTTTTCATACGGTTTTGTAGGTCTCCGTGACGGTGTTAGCTCGAGTTTCAATAACGCAAACGCTTATAGCTCCTGTTCCTTGATTTAGTGATGTCAAGTTCGTTATATTTCAAAAAGTAGCCACAAACTTTTTTCTTCCGTTTTATTTGCTTCGTGTTCCATCATTCTTCGTGTTCGCTCATGGGCCCTTAGGTACCATCCCAACTTCTGATTTCGGGGACGGGTCGGGATGGCCGGGTGCGGTGTGTGGCACATTAGTTGAGCTATTCGATATAGTTGTGGACGAGGAGGTAGTTCGAGCGAGATGAAACACTTCAGATACAATTAACTCGATTTATTCCTTATACAATGAAGCACAAAATAACAGTTCCTCGCACAGAGGTCTGTAAGCTAAGTTATCGAAGTCACGAACAGAATAGTCTTTATTAAATTAACACTAGGCACATTGCAGGGTTATAACACTGACTCTAAACTTGGTATAGCACAACGAAACGGTACAGTTCCAAGGCAGTAGTGCACTCGACGGCGACCCAGAGTGAAGTGTGGTCGGCGTTGGCTGAGTGAACCGCCAAGACTCTGTCCAGCGCGCCAAAACAGGTTCAAGGGGGCGCTACAGTCGCCTTCCAATGACGCGCCGGCTTCGTTGAGCGTCCATACTCATGACCGTCTCCGACATATATTAAATATGAAATAGCAAAGAACTTGGCACCCATATATATCTCAATTCTTTTGTCGGCGAAGTCGACAACATAGCATGCTATATTGAACTTGGCTCTCATTTAACATTTATGTTTTTGGTGGGATATGGTCATCTGGCAGGAAATTGTTTGACCGAAAGTAATGTTTTGCATATTGATCATATATTTCCCTATACAATATCTACATCCATATGTTCCATATTATTATCTTCTATTCACCGAACTCATAATGCACATTACTTTGGAGGATTGGACAGACGGTTTACCCATCGGTGGATATCTTGAACTTGCGGTACGCTGGTGACACCACTCTTTTGCAACCAGTGAACATCATATAGTAGACTTACTTCCTAAAATGGCATGAGTGAGTCAAGAATTCGGTCTTAAAATAAATCGTACCAAGACACAGATGATGATTGTCGACCGAGCGAACAATAACTTGCCAGAAGTGACTCAAATTGCAAAATGCAAAGTGGAGCAGTCCTATGTATACCTTGTGGCTCTCTCATACTTATTAAACATACTTACAGTAGCAATAGCAATGAATGCCACAGATTTGCAGCATATCATTGATATGCAGAAGAAACAATGTGGGCGAAAGCACACAGCCTTGAGGGACACCAGCATTCACAGACATGGGTTCAGAGCATGCACCGTCAACTACGACTTTTATGCATCTGTCTGTCAGAAAACTACTGAAGCCCATAAGACGGAAGCTTCGAAAGAAGTGCTTTGCGCCAAACCCGATCAAAGGTCTTCACTACATCCAAACTAACAGCCAATGCCTCACCCTTATTTTCAATCGCCTGTGCCCAACGATGTGTCAGGTAAACCAGAAGATCACCAGCCGAGCGGCCGCTACGAAAACCATACTGGCGGTCACTAAGCAGCTGGTGGTCCTTAAGGTACCAAAGGAGCTGGCAGTTGATAATGGACTCCATTATCATTGAAAACAGGGAGGTTATGGCTATCGGCCTGTAGTTGGAAGGGTTAAAGCGGTCCCTTTTTTAAGAATCGGGTGCACCTAAGCTGACTTCCACGAAGTTGGGAATACACCAGTGGAGTAAGAGAGCTGAAAGAGACGCGTTAAAACCGGAACAAACTCTGGAGCACACATCTTCAGCACGATAGGCGATTCCATCGGCCTACTCGACTTATGAATGTCCGGGGAAAGAAGTACTTTGCGCACTGAGCTTTGGTGGAACCGGACATCCAGCATATGGCTCTTGCACCGCGGTATGGTCGGCGGCTCTTGTCCCTTGTCATCCAAAGTCGAGTTGGACGCAAAGAGTTTACGTCCAACTCGACTTTCTCTTTCGCATCGTGGCCCAATGAATCATCTCCCTTGCTTAATGATGGAAAAGATGGCGTGCAGAAATTTCCCTGGAATTATATGTTTCAGAATATGGCACAAGAAATGGACCTTGACTCCTCAGTTGCAAAAGTAAGTTGAGCTGAATGAATACATAGTATAAGAATATACAGGATTGTGCATGATGAGCATGGGCATTAAAATCGGGAGTTTCGTGAGAGTTTTTAAATCATATTTTACGACAAATTAAGATTTGCTCAAAGAAAATCACAATTGTACCTAATATGTGTAATGAATAATGTATTTCTGTGTAGAGTGGCCAATCAAGAATATTACTGATTTTTGGCTTTGTAAACTGATGTATTTAATTTTTAACAGGCTGTTTTAAAATTGGTATGTTTACATAAAGCAATTTATTACTTTCTAACCACAAAAGTATGTTAGTTTTGCGGCATTAAACTGAACTTTCAGTTATTTTAATATTGGCCTACATCATGGTATTCAATCATCTCATGGGCCAATTTTTATTTTGATGTCGATTTCGTTTGGCTTATTTTGACCATGGTAAGCCCAATTTCACACTATGTCCTGCAAATTTGTCTCCATTGAGTTACACAAAATGTATACATAAATGAGCTCATGGGCCAATTGTTATTTTGTTGTCGATAGGTATCTAATTTTGTAATAATTTTTAATACAAAAAGCGATGTTAAGTTACGAAATTTCGTTTTGTTTTGTTTTTATTTCATTGTATATTTGAGAAAAGCACAATACTTACCTCGATATAAAAAAAGGCTTGCTAGTGTCGTATCCCCATCCGAATATATGTCTCCTCGGCCTGCAACCCCTATTTTTCCTGTAATGTAACTCATGAAAGCCTCTATTTACCCGATTGGTAAAGTAAAGGGGCCTCCTGCTATATCTGTTTTAAGTATTGTTATAGGCTTCTATTAGCTACAAATATATCGACTATAATTTCAGGGGGGCAACGTAAGTCTATAGTTATTTATGATACAAGTGTGTAAGGTATGTGATTTCAGACGAGTGACATTTTTCTTCTCAAGCGAGGAACGAGCGAGTGATTAAATAAACACGAGTCTGAAATCATCCTACACACGAGTTTTATACAATTCTTTACTATGCATCGTACGAGAAGTACTATAGTATATTGTGTCATAAGGGTAGTAAGTAAGGGATTACTAACGAAGGTCTATTAGAAGCCCGACGCCGAAGGCGGAGGGCTTTTAATGTCCTGAGTTTGTAATCCCCTTACTTCCCGCCATACACACAATATTTTTCATCACATTTGGGAGTAAATAACAAATACATAAGACAAAAATAAACATTAAACTAATTAAACGATAACGATTGACAGCTAATTTTTTCTGCATATATTTTTTTAATTTACTATAAGCACTGGCAAAACGGCCATCAGCTTAAAACAGAAAACAAATATACACAGAATCTTACCATCTATCATTAAACAAATAACAATTAACAATATTATGCAGGAATAATTAACACCGTAATATATTATAAAACTTAAATACGAACAGTAATTTTGTTACAAAACTAAATAGAACCAATAATTTTATAACTTTTTTCTGTTTTTGTGTCGTCTACCATAGATAATGCTAAGAACTGCGTTTAGTTTAGAAACATGACAAGCCATACTGCCAGATTGTAACGATAATTCAAAAATAATTTTAATAAAATTATTGCAAATTACACTTAAATAATTGTAAAACATAAATATTAATGCAGTACATGTACCGTATTAATTCAATACACAATAAAATTTGCTGGTAGGCAAGTTTTGTTCGTACAACAAAAAACCTTGGCTGGATTGAAACCTCCTTAGTCTGAAGTAAACTGCGAGTGCGTACTATATTTTTAAAACTAAAACCATAACTCCCTCGGGAGTTATAACAATTTATAACTCCCGCGGGAACAATATAGGCCTTAGTCCTTCAGTACACCTACATGTAATACCATCTTTTACGAGCAAATGTGATGAAAATGATTTTTTGCATTGAAAATAAAGTATTTGGCTTATTATTTTCGCGGCGACAGAAAAATTAAAGAGCAGTAAACTATTTGCAACTAAAATAATAACTTGTAAGCGATTAAATATTTTGGCAATTTATATTAAATGAGCTTTAAACTAAGGATATTTTAAAATTCAAATAATGGCAGCTACTTTAAGGTAGCAGAAATAATAAACAAGATTACTGAAATCATAGGCGAGGTACTATAAATAATGACTTGGCGACTAATATTAGCAGAAGATCCGACTCGGCCGGGTTAGGTTAGGTTGGTTTTTTTTTATATCCCTAAAAAGCGCTCCTTTTATTTTTTTTATGACCTTGATTTATTTTATATGCAATCTCCATTGAACAATTAGAGTAGGCCATTTTCAACTTTTTATCCGCTGTCATGTTTCCGCTTACTTAGTTAATTCAGTCGCCAAACTCGATGCTAGTTTATATTGAAACAAAGCCGAAAATTGATTACTTAGCTGCTACTTTTTACTTTATACTAGTCTCCGCAATTAGTCGCCAACTTATTATTTTTGCTACCTCCTTTAATGTTTTATAAATCCCTAAATCAGATTAATTTGTCGCCGCGTTAAATACATGCCAAAGTATTTTGCTTTTAATTAATACGGTAAACTGCTGTTCTTAACATTTTTACTTCTTGAACACCATTCTCCGCGTTTAAATTTAGGGACTCGTCACTTGAATTCGATATTATTTTGGCAGTTTGCACAGATGACTTCGCTATAAACAAGACATCAAAAAAATGGCGTGGGTATTGTAGTCCCGCTCGACATATACAAAACTGCGCATGTGCATTTTTTTTTATACTTATTCGGTTATGTCACCGATTATATACAAGTTACTACGTAAGTTATAAATGTCAAATGGCACGAGCGAGTGCACAATGTAGGTAGATTAAGCCAAATGTTTAATGAATAAGTATTTAAAATTTGTTTATCAGTCACATTCTAAATCTGATAACGCGTTTAGTGAAGAATTGGTTTTATTGTACTTATTATGTACCTACTTATTTTACTAATGTGTTTCAGGCCCCTCTTTCATCTTCTGCTTCGACGCGACCGACGATGACTGGGGTATGTTTCATTATTAATTCAAACAAAACAAACCTTGTATTTTAATTTAATTTTTGGTGATTTATATTTCAATATATAAATAACAATTATTTGAATTAAAGAATCGCAGAAAGATGACGTCACAAGATGAACTTGGTATGAGTGTTCCACCAGGGGCCGTACGTGGTTGTCGTAGAACGCCCAACTAGCACACGAGCGAATTATACAGCCATTGTGCAACCTGGCCTGGTAGTTGTGTAGGAGTCGTTTAATAGCAGTACAATACAATATTCCTTAAGACGATTGGAAAACCCTGTATAACAGTTTAAAACAGCTAAGTGGTACTCAGATTCAGATTGAGATTACCCAAGCAGCACATTAGTGAATTTTGCAGCTTATCTTATAGCTTTACGTTCTAAATGAGTGGTTTAACAGTGTTTGATACAACTTATAGCTTTAAACACAACTCAAAACTGTATATGAGTTCATCCTATCACTTGTAGTTGGAGGATATGTATATGTATTAATATATACTTATTAACTAATATTGAAAATAAAACTAGTAACCAAACAAAGCGCATTGTTAAGAGATATATATTAAAAAACAGGACAGTGTTACCCTCCCACAATGTTGAAACTGTGTCATATTAATTAATTAATATATATATAAAAACAGGACAGTGTTACCCTACCACAATGTTGAAACTGTGTCATATTAATCAAGTGCAATTTATAAGCTCCTTAACTCCAAAAATCTTTAATATTTAAGATTAGAAGTTAAGTTTTTTTTATGTATTTTTGAATCTTCTGTGAAATAAACAGCTAAAATTTTTTTTTTTTTATATATATGTCGAGCGGGACTACAATACCCACGCCATATATAAAATATATATCCTATCACTAGGAGCGTTTTTTGTTTCTACTTTATTACTTATGGTGGGATAAAGTCGATTTTGCTACTTAAAGTTGCATGCAGGTTCAAATTGTCACTCAATAAGAAGCAATAGTGCTATATAAGGCCTTAAAATCACTTATAAGCAACTTTTACATATAAGTGGGAACATACCCTTATTTGGAACTAAAAGTTCCAAATGACTAGTACAATAGCGAATTATATCACCAATAGTGGCTAAAGGGATAATTTTACGGCTGTTTTGGAACCAAAAAATATTGCCACTTTAAGGCCTAAGAAGTACCTTATTGCCACTCCAACGCATAAATAGGTCTCAGTAGGAGGTTCTTGGAACCAAAAGCAGTTATTTTCACTTATTTCAAACCACTAACGAACTAAAAGTTCTATTATAGTTCCTATTTGCGCCTTGTCAAAATATATTTAATAGTCTTGCTTGTTTAATAGTCTACAAAAGAGCAAATAATTACTATTGGTAATATCATTCACTGCTTTGCCACTCGCAAGATACAAATAAGTGATTATTAGACTTGATAGTTCCAAATAAGGAACAAATAAGTGAAAATAAACACTGTAGGATCTTTTTTGTTTCGCCATGTTTACAAATGGAAGCCTATGAAAATTGATTATTTTAACCAGAATTTTATCACACTCACGCATAATCACAGACTTTTGATAGTTGTGACGATGTTACTTTAATATTGTACGTAACCTACAATCATTAGGTCAGGTTTTTAACAGTTTTATTTCTTATTCGTATCTATTCCTTATTTAATTTAGCACTCTCTTTTTTAATATTCCTGATCAAATGAAGGGCGCGTCGAAATTTACAAAGAAAACATACTATAGTTTCACAGTAAAAAACAAATCGCAAGAATTTCGTGCTTATTTCAATGCTTGTATAACGTAAAGTTTTAATCACAATCAAACAGTCATATAAATCCAAAATGAATATGGCAGATCACGTATTACTTTTAATAAAACACAATTTGACAGTTGCCTTGCCACTCAAAGATAATTTTGGCGACTCATTTATCACTCATTGACCGAACTGAAATGTTTTCATTCGTTCACTGCGCATAACTTTCACCCATAGTTCTAATTACCACTTAAGGTAATTGTGAGATCTCTTATGGATTCTATTTAGCACCAAAAATAGGCTGCAATTTTTCTCCTTTTGGTTCTATACTGGTGGCATAAGGGTTCTTGCCACCTATATAGCACTTAGTCATGGTGGTAAATTTCACTTAAGCATCTAATTAGATATGATATACGAGCTATTTAGACCCTGTTGTGCTACTTGGGTATGTATTGGTAAAAATTAAAATTTTGCAAGTCAATGTTAATAATAGTAGGTACCTAAGTAGGATATGTCATTTTAGTATTTTTTTATAACAATTGTGTTACATTATGATATAAAGTGGGTATTGGATTGTTTAATATTTTTGCTATGTTTTGGTTTGATCGAAATTTTTACAATAGCACAGATATCGACGACCTATTTACTCTCCAGAAAGAGTGCATAAAACATGGATAGGTAGCTGTAAACCGTATATTGTCGAATACGAAATTCTGACACAGGCTTATATCTATATTCTCGAAATTTGTAAGTTTTTTTAGAAATCATCCACATTTTTTTTTCAAAATTTAAAGATCGACCACGACGTTTTCAAACCGGGGATAAAAACACTTTGGTATCAACCCCAAAATGTTCACATTGTTGTGTTCCGGTGTGGGGGTAAGATAGCCGGTGAAATTACTAGCATAGAGGCATTCTATCTTCGTCCTCCGGGTAGGCAAGCACTTGTGTCTCCTCTGGTGTTGCAGGTGTTTATGGGCGACGGTAATCGCTTTCCATCAGGCGATACGTTTGCTCGTTTGCCCCCTATGACATAAAAAAAAAAAAAAAAAAAAAATCCAGACAACTACACAAAACAGGCCTAAATGTGATAGCAGTATAAATATATAATAAAATAAGCGAGGATATAAAACAACAAACAACAGAACAGCCAGCAGTTTAATGGGTTGAAGGACTTTCGTATAAAAAAAAAAACCGGTCAAGTGCGAGTCGGACTCGCGCACCGAGGGTTCCGTACAAATACTTTTCATCCTTAAGTGGTTAAGTTAAGTTTGCACCTGGTATGTATAGCGCCCCATACAAATGAGGTGCAAAGTTAACGCAACCAACCCGTTTGTTGTATGGGAGCCCCCCTTAAATATTTATTTTATTTTATTTTTAGTATTTGTTGTTATAGCGGCAATAGAAATACATCATCTGTGAAAATTTCAACTGTCTAGCTATCACCGTTCTTGAGATACATCGGATAATCTAATTGAATAATATTAATAACTATGAAATCATAGAACATTCAAAAAAAAAAATTGTGTTATCTTATGTATAATGTGTATATTGCTACGCGCTATCAGGGCCCGTCAGAAACTGTATTCAAATCTGATAAAATCTTTGTACATACTAAGACAGCTATGAGATGTAGACCCATTGTAGAAGGTGTATAATTTGAGGCCTAATTGGCGCTATAAGAGCTCTTTAACCGGATAGAACCACTATAGAACGTTAACGGAGCCTAAGCACAGAATAAAGACACTGCAGAAGCCGCACTCTTTTGTTATTTGCCGCTTTTGCAAAGGAATTATAGCCTACAGTGTCTGATTGGTAATACGAAATGATATTGGTTTTCGTGTGTGATAATTATAATTTAAATAAAACAATTTAAACGGATTATATCGTGTATATAAATTATTTGAGCCTCCCTGACGTTTCAGTACCTTTACAGATACCGTTGTCAAAGGTTGACTGAGAAAAACACAATTTTTCTCTGTCAAAGTTACATTTGTGCAAACTACCCATTTTGTAAATATTAATTTAAAATAAAGGTGTTCATACATGCCAGATGGGCCTAATGTGTAAAGACAGTTTTACACATGTGCCAGAAGGGCATTTATTATTTTATTTAAAATATCTACCAGCGGTTCACTAAAGGCTTACTGAGGAGAAAGAACCGCCAAAGAAAACTCCCAGATTGCCTTATTTATTACTTTGAAATACTTTTAAACAAAAAACTCTATATATACTACTTTTAATTAATAATAATTATTGTTACGGACAGCTTTGCGAAGCATTATTAATTTAAGTAAATTAATAAATAAATATTTCCCTGTAAATTAGATATAAGATTTCACCCATAAAAGTGGCAAACTTATTTAAATGTGTGTAAAATCACTTATTATACCGAGCTCCCGTCATGTCTTAATAAAGACCATGTAAAGACTAAGAATCAAAACAAAGATGATTCATAGGAACTTTCCATCCGAAAGACGAAACAGATGAGTCATCTTTGTTTACATTAGATGTAAAATTTAAGGATTTTTTTTAGATTAAATTAAAATCTGTGTAGAATCATTTATTATGATTAATAAAGTAAATTCATTTAATTTGTCCCGGCCGCAACCGTCCGAGAGCACCACAACGCCGAAAATAAGCGAACGCGCAGCGCGCAGCGCCATAAGAGAGATAAGGCAGGTGTATATCTCGGACGGTGCGAGCGAGACGGCCTCTTGCCGGGGACAAAGAAACACTAGGTATTTTTGCATCTAACAGTCTGACGGGAGCTCCCACGACGTAAACATGTATTTTATTTTGTGTATTCAAACGGCGTCAATCCGTAGAATAAGTTAGTTTTAAGCTCAGTAATGTATAACTGTAGTAAATTAAAATATAAACACAGGGCGGGCGTCCCCCTGGACCTAGAGTCGAATTATATAAAAGGACGGCCATTTTTGCATACATTCACTTCCAGTTCTTGTTCTCTTGCATTAACCATCTTGTAACAGTGTAGCGTAGTACCATCGGTCCGCGAGTTAGTTTGTTAGTATAGCGTAGTACCACCGGTCCGCGATTTAGTGTAAATTCATAGACAGAGACTATAATTAATTAAGTGTAAATTTAAGTGTTATTTCCGATCCTTGTTGTTTTGTTTGTTTGTTAAATTAGTGTAAATATATAATATATCGTCTGATTTAGTTTGCGTTTTCGTTTCGTCCGTTCGTTTACCTTAGCCTACAGTCCACTTCGCTCCATAACTC
Source organism: Apotomis turbidana (assembly GCA_905147355.2). NCBI lineage: Eukaryota > Metazoa > Arthropoda > Insecta > Lepidoptera > Tortricidae > Apotomis > Apotomis turbidana. The sequence goes on from LR990302.1 coordinate 3,282,500, forward strand.
ATCCCTGAGTTTCGGAGTGCCCTTGTAGCCGATAGCCGACGGACGCGGTTGTCGTCTACAATTATAATGTTAAACGTTGTGTCAAAAATAAAAAATAAACTTATCTCTCTTTCCAGTCTGAGGAGAGCAGGGAGTCTGAGGAGGGCAGGGACAATGCGGTCTCCCTAGGTGGAAAAAAGGGCAAGAAGAGGCTGTGTATTTTCACCTCTGACCGGGAATACTGCGTCTCGCAGGACAAACAACGGTGAGACTTTAATATTAGAGGAAAATCAAAGAACGATAGAAAACACACACGAAGAAATCAGAAAAGAAATTACTAGGAGTATGAAATCGTTACAACAGCTGTAACCATTTCTTTTAAAATATTAAAATAACAAATTACATTTAATTAATTCTAGTCATATCAAGAAACAACCTATTGAAAATAATTTTTTGCATCACTCACCCGTATTAGGGAAAACACAACAACTCATTTACAAATGTACAGACATAGTCCGAGAACTGTACATAATAATATTACCTATTGACAACTCAGTAGCAATTTATTTACAACTTTTTGAGATGTATTCAAGACATATAATAAGTAGTATAATTTCACAGTAAATGTAAAACATTTTAGCTAGGAAATGGCAACACCATATCTTTTGTCATCGAAATTCTATTGATTTTTCTCAACGAGTTCTTAGGCTCGGCCAGTAACGTAGCTATTCAGCCAATAGTTTATAAATGTAGCAGTAAGTATTTATGATCATATTCAAGTTTTTAAGTTCATAATAGTAAGTAGTAACTAATTTATTGTATTGTTTAAACTAAAGTTTTATAAGCTAAGGCTATTTAATTAGATGTAACGTTAAATCGTTACACAATCTTCCGCGCTAAATAATAGGCTAGTAGACCCAGTTTTGAAATATACTTGAAATGGTTAATAATGATCTTACTAGCTCTGAAAAAAATGTATTGTATTTTTGTGAAAGCTAGAAAGCTAAATTTTATCAATTGAAAATTAGAAATTTCAAGAACAGTCAAAGACGCCGTACGCCATTTTTGCCTTTTGCTAATCTGTGGCGTGACGTAGAATTACCTGTAAATATTCAAAATTCAACCGTCGTATAGTGCCATTCCGCTCACTCCAATATACTTTGACAGGAGATCGAGAGGGACGGCACTATTCGAAGTCGTCAAAGTAGACTTTCAGTTTTGTTTACATGACCGATGACGTCACTATCATGAGCGAAAATGGCGGACAGCGTTTTAAGCATTTCAAAATAAAGATTAAAAACCATATTTTCAAATTCAATTTTTTTAGTCATCTTTCACTTTTATGAATTGAAAAATATATATTTAGGTTTCCTTTGCTAAATACTACACGAAATAACATTATTATATTACAATTTGACATGAGTCAACTAGCCTATTGCGAACACTTCTAGCACGTTGTAAAACTTGGGGTCAAGATTGCAAGATAAATCTGTGTTAGCGCGGTGCACAACCGTGTTGTAGGCACAGTCAGCATCAAAAGTAGCTGACCATTTGACATATGCCGGTAGTACAATGGTCAGCTAGATTGCGATGGTGACTGTACATCGATAACGGATGCCATCAAAACGCCAGTGACGTAGCTACCGTAGAGCTTGGCGGGGCCCCCAAACTCATAGGGGATTTGGCCACACTCACTTTTTAGGGCTTCGTACCTAATGAGTAAAAACGGAACTTTTATTACTAATACTCCACTGTCCCCTCCAGGGACGGACCCCTTCGTGTCTTATGAAACGTGATAGCTACACGGTTGTAATTTTCACAGAACAAATACTAACACCTGAATTAAATAAATATTAAAATATAATTCTTTTCAAAAACCATATTTGGAGAGCCCGGTTGCGTTAACTTTACACCTCATTTGTATCCGGCGCCATACATACCAGGTGCAAACTTAACGTAAACATAATAACCGGCTAGTTAAGATGGGATAAGTGTTTGTACGGAACCCTCGGTGCGCGAGTCAGAATCGAACTCGGACGATTTTTTAATTTTGTACGGCAGCCTTTATCAGCCAGCGACGCTAATACAAAACGCCGTCTCTCGTGCATACTTAAGCATAATTTGAAAGCCTGAAAGTGTTGCCCTTCTCACCTTCCTGTCGCCTTCTCTCTCGGCTGTTATCGTCGCTGGCCTGGTTGGAGGCCTGCTCCATCATAAATCGCGGCACTGCGTGTAGGATGCCGGACGCTCAGAACCGCGGATGAGTACCTTGGCAAAACTGGTATCTTGGTCTGTGCGTAACTATCATCTATCTGGGCTCTATATTGCGGAGTGGAAAGCAGTCCCGGCCAAGATTATGCGTGACCAGTGGCAGCGTGAAGTTGTGGCCGGGCCCTTAACCTCTCTATAACCTCAATATTACATTTTGTTTCAGACGCCGCTCAAATCAGCTTTGAATCAATCCTGTTCAACTTTGAATCAGTATAGTGTTTGTGTGCAACTCTGTGTTTTATTTATTTTTTAACCATCCACAAATTTACAGTCAGACAAACAATTGGTCTACTACTTTCCGATAATTTTCACGAGTGTCAAGGGTGTAAAAGTGATGCCCCCGTTTCATGGATGTCTGTACATGAACACGTGTACGCATAAGACCAAATATTCCGGACCACATGCCCTACGTTCTCCGATTACAGAAGGCTGGACTTTTGTTAGAAAATTATTTTCATCGTTTGACGGAATGTAACTAGTAACATAGTCAGACCAGGATCTGATGATAGGATCTCGGAAAAATCGAGAAAACTCTTCAAATAATATAGGCATTCCATTATCGCGGAACCAATTTGAGGCCACCAGCCCTCATGTCGTCAGTTCGGCGTATCCCTCTAAGGACCTAGGCACATAGCCCGTACCAAAACCTAGCCAAAAAAAAATGTTTTTGTAAGGTAGGTAATTTGACTACAATATCAGGCCCTTCACGATCTCGCCAAACTAGCCAAGTCAAGTCTTGATATTGAATTACACCCCAAGTAAAATAAATGCATTGAGTATGTCTCATGTCCTTGTATCTTAAAAGTTTAGGGCAAAGAACTTGGCGCCCATATAGATCTCAATTCTTTTGTCGGGGAAGTCGACAACGTTGCACGCGATATTGAACTTGGCTCTCGTTTAACATTTATGTTTTTGATGGGATCAATATTTATATTAGTTTAACGTGTGTATCTTTGAGTCTTTCCGTGGCATCAAATCCCAAACGGGTGGACTATTTTAAATAGATTTAGATTTAGATTTTAGATTTTATTTATTTCACACATATAGGGATACATTATAAATTACACATAGTCAATTTACACGAATCTACACGGTGATCGTCAACATAATAAACAGATTAAACAAATTCAGCAAGTCATAATTCATTAGATAATTAAGAAAAAACAATGTCAAAAATTTCAAAAAATATAACAATTTAAATAATGTCGAATAAATATGTCAATAAATTCACTTAATATACAAATTAAATGTCAACAGTCACCACAAAGGATCGTCGCCTACACTAAAATACAAAACACTTTATCTAAATATGTCAAGATAATCTTTAACTGAGTACAAAGGATTTTCCAATAAAAGGTTTCTCAATTTACACTTGAATACCATGTCGGATGGTTCATTCCGAAGATCGGCGGGTAGGCGTTCATAGTATAGTCTTACTTGTTATGGACGGTTTTGGCCTGGAAGCTGCACTTTGTGATGGAAGCAAGCCGTTTTGCACAGTGATAATATAGACCAAAATAAACGATTTCACTTGAGGCGAAATTAGTTTCACCCCTTAGGAACAGAGATGGCGCCACTTATTCAAAAAAAGTTTAAAAAATTCTAAATCCTGAACGGATACTCCGATTTTGACGTAAGAGGTGCCAATCGGCAGATAATTACCCAATTTAACATGAAAAAAATTAAAATCACGTAGAAAATAATTTTGGATACCTAAGAAATAATATTTTCTGAAAAAAATATTTCAAATTTGTGATTTTTGGAATTTTACTCGTAAAAATGTATGTACATGGTACTTTTTTTATTTATTTATATTAATACACAACTAATTTTACATTTACGAAAAAAAACCGCATATCATTAGCTCGTATAACTCCAAAGTTATTGAAGAATACAGACATGGCGCCGCTGGGTCAAAAAATCTTACAAAAAATCTAAAACCTCAACGGATATTCCGATTTTGATAATTAAGGTGCTAATCGACAGATAATTATTTAAATTAGTTTAAAAAAATAAAATAAAAATTCAAATAGGCAAAAAGTAATAATATTTCCAAAAAAAAACATACATTTTGAAAAAATATTTTTTTTTTGGGGTTTTATGTAATTTCATATAAAAAAAAATATGAATATGGCTTTATTTTACTTATGTATATTATAACACTATTAGGTAATTGATCGCTTAATAAAAAACCGCATACCGAGAACTTGTACAGTTCCAACGGTATTGAAGATTTTACTATAGGGTGCCGGTGCGATGTTGCCGCCACACTTGCAACTTATGTACATGTATCTAGAAAAGTATTCTCCCGTTTCGAAGGTACTGATTACCCTGAAAATATAACCACAATTGAAAGTACAAATAATAATCATCCCAAGTAGCACACAACACACTTATATCCCTTGTACAGCTTTACAGCTTACACAGCTTGTACAGCTTAAATTAGAGTTTTCACGGGTGAATAGGCTCTTATACAACCAGTTTGCTAATATCACAAGTATATTCTGCCTATTTTCACTAAACTGTGCATTGTAAGGTGCATGTTAGGCCGTTGCATCGGCTGCAACAACGCATTTTTCCATAGCTCGATTTGCACCCATACTAACTGTTCTATTGTGGATCGCACCTGCAACCTGCTTCCAACGCCATTCCATTCCCAAAAAGAAAGGACTTGGGACAGGATATATCCAAATTAAGACGTTTATTTCACATTTGGCTCGCTTGAAACGCTACACGCAGAACATGTTGTTCAATGGCAGCTGAAGTAGTCGGCGAAAGGCTTACTTACTAGTAGACCGTTGCACTGACGACTGCAATTTGAATGCTTCGATGCTTTCACAGAGCTGGCGACAAGCCTTTCGCTGACTACTTCAGCTGCCATTGAACAACATGTTCTGCGTGTAGCGTTTCAAGCGAGCCAAATGTGAAATAAACGTCTTAATTTGGATATATCCTGTCCCAAGTCCTTTCTTTTTGGGAATGGAATGGCGTTGGAAGCAGGTTGCAGGTGCGATCCACAATAGAACAGTTAGTATGGGTGCAAATCGAGCTATGGAAAAATGCGTTGTTGCAGCCGATGCAACGGCCTAACATGCACGTTACAATGCACAGTTTAGTACAAATAGGCAGAATATACTTGTGATATTAGCAAACTGGTTGTATAAGAGCCTATTCACCCGTGAAAACTCTAATTTAAGCTGTACAAGGGATATAAGTGTGTTGTGTGCTACTTGGGATGATTATTATTTGTACTTTCAATTGTGGTTATATTTTCAGGGTAATCAGTACCTTCGAAACGGGAGAATACTTTTCTAGATACATGTACATAAGTTGCACGTGTGGCGGCAACATCGCACCGGCACCCTATAGTAAAATCTTCAATACCGTTGGAACTGTACAAGTTCTCGGTATGCGGTTTTTTATTAAACGATCAATTACCTAATAGTGTTATAATATACATAAGTAAAATAAAGCCATATTCATAATTTTTTCATATGAAATTACATAAAAGCCCAAAAAAAAAATATTTTTTCAAAATGTATGTTTTTTTTTTGGAAATATTAATACTTTTTGCCTATTTGAATTTTTATTTAATTTTTTTAAACTAATTTAAATAATTATCTGTCGATTAGCACCTTAATTATCAAAATCGGAATATCCGTTGAGGTTTTAGATTTTTTGTAAGATTTTTTGACCCAGCGGCGCCATGTCTGTATTCTTCAATAACTTTGGAGTTATACGAGCTAATGATATGCGGTTTTTTTCGTAAATGTAAAATTAGTTGTGTATTAATATAAATAAATAAAAAAAGTACCATGTACATACATTGATACGAGTAAAATTCCAAAAATCACAAATTTGAAATATTTTTTTCAGAAAATATTATTTCTTAGGTATCCAAAATTATTTTCTACGTGATTTTAATTTTTTTCATGTTAAATTGGGTAATTATCTGCCGATTGGCACCTCTTACGTCAAAATCGGAGTATCCGTTCAGGATTTAGAATTTTTTAAACTTTTTTTGAATAAGTGGCGCCATCTCTGTTCCTAAGGGGTGAAACTAATTTCGCCTCGAGTGAAATCGTTTATTTTGGTCTATATTATTACTGTGAAAAACGGCTTGCTTCCATCACAGAGTGCAGCTTTTTTTCATAACAAATAGGACTAGTAGGTCGGACCGATGACTCGCGGGTTCTTACCTGCAAGTGCCATTCGTCGCGGGACGGTTCGAAGTCTCCCCGTCGATCGAATTTGCTTACCACAAACCTCGACACGCTTAAACATTGGCAAATTATTTCTTACGAACAACAACACTTCGAACATATATACTGAGTAGTGCGTCATAATTCGATGCGTTACGAAAAGGTCCCTGCATGGATGTCGTGGTTGCACACCGGCAAGAGTACGTAATGCTCGCTTCTGTATGATAAATACTCGATTGGCATCCGTAGAGTTTCCCCAAAGGAGTATACCATATGACATTAAGGAGTGGAAGTGAGCAAAATAAACCGATCTTAATGAAACTTCCGATATTAGGGGTTTTAGTTTCCGCAACGCAAAAGCCGCACCACTCAGTCTGTCGCACAGCGAATCGACATGGCACTTCCAGTTAAGATTGGAGTCTAACATAAAACCTAGAAACCTGGTTTCGTTGCATAACGGCATCGGGACATCAGATAAACAGGGAGGCAATGAGATATGCCGTCCCGAAAAAATCATTATGTTGGATTTTGTTACATTTAGGAGCAACCCATTTGCGGAAAACCACCGTTGTAACTGTCTACACACCTCGCTTATGCCATCGCCGAGCTGCTCGTACGTTCGCGCACTAACTATGACCGTCGTGTCATCTGCGAACAGCACGGACAAACCAGTTGTTATGGCGGACGGGAGATCGTTAACGAAGGTCAGAAACAACGTATTTCCCAGGGCTGATCCTTGGGGGATTCCTGATGTGACATGGCCAACGTCAGACTCGAATTTTTCGCCATTTGTGGACAGTTTTACCACTTGTCTACGGCCCGACAAAAATGACGTAAACAACCGATGGGCTGGGTCCCCTACACCATAATGACGCAATTTGTTCAAAAGCAGTTTGTGACTTATTATATCAAAAGCTTTCGATAAGTCGCACATAATGCCGGCCATCTTGTGTCTGTCATCAAGACCTGTGAGGATACAATCAAAGATCTTGTGCGCTGCAGTGGTCGTAGACATGTTCCGCCGATATGCAAACTGATTTGGTGTTAACAGGTCGTTCGCCTCTAGGTGTGTCATTAAGCTAGATGACAACAACGATTCAACTATTTTAGATATAGTCGGTACTATGGTTATGGGCCTGTAGTTGTTTACATCCGTCCTGTCGCCCTTCCCCTTGTAGACAGGACACACCCTAGTACTCTTAAGCACGTCAGGGTATATACCAGCAGTGAACATCTCATTTATTAATACAATCAAAATGTTAGAAACGACTGGCCAGATACATAGGATTATGTTTAGCGACATATCATATGCATCCACGGTAGTGCGCGTTTTTAACATTGATTGAATTGTTGTGTTTAGGAGTTCATGTGTTATTTTTGGGAGCGTAAATGTCGGCATATCCGATCCACAGAGGTGCTGTCGCAAGTATTGCGTGGAAATCGACTCATCACTCGGTATGACATATTTAGCAACAATATTCAAGAAATGGGAATTAAATTTGTTAGGGACTTCGCTGTCTGGCAGTTTGGTATTTGAAATTGGGTCGTTTAGGCATATTTGTTGGGACTTTGTTTTAGTACCAATTTCATCATTTATGACCCTCCAAATTTCTTTAACTGGATTTTTGCTTTCTCTTAGCTTCTGTTCTATGTGCTCCTGCCGTGCCTGCAAAGTTGCGGTTTTGATCAGCTGAGAATAGTGGGCAATACACTCGGATATTATGGTGCAGTCAGGGTATTGGCGTCGTATTTCTTGGAGGTCATTGTGTTTGCGTATGTACTCGGACAGCTCGTCATTCATCCAGGATAGAGTATTCTTATTATTTTTGAGTTTCAACGATTTTACTGGGAAATGTATATCAATGTAGAATGTCAATATATTAAATAATTTACTAAATTTAGAATTAATGTCATGAATATCATTGTCAATAAAACTAAAATCATAATTTGCTATGTCAAAATAAAATAAACGAATAGATTCTTGGTTAAATATCCGACGTTTTACAACATGTTCCGTGGTATTACTGTGGCCGCCACTATGTTCCACTGCGAATTCATACCTCTGCGCATTGTGATCGCTGATTGCGGTGTCCACTGCCGACACGGTAAGGGAATCGCGAATATAGTTCGCTATGCCGCAGTCAATGCATGAGGTAGAATCCGCAGTGACGCGGGTGGGAAAATTCACAGTATTTTTGCAGCCATTGCTGCGAAGTATGTCGTCAACCCGCCGTCTTAAACAGTTAGTCGTGGAATAATCAACGTTTTGGTCGCCTATTATGAGAAACCCTTTATCTTCGTCATTTAATTTATACAATAATAATTCCAATTTTTCCAAGTAAATGTCAAACTCGCCATTTCCCGTTCTATACAACACAATGATAATTAAATTTATAGATGCTATTTCAATAGCCGTAATTTCGAAATGATACGGAACGCAGAGGCTATGCAGGTCATTACGCTGTTTATACTGTACGCCGTCCCGGACGAACAGCGCCACCCCACCATGTGCGTCGGCGCGCGCGCGGCAGTACCCGTTCGCGAGCGCGTACCCACATAACCTCACACGATCTAATTCACTTTTTCGGCACCATATTTCACTTAATCCTAATACATGTGGACTTTGAGTGCTACATAATAAATCTAACAGTGAAGTTTTCCCACTAATCGATCGTACGTTCTGGTGAATAACTGTAAATTGTGTTGTTACCGTGTTGTCATTCTCCCTGGTTGTGCATCGGAGTTTTTTGGCTGGACGATATTGAATAGCCGTATTCTCACACCGTCCGGCCAGTTTGCAGCGTTTCGAGCAATGGATTGTTTGTCAGCTGGCACCTCCAGACGGAACGACGTGTAGGCTCCTCTAGTGACGACGAGCTGTTCACATACTGGCGCCGAAATACCCATCTGGCTCCTGCAATGATGGACTACATCCTCAACTGCTGTATCTTCACTTAGGTTGAAGATATGTAAACTGACGACGCGAGGCGCCGCGGCACGAAGACCAGAGGAAATAGTCCGAGGTGCTGGATTTTCGTCTGCGACCAGAGCTTGTTTGCGACCGGCGCAAGATCCCGAGGCGACCGACTGTATCTTGTTACCTGCTTGCTGCTTGTTCGATACTTTTTGATTTGCTACGCTAGCCGCGCGACGAGATCGAGTTCGGCGTTGATCAGTTACCGGACAAGGGTTCACAGGATCTAAATTATTAGAACTGTCTTTGTGTGCTGTGAACAAAGGTGTTGAAACAGCAGTCTTGGAAATCGCCATCACGCAGTCCGTGGGTTCAACAAGGTTGTCGGGTTCGGGTTCTCGAGACGGTGATATCGGTGTTTTTGGTGTGCATCCATCTTCACAATTTAGTAGCGGTTGATCCGTAAGATAGATAATGCCCTGGGGGCCAGACTCATTCAGTGTTTGTGGTGGTATTTTCCGTGTTGGTGCTACTGAAGCTGTGCTGGTGACTGCGCGCAATAATAATAATAATAATAATAATTTATTGATAAAACATAATGTACAGAGGTGACGGTTAAATTCTATACTTAAAAAACAAATAAATTCACAATTTACATAACCTGAACTAGGGTTGCCCCTGTGTTTCAGGCAATGGGAAAGCCTTTACATTATTTAATTTAAGTACATATTCATCTATCTATTGTAGCTTAACTACTAAAATTTACACTAAAGAACTTAATTCAACTAAACAAATATTTATTTCATGACAGCCAGTAAGTTCTCTGTATCTTCGTACGTCATAGTTTGTAGTGACTCACGAAGCGCTTTCTTACATTGAGCGAAGCTTAGTGGATATAGGTCCAATTTCGCATTTAGTCTATTGTAAAGAAATGGTCCCAGAAATATGAAAAATCTTGTAGAGAAAGCATGTTTTGCTTGCATGTTATAGGAGCAAACAATATCTTTACGCCTCTTGTTTTTATATTCGGTGCTGTAAGGAGTTATGCAGTGCTGCCTTAATACTGTGCCGTGGATAAATAACTGGCGAACTGTTAGTACTTTACATTCACTGTATATAAGGTTAGTAGGGTAGAGGTAAGGACGATAGGTATGGACCTTTAGGATTGCTCTTTGGGCTCTTTCTAATTTTAGTAATGTGGTTTTAGCCAAACCTCCCCATGACGTTATGCAATACGTTATTATTGATTGGCAAAGAGCAAAATAAACTGTCTTGAGGAGCTGCTCATCCGCAATATCCTCTCTATGCTTTCGTTTTGACACGTGAGTAGTTTTTGTTGCTCTCTGATGATGTCATAGCACTGATTTATCTGCACCTTCATGTCGACAATTTCGTTTTTTAAATTTAAAATGTCATCCACCAACCTTATAACGGCCGCTGCATTTGTTGTTGATTTCTTCGATGGTGCCATTTGCCGTGATTTAATGTCAATTTATGAAACTATAGTGTGTTAACTTATAATTTAAACACGTTTAAACTAGGAAGTAGTGCTATAAAATAATTAAATGAATTAAAAAATCTAAGGATCTTTTTACGTTGCTGTTTACTGCACAACAGCGCCCTCTATATACTAGGCTGTATTATAATACAAATTAAAGTCGCCGTTTTCACGATATTCAGCTTTGATTGGACCTAGTCACAAGATCTCAGTCAATATTGAAGCTAATTACAAAAAAAAAATAGTGGTTATGTACGGTTTTAGTAGCATTTCTAATAACCTACATTACATCAGAGGCCGGGAAAATGAGGATTTCCGGCCAAGTAGGTATATACGGCGAATGAATGAACGAGGCCGGGAATCCGTTTTCACGACGAGGCATGTATAGTGCTTTTCTCAAACATACAATGAAATAAAAAAATATACTTCAAAGAACAACATTTTATTAATTGACAAATAGGACATTTTAGTCTAACAACCAACCTTTAAAAACAAAACCTGCTTTTTGTCAAACCAGCCAGCTGTGTGAATGACCTTGTTGTTGAAACCAAAAAAAGTTACTTTGCAGGCCTAGGCCTGAAAAGCAGTATGAAATCCCTTTACAGTCCTCTCGAGTTGTTGCGCCCAAAAAGCGATACTTCCGAGCCTATTATAAGGAACGTAAAGACAATATTTCATGGCATGTTTGAGAAAAGATAATTTCCGGAGTCGCCGTCGCCGGACACTAATAGACACGATGACATAGCGGGGGTTCTTTGAATTATAAATTTAATATAATTTAACTAAAAAAAGTAGTTACAGGCATTCGTCAACAATTAGAACCTAATAGTGAACTAACTTAAGAAACCCGGATTGGATTTTCGAGACAGAAGGAGGGAACAGGAGACTTGTATGAGGTTGGGGAAGAGCACGGGGCACGGGAGAGCAAAGATCCAACAAGGAGTTAGACAGGGGTGTCAACTCTCACTCATATTTAATTTATTTATAGAGTCAGCCATAAGTAAAATAACCGATGAGGCTCTAGAGTCAATAAAATTTAAAGGCATATAATATTTTTATACGTTTTGCAGACTAGCCACAAATGCCACTAAATAGGAAACCTACTTAACACTTTGGAATTAATATTTTACGAGTTTGAATTAAAAATCAACGTAAACAAAACAAAAAATGCTTGCCGCATCAAAAAGTAACTCAAAAGATAGAACAATTAAATTAAATAACACAAGAATAGAACAAGTTGTACATTTAAAATATTTAGGTAGCATTATCAACAGAAAATCAAAATGTAGTCAAGATATTTTATTTATTTATTTATTTAAACAACATACAGCTATCTTTACAGGTCTTAACCTAATACGATAGTGTGGAAATTTAAAACTAGATATATTTAGGCACTTACGATTACACATATACATATACATTTTTATTACAATTCCCATTATATTAAAAAACACGACTAAAATAACATTCAATTATCCTACTAAGTATAAGTAGCATAAAACATAAAGGGTTGCTTTTGTGAATTCGCTCAGAGCACAGTGAAATAAATCGATTACCATTGCTACCCGGTTAAGGGTACAAAGTGCCCTGACAAAGGGTGCTCGGCTCAACAACTGTGTCCTAGCGCGGGGCTCCGCGAACAGGCTTGGCCGCAGCCGGCGCCACACGTACCGATTTGGGACTCTAAAGCCCACCTGCGCCAGAACATCAGAATTAAATAGTTTACCTCGCAACAATTTAAAAATGTACAAGGCTAATCCCAATCCCCTTCTGACTTCTAGTTCATTGTATCCTACCATCCCCAACACAAACAATGTAGGATACATTAAAGGGTAAAAAGGGTATACACCATATAATTTAAGGTATAAGAATCTTACAAATTTATTTTGTATTCGCTCCACCATAAGCCTATATTTAGCCTCATGTGGGGCCCAGATGGCTGCATTACTCTCCAGGTGACTTCGGACTATCGCCACGTACAAAACGCGTATTGCATGACTGTTCCTGAATGTTCGCGACTGCCTCATTATAAATCCTAAATATTATTGCTAGAACAGCCATGACCATGGCAATAGGCATTTAGTAACAAAAACAACATATTATTAATATCGAAAATATAAATGAAAACCAGAATACATGGAAAATTATATGGCACTGAAAGACAACAGGAGAAAGACAGGGAGAGGTTGGAGGCGTTTGAGATGTGGTACTGAAGGAGAATGGAAGGCATAAGCTGGACTGAAAAATCTCAAACGCAGAGGTCTTGAATAGGATAGGAGAGAAAAGGGCACTAATATAAAATCGAAGAGGAAAAATTATAATCTGCTAAGACATGGTTTTTTCCTCAAAAATATCATAGAATGGAGAATAGGAAAAATCGAGAGAAAGCGAGGTAGAGAATGGCCAAGACGAAATTACTTTGAGCAAATAAAAGAAAAGGTTAAGGAGAAATACCAAGAAAGAAACGGCTGGCGATTGCTACACCGACAAGAGCGCATTTTTTAAATTGAAGAAGAGAAGTTACAGGAATGTAGGGCCCAACTGTGTGGAAGGATATAATGCTGGTATAGGATCTAACTCTGCGCGTGCCGTGTTTCATAATCATAATTGGCGTGAAATAAGATACGTCAGTGAGACAAATTGATCGCAAATCAATTAATTAACGCCGAATATAACACGTTAATGTGTTAAATTACATAATGAAGCGCTTTAAATATCCATTATAATGTCACGCGCTATAATGTCACAGTTTATGCTAAAAGTACTTATTTACTTTCAAGCGGTGACTAGGTTTGTAGGCCTATTTATTGTAGATAAGCTTACCATAATAAGAAGACACCGATTGCGGATTTAAAAATCACAAATTAATTCTATCCAAATTTCACTTGTGATTAAATTTCCCATGTCCCAGTTAATGAGCAATTATACCGCAAATTGATTATGAAAAAATGATTATTCCTGAAAAGGCATTTGATAAGAAAGTGTTTATATAAATAAATTTGAGTTGAATTAAGTCCAGTTTCTGCGTCACCATGTTCGTTGCTCCGCTCTTGTGTTTAATTGTAGCCTCTGCTCACGCAAAAACTCCTCACGATCTCATAGTAAAGGTAAGATTTTTGTTTGCTCTAAGATAATAGAGAAGATTTTATTTCTAAAACCGTTGTCGTTAGCATTAACACCTCTTATTACAATCCTATCGTAAGAATGTGCCGTCAGTACAACGACCTAGTGTCAAAAAATAATGACATCGACATTTTCAATCCACGATTTTTGGTTTTCAGGAGGCAGATTGTAGAATTGCTTTCGCGTTAAACGCTCTCTGTTTACACATCTTTGAATGTTTTGTTATTCTATCTCAAGATGCTCAATATGTATAAAATGTTGAATTAAACAGTTTTGCCATTATAATAATATTACATTTATAATAATTTTTATTTTAGGATATTTTTTTTAATGTACTTATATTGTTAAAATCATGATGTGCATGCTTATTTTGGATGACATTTATCTGTAATGCCTGTCCTTTGTATCTTTATTTTTTGAAATGAATGTAATCTGTTTAGTGTGCCAATAAAGAAAGAAAATAAAGAAAGAAAGAAAGAAGAAAATTAGGCCAATCCTTTTATCAGGAAATATCACTGCTCATTTCTCTATACAAATGGATCTTTACAAAAAAATGAATAAATCTTTACGAAAATGTATTATATATTAGGAACTTAAGTCTGTGTCAGAATGTTTTGAACTTGGCGCAAATTATTATAATATTTGTGTACTGGGTGTCTGTTCGCGGCGGAAGGTATCATATTGCAACTTCGAAACATTGTAACCCATCTGTATCATTTCGCCAAATTTCTATTTGTCGCAAAGTATTTTTTTTTCCTGAAACTCGTAATATTTTTAGGATTTTATAAACATCGTTACAAAGACCGAAGAGAAGATTAGGTTAGGTTTGTTTTATAATCATTCTGACGAGTTAAGCTAACAATGAGGGTCTGCAGGAGGGAATACCGATCATGCCGCAGTACATGTCCGAGTCCGAGGTAGGCGACCTTTTTGTTTTATAGTTTCGATGTTTTTTCCCATACAGCGTTTTATAATAATTAGAGATAAAATCAAAATGGTCCGACACAGACTTTAGATCCTAAAATAATAAAATTTTCATGGAGGAAACAGACGAGAACGAAACCTCAATTTGTATAACCCGGTTACGTTAAGTTTGAATGTCGTGTATACCCGACGCCGGAGGAGCGGTGGTACATATTATCCTTTTAAGCGGTTCTCATGCTGGCTACGCGCAGAGTTTGCGAAGCGCAATTTATAATGTTATCTGATCTGGGTGCCATCTATTACGCATAATTTTTAAGTCCGAATCTTCATACGCATAACCGTGTGTAAACGAAATTTAGCCGTAAATTTGACCACCAATAAAGAACTGCTGCTAGAAAAGTAAGTTAGGTTAGGTTAGTTAGAACTGTGATCCCGAACAAAAGACAATTTGCTGTCAGAAAGTAGGATTATCAGCATTCAAAAGTTATGCGTAAAGATCATTCAGCGAGAAGACAATTTGGGGTAAAAATAATACTAATAAAAGAATAATCTGTAGCACAAAACACTTAATAGAACATACAGAATGGACACGCACACCCACGCACCGCATCGAATCGAGGTACCTCACCCCGCAAGGGCACCGAGTTGGAATCGTGTTAGCTGCGTAGAAAGATCCACAGAACTGCTAGTTAGCAGAACTGCTACTACTAGTAGGTACCTATTTGAACCTTTTTTAACTGAAAACAAAAACAGTGATGTCATCATCATCTGCTTAGATGCCGCCAAAAAGAATAATAATAATAATAATATCCTTATGATACCACTCTGGTCAGGCTCTATTTACTTCTAGAATTACATTTTATACATGTTAACGTTTAAAGTAGTTTGATACAAAAAAAAATATCACTTTTGTATCCTGAAATTCATTATTGTATAATTTCAACAAGTTGCTTCAAATTTAAAAAAAATCTACTGGTAGCCCTGGCCGGTGCGTTCCTCGGATACAGGATTAGTTTAGCTTAATCAGCGGGGAAATAGCCGGCATGATGGGTACCACCCCGCCCCAGCGCAGGGCCTTGAACTGGACATCGGTTTTAATTTTCTCAGGATAGTTTAAGTTAGTTATTGTTGTTTTATACTTGTTCATTGGTTTTAATTACTTTAGGCATTAATTTGGTAAATTTTATCGACAGGGACCCGCACCTGTAAGTTTTCCACTTTCAGTGTTTACCGTTTTACACTCTAAATTAAGTAAGTAATTAAGCACTTTATTGTACATGTAAACAACTTACAAAGAACTTAGGTACTAAGGCGAACTTATCCGCATAAGGGATAAGGGAAGAAGGTACACAAACACTCACTCTACACCCCACACTCTGTAAAATCCCTCGGTGACTTCATTTACACTATTGATAGTGTCGTGGCTTGCCGACTGCTGATCCATTCTCGACACGCGATTACTTCACCAATTATGTTTTTTTTTTGTTTGGCAGATCATACTATGGCACCAGCCATATCAATTTTAACGAAAATGATTCAGCTCTTTATGAGGGAATGAACAAAATATAATATACTCCTTTCGGTCATTGAATTCGATTATATTGTGCGCAAAAGTGATTATTGAAGTTTACATTTTAGTAGTAGATTTAATATGTTTTTTATACTCACGTACTATAATCTGTCCATCATAATTTCACAGACAAAATTACAATAACGCACTTTTTAAATTTGTAGGTACCAAAAGAACTTTAATATTCATAAGACATCACTTTACTCAACACTAATAATTACAAAAAGAGAACGTCAGCATATTTGACTATACTCGGTTTTCTAATTCAAGACCAAAAAAACTACGACAGATACGTCACTGTCAAAGTTGTCAAAATTTAAATGACATCTGAGCTTGTAAATTATTGCACCAATTGTTTTGAATACCTCAAGTGTTACAAGTACAATACCCAGATTTTGTACGAAAAATCTCCGATGTTTAAGTTTTTATTATCCCGCTAGTATTTTTGTAATAATAAATTTATCTAATTATTTGTTAAGACATAGAGTTAAAGTTATCAATTAATAAATTATCTTAGTGTTTAAAAAAGAATAAGGATTTTACTAATATTTTATTGTACCTAGTGGTAACATTGTGGTAGTTTTTTTGGTCTTGAATTAGAAAACCGAGTTTAAAACACGCTACTGTTCACTGATTGGTTGAAAGTACTTTTCTTTTTTTTTTACCAATCATGAGGCACCCGCCATGGGGCTTGTGCACAAATCACGTGAGGTTTTTTCGGCTACTTTTTGACCCCCCTCCCCCCTGGTAATATTTGGTGAGGTTCTTTGCTAACCCCCCCCCCCTGGTGATATTTGGTGAGGTTCTTTGCTAACCCCCCCTCCCCCTCACTACGTCACGTGTATTTTTTTTTCCGCCAAAATTTCATAAAATAGACTCGCTATTTTGAGGTATTTAACAAGTCAAGACTTATTTTTAACAAAACCGAGAAAAAAATATCGACTTTTTCTTAGTTCGTTCACTGTAGAAAAAATACACGTGAGGTCTCCTTATACCCCCCCTCCCCCAACGTGATATTTCGTGATTTTTTCGTGACCCCCCTCCCCCCTATGGAACCTCACGTGATTTGTGCACAAGCCCATGACAATCGCGATCATATTTTTCTTTAATAGGTCAGTTATAGTTGAACGAAAAAGATTACATCAAAAATAAGAACTCATAGCGGGGAATGAGGATTAAAGTAAAAACACAACGATATTCATGTTCATATTCATATTCATTTTTATTGATAACAGTGTTACGATACGATACGTATACGTATATAACGTGTGGATTGAGTGAGGACTCACAAACATTTATTATCCAGAAATGTGCCACTTTAGCGGTTTGTTTTGTACTTTACAAATTTCCATATTAATTTTACTTAACTATACACTACACATATATAGAAGTTTCAATCTCCTATTTTTTCATCAGAAATCGGGTTTTCGAAAGTGTGCGGATTGAGTGAGCATACGAAATTATTTGTAAAACTTTAAATACGTTACCAGGTGATCTACAAATTATTACTTACCTTAAGCATAAGTTTTACTAAAAAATAGTATATAAATATTATATGTTAAACAAAAACATTCACAGATTTCGTTGGTAGTTTGTAAGAACTGAGCTGAGTGACAAACGTTAATGAATGAATAATTTTGATTTATCTTTTTGCAAATTCATATATTAGTTTTACAATTGTTTTAGAACTTTTACTAAATGACCATCATATTTTATTTTATTTTAGATTCACTCAATCCACACGCACACAAAAGTATTGTATGCAATAGTTACACTATCAGGTCTTAAAATCTCGTATACCTTACTTAGGCCACTCAGCAAGCCTCGTGACCTAAACGCGGCACTCGACTTTAAGAACCTTCATTGTGCAACGATTGCATAAAATACTATTGTAATAATTGGGCATATAAATAAACAGAACCAACCAATCATAGCAGTGATGACGTGAGCTAGTGTCACTTACAGTAGTGGAGTAGCATACTCGTACCTGGCGGATTATATTCTTATACTTCGATTTTGTTCAGGTTCAGATTGACTTCCTTGAAGTCGATAAAGTTATCAAGAAGGTACGTACACATTTATTGATAATTACCACATATAAATAAATTTTGAATGAGGAAGTGTTATGATTTTAAGTAAATATTAACAGCGCAATATGCGCGTGATAATTATTTTTTATGGATATGGATGATAGCATCATTTGTTGGTCGTAATATCTTTCAGCGCTTATCACGCCAAAACGACTGGACGTATTTTAAACAGTTTATGTACCAGGGTAGCGTACAACTAAAGATGGTTTATTTATTAATTTCAAATTTATTGCACTAAACGAAAAGTGTACAAATGGCGGACTTAATGCCATAAGCCATTCTCTACCAGTCAACCATTGGGCTAAACAGAAACATTTTATGGTGCAGGGCCTGTCAAATATCAACATTATAGGTACCAAAAGATAAACTTATTATATATCAATAATATAATGTACACAATAAATAAACATACACAAATATGCAATACAATATAAATAAGTACATAAACATTATTTGTTGTACCCAGTGCAAAACATCATAATCGACAAACAGTCTAGGAGCTTACTAGTGAGATGCATTGGGCAACATGTGCTTGAAGGCTTGTTTTGTTTGTGCTTGCCTGATAGAAATTGGGAGATCGTTCCAAAGCCGTATTGCCTGAACAGTGAAAGACTTTGACAAAACCGGGGCGATAAGGAGGGACAATAAAATAAATAAAATAATAAATAAATATTAAGGGACAATCTTACACAAATCGACCTAGTCCCAAACTAAGCAAAGCTTGTACTATGGGTACTAGACGACGATATACATAATATATAAATACATATATAGATAACATCCATGACCCAAGAACAAATATTTGCCCCGGCCGGGATTCGAACCCGGGACCGCCGACTCAGTAGGCAGGTGTCTACCAACCGGATCAAACGCGTCGTCAGTGACAATGAGCATGAGTTTACGAGAAGTGCGAAGGACGCAACTGGGTCGAGCAGATACAAATTGAAATTTACATCTAAGATAGTCGCGGGCGCAGCTGGATGGTTACAGGTTAAGTATAGGATACTTTTTATCCGACTACGGTAGAGAAAAAGGGTCAGGCGAACAAACATTGCATGCAGCTTTTTTATGGAGTTTCATAGGTAGAGGTATAGTAAAAATTATCTAAGCTAAGCTAATCCACTTAAGAACTGAATACCATTGAACAAACCACAACTGGTAAACCACAAATTAAGATAACGAGCTCGTAGTAAAAGCAGATTGTAACCACCTTGGAAGGTTAATATAGATTATCGACTCTATTTCCTTGGACATTAGACTACAAAATGCACTAACAGAATAATGGTGATCATAACTTTTTTGGAATTTTACAACCGTCCGACTCTTCACAAGAACTTATTCTCTTGAAAAAGAACTATGAACTCTCGTCAACAAACATTTTAAACCTATTCAACAAGGAATAAGGTTGAAAATTCAATATCCACGCAATGTAGTTCTAACCTTTTTTTGTAAGTAACTGGTTGGCGCTTACAAGAACAAAAGCAGATAGGATTGTATTAGACACAATACCATTGTGAATGCAGGTAAGTTACTTAGCTTAGATAATTTATACTATAACTGGCCGTAACAATTGACGAGATATATATTAATATAATATTTTGAAGACTACAACTTTTAAGCTTTCTGTATTCCGCTTAGAGAGGGGACGTAATCATGTGTTTAAATTTTTCCTAAGATTACTACTTAATTATTTTATTAAAATGTACTCATTCTAAAATTTTGTAACTCGAAAACTATTATGACACAATGAAGAGGTAACTTTAGTCTGCTGTCTAATAAAAAAACTAATGACGTTGATTTTATTGACAGCTTTTTTCGCGGATCGTCAGACTACGTAGAAGCATAGTTGCCGTACATTTCTGTTATTTTATGTATTTTCTTATATATCTGCACACAGAAAAGATATTCAAACTGTTTTAGCGTGTGGTACACGGTACACGACACAAAGCTCCTCGACCTCTATACATATACGAATATTAATTTCCACCTGTTAGAAATATAATATGTTGTCAATTGCCATAATTTTCAAGGCACCTTGTTTTTTAATACCTTTTTTACGTTTCATAGTGGGAGGTAAGTATCAGTAGCATTTAAAAAAATGGTAGAAGACCACGGGTTTTATCTCTTTTTTTTCGTTGGTGAAATGGGATGCACTTGTAATGACAAGCTTTTATTTAACTATTTATGTTCAGATCATATCTTGCGACTCAATCTTAAAGCAGCTATCCTCAACCAATGGAGCTGAAATTTGGAATGCTTAAGTAGCTTCGAGGAGCTGGTCTGCTAGTTTCATTGGAACTACGTAATAAAATATACTAATCTTTCCAAGTTTGGACTCCGTCCTAATAAAATTACACACAAATACTCCCTCTGTACAACCCTGTGTACCAGTGAAGTCATGCCAAAATATAAGTAGGTGATAAAATACATTTGAACAAAATCAATAAAATTAATTCCTACTTATATTATAGTAGGAATTCTTGAAGCCAAATTCACTTTGCACACGCAATGGAACCCAATGTATTGTGTATATTATGACTGCGGCCACAAATTGCACTTATGACACCTTTGGCTTCAAAGTAGCAGTCTGTAGACTCATTTCATAATGCACACAATCCCCGTTGGCTCCTATTGTTTGTTAAAACAAAGCAAAGTCAATTCGGCCTCAATAAAAGATACCTCCTATACCTCACCCAATCACTTTAGTTTTTGTCAAGGTATTAGTTTTAATTGTATGTGCATCCCTGGGTACAGTTTTACTATTCCACTTTATTAAAAGGTTTAAATAAATTAATTTTAACCCGATTAAATTAGGATGTTATAATTGTAAAATGTTGAAGTCAAGTTTACTTTTTAATTTAATGGGTGCCAAGCGGCACCGGTCCGCTGGGTCATAATAGTAGGTAGTAATTGTATGGGCTGAATCAACTCGATCGCTTCGCGATCTCGTTGATTCAGCCCATACAATTACCTGTAGCGACAACAGCGTGCCGAATTTGACACGGCAGGTTGTAAGTACTCATACTTTACTCGATTGCTAGCCGATCTCTTGTTGATGCAGCGCATACAATTACTTTTGTGGCGGCGCGACAGCGTTACCGGCTGTATCTATGATTCATGTTTCAGATCGCATAGGAACCCGACCGTATCAAACCATTTTAGAACGTTGTTATTATGCGCCAAACGAGTCAATAGTGATATTTATATCAATGTTGTTACAGAGATGTGTCAACTTTCGAATTACAAGACGTGAATTTAACTGGACTATGAAACGAAAATTATTGTACTAGGTATTTTGAATAATTTTGCCGCTTTACACTATTTTTCTCGATTTAATTTAGAAACGGAATCTGAAAGCCCCCAAACTACAGATTTGCTCGCAATCCCCTGTCGCATGACAAGCTTCTTGAGCGTTACAAGCATAAGACGTTGGCAAGCAGGCGTAATGCGGGGGAATAGTTGTATACAATACATGCGCAGGCCACAGGCGGCAGGCAGTTCCTTCACATAGAGCGCAAACCAAGCCTCTATACGAGGCCCCGATGGCTGCGGCCAATGCGCCGGGCTCCGACCGCCGACACTTGTTTATTAAATAAAAGTCGTCTGTACTAACTGAAATTCTGAAATTACACTAAAGAAAAAAAAAAAGATGTCTGATCCAAGAGAATATTACATAACAAAACCAATAAACTCTTCAATAGAGATTTTATATACTTCATCCGAATTATATACTCTCGATCTAAACGATGCGTGTGTTGAAGAAAACTAAAAAATCTCTATTGAAGACTTTTTAGCTTCGTTATATATGAAACGATATCAAAAGAAAATAATGCGACTTTTTTTTCGGTGTAGTTTCACTCGTAAATCGTTATTACCGATTATAGATAATTTTCAGAATGAGAGTTCATGTTAGCTAGTTAGCATGATTATTCAAGGATAGAAAATCTGAGCTCCAATGGCAATATTCGAGTCAAGTAAATCTTGAAGTCATCTCAGTTTTTGGGTTTCCGCGCCCAAAGGGTGACAAATGGAGTCCTATTAATATAGCACCACCGTCCGCCAGTTTGTCTATCACAGGCAGTACATACTTCGCTTGTATATTATAGCTTAAAAAAAATGTGTTAAATAAAAAAAATACTTAGGCGGGATCCGCATACCAGAAATGCTTTATTCAAAAGTATTGCTCTGTGATAACGAAACCCTTCGCGCGCAAGTTCGCCTCGTTCTTGAATTATTAACCCTTAAATGCATGGTGTAAGATGCAGCTTACATAAATAAAAATGAATTACTGGTTGAAAACTAGAAACATTTATTTGAAATAACATAATATTTTATAATGTTGTGTTTTTTTAATTCATGCATTTAAGGGTTAAAACATATGCCCATAGGTCTGGATAACCCTTATAATTACACAACTTTACAATATGCAACGAACATTTGCTCATTATTACAAATCTATAAGGTATCCCAACAAATCAAATTGTCAAATAAAATAATTATATGTGTTTTTCGGCCCAGTAGTCTAAATAACAGCGCATGAGTCGGTGGAGAGTACATGCTACTTCCTTTTAAGATTTGCGTATCGATTTTCATGTTACAAGGCGCTTTTGCACCTAACGCATTTCTTTTATGGAACGTAAAGGTGTGTTTATGATGAAGTCATAACTAAGAACAGTCGAAGTATTTATTGATTACTTGCATAAGGACTAAAGTTGTTTAGCTGTTTTCTTGTTTTAATTGTGCTGTCATCTAAGATTATCTTACTTACCATTGTAATCGCGACTTAATAATATCGTGTAATAAAAAGGACAGCCGCCGATTTGCGCACATTATTTTTCGCAAACCGGGACTCCGACTGCACAGTCCGCTTCAGAGTTCGTGATTTTTAATAAAAATAAAATAAGCCTTCTTCGTTCGCTCCAGCCGAGCAAAAGTTACACGGAACTTGCCTACAACAAGGAAACATGTAAGTGTATGTACCTATATAATACTTAATCGCTGGCAAGCCCATTTTGAATTTTTTCGCCAATTTTCTTAAAAAGTAAAATCAGTTCTGGCTTACCCAGAGATTTACTCGTAGTTTCACATTACGCCGCTATCTGTTAAATAAATACTCGGTCAGTTTATAGTATTTTTTTGTTTACGGTGTTTCAAATTTCGTTTTTTTCTAGGCCTGGTTGGTCGCTTAATCCATTTTGGGAGGACGAGCTGGACGATTCCTCGAGGGCGATTGAGGAGTCCTCCGTTCAATCAACGCCTTCGACATCGAAGAAAGCGCCTGAGAAAAAGCCTGCGAAGAAACGCGCGCCCAAAAAAGCCAAGTCGACGACAGCCGCCCAAGTGAAGGAGCCGTCGGCGCCGGATAGCTGCTCGGAATCCGAAGACGATGTTATCGCGCTTACTCAGCCGCAGCCAGTGAAGCGTAAACGTCCTGCGCAGGTGTTAGATTCTGAGGTATGTACCTAGCTCACCTAGATTTATAATTTATTTATTTACGCGATTTCCTAGACTATGGTTGGATATCAGATGGATGACGTCCTTGTTGGCTATTGTCGGCCGAAGTGTTTTAAAAAGAAGGAGGTTCTATGTTTGACTGTATATGATGAACATTGTAGCTACATAATTATTATTTCGCAACTGTTGGTAAATTTTCTTTATTAGCTCTTGTCTGTCGGGATATCCAATTAAATTACATTCAGTTATCTCATCTCTAATAATAATTTATATTAGCATCTCACGCGATTAACTTCGCATGCGAAATAAACGCATATCTTATTGTTTATGTGTGTCATATCCCAATTTCTACCAATTGTAGGCGCACAATATTTTCGATTATACTGACGGATTTTTCTGTTTGTTCTTGATTGGAAATAATTGACTACTAGATGTGCAGTGCTTCTTAGCATTAGCACAGGTATCAAATACTGAAAAAGAGGCGCCAACATTTTTTTGTGTGCTGAAATTTACTGAAGAAATATATGTATTTTAATTCTTTCTTTTTTTCACAGGACGAGACACAACCTGAAAAGGTCCAAAAGCCGGTGCGGGCGGCGACGTTGAGAAGTTTTTTGACTCAACGCGGAGCATCAGGATTTACGACTCAAAGGGATCCCACCAAGACAGGAGAATACTTCATCGAACTCCGCGTTTATAACAGCCGCGAAGCGGAACGGTTGCCGGCGGAAGAGCGCTGGAAAAACGCTCTTACCACATTGAAGGTGGCTGCCGACGCCAATACACCGCTGTTTAGAGCGGTCTCGAAGTTGATTCAGGTCGGCAAAGAAGACTTCGCTAAAATTCAACCGATTATGTATCCAAGTCCTCAGTAACTCTATTAAGATTCCTAATTTACCTAACCACTATACTCGACATTATTAGTATGCCCTATCTATATTATTCTCACATATAATCATTTTGTAGGTAACCCTAACTATAAAATTATAATAATTGTATTATTCGTTTCACGTGTTTTTATTCACAGTATATAACCCGATAAATGAAATAAGGAAATAAGGAAATAATGAAATAATGAAATGATGAAATAATGAAATTATGAAATAATTAATTAATTGAATAACGCCGTAAGAAATACGCAATAAATAGTAGTTTTTTTTTTCCTTCATATATTGCCAATAAAAAAGAGTAATTAAAAGAAATCATGTTTTGTAACGAGTGCAAAGTTCATGTTTCTAACTTTACGTCACATAAAAAGAGCAACCTTCATAAATCAAACTGTCTGATAAACACCAAGTTTGACAATGTACAAGTCATAGCTACTGCATTTAAAAATAGAATTAAAAGTTATAGAGTACAGTCAACAGCAAATAATGTGCATTTAGCTCCGGAACAGTTCTTAAATAATATTTCAACGTCAGTATTTGAACTAATTAAAATGTCGCTAGAAAAACATATCGCGTTGAAAGTAAATGTTGAACTCTTTGTTTCATACACACAGCCTAAAAATAATGAAAAGGCTATGAAGTCGTTTAATACTCAGTACGCCCAAATTTTTCGGAATACTGATATTTCGTCGCTGTATTCTAGTTATGCGGATAACCTTATAACCAAGTGCGCAGAGTTCGAACTTTCCGAATCAGGCTGGACTATTGATTCAATTAGTCATTTGGAAATAAATATAAATAAATACAACCCTTTAAGGGCGGGTACGTATGTCAGTTTGCCGGCTAAAATTCGCAATACTAAATCATGTTTGAACATACAAAACAAAGACGATTATTGTTTTTTATGGAGTGTCGTTGCGCATATGTATCCAGCAAGTTGCAATCCAAGTAGAGTTTCTTCATATCCTCATTTTAGAAATGTTCTCAATATTAAAGGCATGTCTTTTCCACCAACCTTAGAAGACTTAAAAATTTTTGAAAAAAATAATTCCGATATATCAATTAATGTCTATGGTTTGGAAAAAAAAAATACTGTGACGGGACCTCTATATAAGACATTGAAACATAAGTTGACACACGTTAACTTGTTACTTATTGAACAAAATGGAAAATCGCATTTCTGTTTAATAAAAAGTATTGAAAAGCTTGTTCGCGGACAATTGACTAAACATACATCTAAAATTCATTTATGTGAGGAGTGCTTCATTTATTTTGATACTGAACAAAAACTTTATTCCCATAATTGCGCTAGAGTAAAAA
Organism: Apotomis turbidana; assembly: GCA_905147355.2. NCBI lineage: Eukaryota > Metazoa > Arthropoda > Insecta > Lepidoptera > Tortricidae > Apotomis > Apotomis turbidana. Next base: position 3,308,732 of record LR990302.1, read on the forward strand.
CAATTTTACCTGAACCTAACAGTACCTTGGCATTCAGTCATTTTGAAAGGACTCAAAGAATACCTATCGTAATTTATGGAGATTTCGAAAGTTTGCTTCTAGAATATTCCGATAAAAGTAAGTCCAATCACATTGAAAATCTACAAGTACATGAAGCGACTTGCTTTGCTTACTATATATGTTGTCAATCTAAACCAGAACTAAATGAATACGTATCATATCGCGGTCCTAATTGTGCCCAGAAATTTGTAGAAACCATTTCCAAAGATGTACAGAAATTGCATCAGTTATTATCAGTTAACTGTGAAATGTTACCTTTATCTGATGAGGAAAATCACGCGCTAAAAAATGCCACGACTTGTCACATTTGCGGAGATCCTTTTAAAATTGGCGAGCCTATCATAGCTGATCATGACCATTTTAGCGGTAAATATCGAGGCCCTAGCCACAATTCTTGTAATTTAAACGCAAAATCCTGCGAGTTTATACCTATACTGTTTCATAATTTTTCCGGTTATGATTGTCATTTATTTATTACGGAACTATCGAATACTATTGGCCGCATAAATTTAATTCCCAAAACAAAAGAAAAATACATATCAGTTACTAAATTTATACCAATAGATGGTCAAAAACCAGCGCAAATGAAATTTATAGACTCATTTAATTTTTTGAATTCTGGTTTAGAAGAATTGGCTAAAACATTACACCCTAACGACTTTAAAAACCTCAAACAATTTTATACTAATCCTTTACACTTTGAATTACTTCGCAAAAAAGGAATTTATTGCTATGACTACATAGACTCGTGGGATCGATACAACGAAACTGAACTGCCAGATCGAGAGTATTTTTACAGTAAACTAACTGGTGAAAATATTGCAGACGATGACTACGAACATGCAAAGTCGGTGTGGAGTGAATTTAATATACAAAATTTGGGTGAATATACTGATTTATACCTTAAATGTGATGTGTTATTGTTGTGTGATATTTTTGAAAAATTCAGATGTATGAGTTTAACTTGTTATAATTTAGACCCGTGTTATTATGTTTCAAGTCCGGCTTTGAGCTGGGACGCGATGTTGCTGTATACAAAAATTCAGTTGGATTTAATATCTGATGTTGAAATGTACCAAATGATAGAAAAGGGCATTCGAGGTGGTCTTGCTCAGTGCTCGTTACGACATGCTAAGGCAAATAATAAATATTTGTCAGATTACAATGCCAATGAAACAAGCTCATATTTAATATACTTAGATTGCGTCAATTTATACGGTTTTGCTATGTTACAAAATCTTCCAACAAATAGTTTCGAGTTTTTGAAAGATGAGGATATAGAAAATTTTAATGTTGAAAGTGTCAGTCGCGACAATCCTCAGGGATACATACTAGAAGTAGATCTTGAATACCCCTCCAAATTACATGATGATCATTCAGATTTACCATTTGCGCCAGAGAATTGTGTACCTCCAAGTAAAACAAGTCGTAAACTGATAGCAAATTTGCATAATAAATATAAATATGTCATACATTACGAGCATTTAAAAGAATGTTTGAATAATGGTTTAAAATTATTGAAAATTCATCGCATTTTAGCTTTCAACCAATCAAAATTTTTGGAGCCTTACATAACATTAAATACAGAATTAAGACAAAATGCTAAGTGCGACTTTGAAAAAAATTTTTTTAAAAAACAGGTGAATAGCATCTATGGAAAAACTATTCAAAACAAAAGAAATCAAGTAGACGTTAAGTTGGTTAATGTTTGGAAAGATGTTTCAAATAAAACGAACAAACTATGCGGTGCGGAAAAATACATTAGCGCTCCCAATTTCAAAAGTTTGTCAATTTTCTCGGAAAACCTTGTAGCCATTCAAATGCGACAATCTAGATTAATTTTAGATATGCCTATTTTTATCGGATTTACTGTACTAGAGCTAGCTAAAAAGCACTTGTACCAATTTCATTACTCTGTCATGAAAACAAGGTATCAACAAAATATTCGCCTGTGTTACACTGACACCGATAGTCTTTTGTATTTAGTCAATACTGCTAACTTTTATGATGATATGAAAGAAATGCTTCCATACTTTGACACAAGTAATTTTGAGGCTAATAATATTTACAAGATGCCGATAGCAAATATGAAAATTCCTGGTTATTTCAAAGATGAAATGGGTGGTGTAGTTATATCAGAGTTCGTCGGATTACGAGCTAAGTTATACTGTATTAACACTGAGACAGCGTCTATAAAAAAAGCAAAAGGGGTAAAAAAATGTGTGACGAAAAAACTCGAGATGAAGAAATATAAAAGATGCTTGTATAATGGCGAGGAATTGCGAGACAATATGTGTATTATTAAATCAAAAAACCATAAAATGTTTACTCAGAAATGGAATAAATTGGTGTTAAGCAAGAATGATGATAAAAGGCAATTAATAGAAGGCTCAGTTTCAACTTTACCTTGGGGTCACTATAGCAATATGGTATAATAAGATTAGTCGATAAGATTTATATGTTAACTATATTTTTACAGCACCTACTTAAATAATAAAAATGTGTAACACTAATTAATTATTTTGTTTTTCAATAAATTATATTATGAATTAGAACTTTTTTTTTGTTTGATCACCATTTCCCTTTGTCTTGCTATTGTAAATAGGGTAGGTCAATACCAGTAGTGGTCTTTGGAAGAGTTTACAACTTTATAATAAAAAGCCACAATTAATGTATACGAATAGGTATGTATTCACAAAATGAAAAAAATATTTCACATGGTTCTATTTTACAATTTGAAACTATCACAATCACTTATTTTTTTCACAATTTTTCTTATTAAGCTTTCTGCGCCGTCCAAAATTTCGTCATAATTGTCCTCAACCACATATTGTGCGCTTACACAAACATCATCACCAATATTTCTCCGCTTGACTCCAGGAACAAGTTCATAAATATTAATTTTAATCAAATGATGTGCCTTTTCTTTTCCTTTTTTAGATACATAAGATAAATTGTGTGAATTTTCGGCTTGCGACTTTTTAATTGTTTTCTTTTTCGGTTTATTCTTCAAAAATCGGCATTTCGTCTCATCAGGCAGTTTGGTTTTCTGATGCTGGACTCTGCATAGATCTTCTATGTCTTGAGTATTATAAAATAAGTCATCAACGAGACGGCTATCAATATCGACGCTTTCGCTGTTTTCTTGGGAGTCAAAGTTTAGCAGGTGTGACATTTTCTGCAATGAGATAATTGGAATTTTAAATATAATAAAATATTCGGCCATATAACAATAGATACCTTTTGGACATAAAAATGCGGATGAACAATATATTTTAACAATACATTCGTAAATGAACTCACTTGAATTATGAGAAATTTCTGAATCACGAGTAATTTCTTCGACGACCACTGCAGAAATGGCAGCATCTTAGTATTAATTTTAAACACGAAATGTCATTTACCCATAAACGTGTCAGCTGACTTGGTGATATATAATACCTACGTCGCGGTCTTAATATATTACATCATCAAATAACATAATTAGGTACTAGGTATATAAGGACTTGTAATATTTTGATTCACCTCATACTTCATCATGAGGTTTGTTAAGCAAGCTGAAACATTAGAGGTGAATACTATAAATGTGGAAAAAAATGCACTAATAGTAAAGCATAGCGCTCTATTACCTAATACAATTCGCTGCATAATATGCGGCCCTTCTAACTGCGGTAAAACTAACGTTATGCTGAATTTATTGTTACATGAAAATGGATTAAAGTTTAAACACATTTATTTGTACTCAAAGACGGCTTTCCAACCAAAATATCTCTTCTTGAAACAAGTTATGCAAAATATACCAGGATCGAATTTTTATTTATTTAATGAAAGTAAAGAAGTCATTCATCCCAATGATGCTTTAACAAACTCCGTCATGATTTTTGATGATGTAGCGTGTGAAAATCAGATTAATATTAGAAATTATTTTGCTATGGGAAGACATAGGCAAATAGACTGTTTTTATTTATCCCAAACTTATTCCAAAGTACCAAAACAATTACTAAGAGACAATGCCAATCTTCTGATTATTTTTAAGCAAGATGATACCAATTTAAAACATATATACAATGAGCACATAAACACAGACATAGATTGGCAAAAATTTAAAGACCTTTGTTGTACTATATGGAAAAATCAATTTAACTTTTTATTACTAAATAAAGATTGCGCAATTGATAAAGGAAGATACAGACTAGGTTTTGATACATTTATTTATTTTTGAATTTAGTACATATACTAGTTTCATTTGGAAAAGTACTCACTTTAACTTCTGCGGCCGAATATAACACACAATAATTTGAAGTTACCAAAAAATGGAGGCCGATCTAAAGAAACAATTGATAACATCCGCAAATTGCATAAAAAAGAAAATTAGAATGATGCAGGATGAAGAAGATGCTGCTAACGTAAAATTAAAGAAAGTATTCAAGCCTATTACGGATTCTCTGGAGACATTGGGAAAAGCAAATGATGAAAAAAACCCCAGTTTATATATAACAAATTTAAAAAACGATTGCGAAACGCCTATGGACGATGACTTATCCGCAGGATATGAAAAATTCAAAGATCGCCTTGAAACTGATTCAAGCAAGCATTCAGAGTATTACGATGAAAAATTCAAAGACCACCTTGAAACTGATTCAAGCAAGCATTCAGAGTATTACGATTTTGACAATGATGTCAAAAATTCTAAAAATAATGTTAATGACACATTAATATCTCTTAAGAAAGAAGATGTGCTAGACATTTATGATAACATTAATGTTCCGTTTGGTATTCGTAGTGAAAATAAGAAACTCATGATGGGAAATTCTGCTGTCACTTTATCCTTAAAAAATAAAGATTCGAAAGAAAAACAATATATGCTTACAATCAATAACCGAAATTACGAAATGACTAGAGGTTTAAAAGAACTTTTAATTCGAAATAAGCCTGATCTTGAGATAGTAACCGAAAAAGACAAGATTATTTACAAAAACTTGCTTATTATTACCAGCGCCCACAGGCGAGATTTCCATCCCAACGGACAGTTGAAAGGAGACAAAGGATTAAAATACAGCCAGATCGTTAAACCTTTATTCACGGAGGCTAAGCAGGATTTTCCCGAAAAATTGCCTGATCTTAAAATTGGCGGTTCTTTGCCTAAATTAAAAAAATATAAGAAAGCAACGGACTATATTTATTGGGATGATCCAAATGAATTAATAGAGAGACTAAAATTATTAATCGCATCAAAAAGCGCTGGCAACAGCAATCATGACAATGAAATCCTGTCTATTATTGAAGAATTAAAAGAATCTGGTATTATAAAATAATAAAATTGTGCTAATAGAAAGTAGCAATTGGATTGCCTAGAGGGTTTGTGTGTAAATAAATACTTCAATGTTATCATCATTACATTCAGTAATCAAAAGAACGTCAAACATGAATGTGCGTGAAATTAAAAAACACTCTAATGAAATAAAAGAGAATAAAACTATAAATGAAGTTGAATTATCCGATAGCGTTAATATTCCAAAATATATTAATACGCAAATAAGAACTACCGTAAATAAGTTAGCGAATCTTTATAAAGTAATTGAGGCTTTATCAGCACGTATAAAAAAAATAGAAAAAAATATTGAACTTAAAGAACTAGAAGGAAAATTCAACAAGCACTATGAGCAAAGCCGGCGTAGTAAATGAAATTCATAAAAACGTAAGAGTGAACTTCCCGCGAAGAACAGTTATATTAAGAGACATAGATGACCTTTGGCAGGCTGATTTGATTGATATGCAAGCATTATCAAATGTAAATTCAGGTTACAAATATATATTCGTAATTATAGATTGTTTCTCAAAATATGCTTGGGCATTTCCTTTAAAACAAAAGACGAAAGAGATTTTGTCAAAAACATTTAAAACATTTTTAGCAAAAGGCCGATTACCAAAAAATTTACAGACAGATATGGGTAAGGAGTTTTACAATACTGATTTTTTTAAAATTGTCGAAAAATATAATATCAACCACTATTCTACGTATTCTAACAAAAAAGCCTCTATTGTTGAACGCTTTATTAGAACACTAAAAAATAAACTATATAAAGAATTTAATTTAAAAGGAAATTATAAATGGATCAATGGAACACTCGACTGTAAAATGCATGAGTACAATCATGCGTTCCATAGAACTATAGGAGCGCCTCCAGCTACAATTAATCAAAATAATAAAGAAAAAGTATCGCTAAGATATACTAATGCGCAAATAAAACATGCGAAGAAAATATCGAAGCGCAAAAGCTTTCGAGTGGGGGATTTCGTGAGAATAAGCAAATATAAAGGTTGCTTCGAAAAAGGATATACGCCTAATTGGTCTACAGAAATATTTAAGATAATAAAGGTTCAAAATACTTGCCCAACAACTTACTTATTGGAAGACGCAAGGTCTAGACCAATTTTAGGAGCATTTTATGTACACGAAATTCAAAAGACTTTACACCCTGAGGTATACCTTGTTGAAAAAGTTTTGCGAAGAAAAAGAAACAAGGTATACGTAAAGTGGTTAGGGCTGCCTTCAAACGAAAACAGCTGGATAGAAAAGACAAATCGGTTATAGGAAAGGTGACAGTACCTATTTAAACATTTATTGTTTTTACAATGTACTCATTTGTTTGCGAAACGCCGTGCTATAAACATTACGCTCACAGTTTATTTAAATGAAAACAATCATGAATAAAGATAAGAATAATATTAGTAATTTAAATATGAAAAAAAAATATATATCACCAACTTCAAAGGTTAAAACTGGTTCTGGATTCAGAAAAACATTTAATAATATTGTTTCACACACAAAAAAGCGTATTAGAAAATTAAAGCCTAAGTGCAAAAAAGTTTTAGCGGAACTAGCGTATGCAGCTGCTCATGAAATGGCGTCTGACGATTTACCTATAAAATTGCCAAGAGTAATTCCGGTGCCTAAAAGCGGAGGATTTCTGCCTTTAATACCCATATTTGCTGGGTTGTCTGCCGCCGGTAGTTTAGCAGGAGGTATCGCCGGAATCACGAAAGCCGTCAATGACTATAAGTTAGCTAAAAAAAATTTGGAGGAATTCAAAAAACATAATACGAATATGGAAGCATTGTGTATTGGGAAAGGATTACATCTTAAGCCATACAAAAACGGGCTAGGAATTTATGTGACAAATAAAAAAAACTAATTACTCGGCTACCCAAAAGAGCGTTAACTAATATTGATATCACAAAACATTCTAAAAACATACCATTTTTTCGCGGTGTTTTTATGAGAGATGAATTACCAGAATTTCCATTACCTCTGGAATGCGGGGTTATCAATTTAGATTCCTCTACAAATTCTGGTACTCATTGGGTAGCCTATGGAAAAATAAATAATTATGTTGAATACTTTGATAGCTATGGCAATTTAAAACCACCACAAGAGTTTGTCAAATACATGGGAGAAAAAATTCACTACAACTATGATAATTTACAAGGAAACAATTTATATAACTGTGGTCACTTATGTTTAAAGTTCCTTGCCTCATTTTGGGAAAGAAGAAATTAATTGCATATGACGTCATACTTATCAACAATATATAGAATGGTGTGTTGCAGAATCGCACATTACATCACCAAACGCGTTGAAAATTGTTTCGTTGAAATCTACGAAATTTAAAATACCAGAAACTAAAAATGATTATCTTCAATAAAAACTCCGAACATAGTAAAACTCCTAATATTACATCCGCAACATTGAAAGATAGAAGACGTGTAAAAGCAACAAAGAAGATTACAAAAAATAATAAGATTTTTTTACGTTCACTTGGATTTAAAATATAAGATGTTACAAATCGCAGATTTACCACATCATGACAATTCCATCGAAAGCTATGAAATTCATAGCTATAACCCTTACAATAACAATTTTAAAGTAAACGATGAAATAAGAATACCTATACACCAGCAAGATGTTTATGTATTACCATCAGCTAGCTCCATTTACATCGAGGGATGCGCAAGTATATCTACCACAGACGCAGCAGGGAAAATAACAACGAAAAAAGTGAAATTTATAAACAATCCAATATTATTTTTGTTTCAAAATATCAGGTACGAACTGAATGGGGTTGCAATCGATAACATTAAAAATGCTGGAATCACAACAACAATGAAATCTTATATTTCAATGAATGAAGGAGAAAGTAAAAATGCTGCTTTATGGGGTTGGAATTTAGATGGAGCCAAAGCAAGTGATACCCATTTTACGGCTATAATACCCTTAAATAAAATATTAGGATTTGCTGAAGATTATAATAAAATACTCATCAATTGTAGACATGAGCTTATATTACAAAGAAGCAGTTCTGTTTCAAATACTGTGATAGCTGAGAAAAATGAAAATATTTGTATAGACATAACAAAAATTCAGTGGCGTGTGCCGCATATTAGAGTTTCTGATCGCGAACGACTTGTACTACTAAAACATTTAGAAAAAGACCGACCAGTACAGCTTGCCTTCAGAAATTGGGATTTATATGAATATCCATTATTGCCTAAAACAACAAAACATTCTTGGTCTATTAAAACTGCTTCTCAGTTAGAGAAACCGAGGTTTGTTATATTAGGATTACAAACGGATAGAAAATTCAATACGACAAGAAGTTCAGCTTCATTCGATCACTGTAACATAACAAATGTCAAATTGTTTTTAAATTCGCAATACTTTCCATATGACAATCTTAATTTAAAGTTTGATGAAGGAAAATATAGTATATTATATGAGATGTATGCTAATTTTCGGCAGTCGTATTACAACGCTTGTATTGAACCGCTGTTAGATTTGCATACATTCTCCAAAATTGCTCCAGTTTTTGTTATCGACTGTTCAAGACAAAACGATTCAATCAAAACTGGGCCAGTTGACGTGCGTTTAGAAATTGAGTCATCAGAAGACGTTCCAGAAAATACCGCTGCCTACTGTTTGATCCTCAACGACTGCCTCTTTGAATATAAACCACTCAGTAACATAGTTCGAAAACTATCATGAATGCCGCCATCGTGGATGTTCAAGGTTTTAAAAGTAAAGACAACAAATTTATACCTAAAGAAATAGCAATTTTGTGCGAAAATCGCATTCTTGTTTTGTTGATAAAACCGCCATATCCATTCTATAACTTAACAAGTATGGAACGTTCACATGTGGCGTGGATAGAAAGAAACATCGGAATTTTATGGAACGAAGGCTTTGTGCCTTATTTTAATTTTAAGTGTTTGATATTACAATACATGAAAAATAAAAAAATATATGCTAAAGGTGCTGAAAAGGTGAAGTGGTTGAAAGAAATACTAGAAAACGATAATATCCATAATTTGGAAGAGCAAAATTGTCCTAATTTACAAACCTTGTATAACAATTATGCAACATCGTTGGAAATTCAAAGCTGTATTTACCATAGCAAGATATGCGCCTTTAAAAATGTAACTTGCTTAAAAAAGTGGTGTATAACAAATGATATTTTTTAAATAAAGAATAGATACACTATTTCAACCGTCGTTTGATTTTTGTTACGTGTGAATGAAATGGAGAATGTTGTATGTACAAAGAGTCATCAGTGTCATCACCTACCAAGCTAGCGCTAAATGATTCGATATGTGGTTTCAAATATCTGTCAATGCTGATAAATCACGTAATTTGCTTAGGTGCTAAACACATCGGTTGGAAATTGCGAATGAAATACTTTACTGGATTAAATATAACAGCTCGGATAGTCAGAATAGATTACGATTATGTAGACTTGTTACCTATCTTTTAGTTTTCCTCCTTGATGGAACACTGCTTATTTAGTAGACCAGAAAGGTTGTCGCTGCAGGTAATTGTATGGGCTGAATCAACGAGATCGCGAAGCGATCGAGTTGATTCAGCCCATACAATTACTACCTACTCATAATGAGTTAGCCTGTTTATTTTAAATGTCATGAGAAACGTAAGTGTTCAATAAAATTATGGATCGATTAATAGATGTTTCTTTGCAGACGGGATCACCTGGGGTTGTATCGTTATCGAATAAGGTACCTAATTGTTGTGTGTATATGTATCCAAACAAGATTAATATGTCAACTAAAGGGTGAGTACCTACTATTAAATTGTCGCCAACATTTTTCGTTTTTTTTCTCTGGATTCACAACCTTCTTTGGTTAAACTTATCAGATTTAAAATTAAATGTATTTGCATGTTTTAGTCTTAAAAAAAAACGTTCTCTTGTTTTTATCTGTCAAGATGTCATTAAAAGAAAAAAGCGTTCGTGAATTAATTTTGCGAGAATTTTCTATAAATCCTAATGTATCCACTTCGGAGCTTGCAAAATCGTGCTATACAAGTCGAAGAACAGTGCAAAGGACTCTCAAAAAACTAAAACAAGGTGGGACTGTTGAGAGAAAACAGCGGGGTCATCCAACAAGAAAACGGAACAAAAAACTGGAGTCAAAGGTGTGTAAGCTGTTTGATCAGAATCCGGCTATATCTTCCCGAGATGTGTCCAAAAAAGTTGATACAAGTCAAACAAATGTACAAAAAATTTAAAAAAAGTGCGGTATATCTACTTACAAAAAGCAGAAAGCCCCGAAAAGAACGTTAGACCAATATAATCGAGCAGTGAGACGGTCTAGATTATTGTACACCCTGTTGGTTCAAAAAACAGGTTGCTTAATTATTGATGACGAAACATACGTCAAGGCTGATTTCAAATCAATACCAGGAAACCAATACTTTTCTTCTCGCGACATCTCAAGTCTGCATGAATCAGAAAGAGTGATTCAAGAGGAGAAATTCGCCAAAAAGTGCCTCGTGTGGCAAGCAATATGCCAGTGCGGCATGAGAAGTTCGCCTTTTGTAACCACTGGCACTATTAAGACGGATATTTATAAATCCGAATGCTTAAAAAAAAGGTTGTTACCACTCATAAGAAAACACACTGTTTCGACATTGTTCTGGCCAGATTTAGCAAGTTGTCATTATTCAGCTGGCACTTTGAACTGGTATAAACAGAATAGACATGTTGACTAATTTTTTTTGAGGATGTCAATCGATTCTATTTTTTATTGTGATCAAATGTCTATATGGGACTGACTACATTTAAACTGCTCTAAAAGTCAGAAATGACCGTCAAAGTTCAACATTCCTACGTAGCGCTAAAAACGCTCCATACAAAACGCGTCAGGCTAGTGACGTCACAGGCCGGTATAGGTACCAATAATTGTATGGAAAAATTAAGAAATTTGTAATTTTCACCGTGAAAAAGTGCGTTTACGTTCATAGTTGTCATACAATTATTGTTTCGTAAAATTATGAGGCTTCTGAAAACATTTTCAAAATTAATTTTGGATTAAAAAAAAATATCATAAAATTTGCGTACCTTTGAAGTCACATATTTCCAAAAAAGATACTTGTTTCTGGATTTTTTTTCTTTGTTTCGTGAAATATTTAGCTAATTTTATTCATATAACTACAGTACGCTGCAGAATTCAACATCAGTCAAATAGCCTATTCTGTCGATGTGGTACCGAAAAATATGAATCCGCCAAATTGCCCAGAACTGCGGCCAATTGAAAAATACTGGGCCAATATTAAAACAAAATTGCGGAAAACATGCCAACCGGCTACATCATTACCCGATTTCAAAAGGTAATGGATATAACGTACTAAACTGATCAAGAATGAATCCGTGCAAAATTCTATGAAACGTGTCAAGAGTAAAGTCCGAGAATTCTCTCGTCGTAACCTGGAGAAACCATAAAATTGGGTTAACTGATTTATTTTATCATGCCCTTTCTTGTAAATAAAGCATTTTGAGTTTTTACAATATTATTTCATTTTGTTAACTAAAAGTCAAATGGCGACAATTTAATACTACTCACCCTTTACTACTAACGCTGTCTAGTGTTAAATAAATGCGAATATCCAACCTGTTTTAATACTTATATAATTACTTTGCGCTTGTATATTATCTTTAGGTAAATTCGAGAGATTGTCTTAAAATTTGGACATAGAGTCAAGGTTACGTAAATGCCTAAATACATCGGAAAATTATAAGTCCACTACCACACTACCTACCAAAGTACCTACGTAGCTACTAACTTAACTTGCTTTGTTCAAACAAACAATAGGAATCAGCGAAGTGAAGTCAGCCTCAAAAAAGATTCCTACTACATACCTACTTAATTTGATTTTAATATGTGTCTAGAAAATGTAATGTCCTTTTTAACATCAATTTATTGTATTGTACCCACTTTATTGGATAAAGTCTTAGATATGTGTTTAGAAATGGGAATGATGGGGTGTATATGGCGGAAATATGAACAGGATACAACAATACCTTGGTCTACAAGGAATTAGTAAGGAAAATTCAAAAGTAGTCGTGACATTCACGGTTGCTTTTCACAGTCACATCGAGGTCTCAAAAAAAATAATATCTTAATAACTATACGACATCAAAATAAAGTAATCATAGATTCGAATCCAATAAACGTATACTATCGGTAAAAATACACCGAATACCCATAGAGTTGAAAATGTAATTACAAAATGTCATGCATTTCGAAACAAATTGCGATGAATACAGCTCACAGTGGTGCTATACCCGCACTGTGAGCGACTAACGTAAACGATTTGTATGGAAAATAATTCGGCGCCACTACCGGTTACTCTGTAGAACTACAATTCTCCATACAAATCGTTTACGCAGTCGCTAGCGAGTACGACCACTATAAATTCATGGTATGGGTACTTTAGTTTTATTTGGAACTGTAGCTTACGAAATTATAGCGGCTTATGTATTTTGCAGTCTCCAAGAGCGAAAAGGACTGCTAAGGTAAGCATATGTTAAGGTACGCCAATGCTTCAGTTGCGAAGTACATTTCAAAACAATTTAAAGAATGTTGAGATCCCTAACCACGTTTCCTAAAGTTATTTTCCTTAACATGTTTGTCCTAAACACTTTTAACCTAATGTTCACTTGCCATAGTGGTATTGTGTCCTAAACGCTCTTTTGTCCTATATGCTATATGCCCTAATCAATTTTGTCCCAATATTGGAAGACCTAATGATTGTTTCACATACAACTTTTAGATAGGACCTACATATGAAACACATGATTCAGGTACGACGACGAGCGAAGCGAGGCAAAGTTACAGAACCGCGTCTTTTTTTATCGCTCGCTTTTAAAGAATCTACGTCGATCGTAGTGCATAAATTATTATTGGGGCAATGGTATTAGGACATAGATACTTATTATGTCATATAAAATTAGGATAATTATGTAATCGTTAGGAAAATGAGTATTAGTTCATTAAATATTAGGTCAAATCAATATTAGGTCATTGAAAATGAGGACAAAAAATATAAGGGCACATGTACCTATTAGGGCAAACAACGTTAGGACAAACTAGACTAGTACTAGACAAAATATATTAGGGAAAACAAAAATAGGTCAAACAGTTACATATACGTGGCAGTCCCTTTAGCATTCTGAAGCTGGACGCGCAGTGCATTGAGCGTCTTTTTATTTGTCTTTTTGGTATAATCTGTCGTTATCTTAAAGCTGAATTAGTCGCACAATAAAAATCACGCTAGAGAGTGTTTGTTACATCGTTTGCCAAATTAAAATGGGGGATGGAAGGGGTCATTTGCTACCTCCTACCGCTCCTAAAAAAATCTTAGGGTTTTTTTATGGCATTTATTTTAATTTTTTTTTGGAAAATCCTAGAGAACGACTAGTTTAAACTTAAATTACAAACAATAGGGTACGTAAGTATCAAATCAGCCTAACACGTCCCTATAGCACAAAATTGTCAAATTTATGAAGTTAGATTTGTATGACATTATTGTACATCATTAGAAAGAGGACAGACAAGAGATGTTTTTTAAACAATTTCAAGAGCATTTTTAATAAAAAAAAATAATGATAATCAAAATTTCAGTTTATTGAATTTTCACATCTTGGAAAACGTTTCGGGGTCAATAAAAAAATAACTAGACCATATTTGTTGGTAATTTTGATTTTGATAAAACCGTACAACATTCCACCTTGCAATAGAATAAAAATTTCAGGTCTAGGCACTGAAACTTTTTTGTAATTTAAGTTTAATGAGTCGTTCTCTAGGATTTTACAAAAAAAAAAACATGCTAATAATAAATCCGTGCCCCTAAGAATTTTTTAGGGGCCGATGGAGGTAGTAAATATCCCCTTCTATCCCCCATTTTAATTTGGCAAACGATGTACCAAACACCCTGTATACTAATATTGTAAAGGCAAAAATTGCGTGTTTCAAATTTGCTGTTTGCACCTGTCGGACTAACTAAAAATGACAAAATAGATAGGTACTTGTAGGATTTCGAATGAAAAAACTAAACCCCTATATCATTCTTAGATCATTTCTGAATTACTAGGTTTATTTTTAACGTTTCAGGACGCCCTGCAAATCAGCACTTTATTAAAGAAAAAGGTATGTTTTTTGTTAGTTTATTTGAAATTAAACTGTTAAACCCCTCTAGACAAGGTTACAGCATTATAACATTGATAACCTTGTTGTGATAGTCTTAATTGAGTTTTTAATGACATTTAACATATTAATTGTAACCTATTGCAGCTGGTAAGTTTTTAATAAAATGAAATAAATATCTTTTACTAAGGGTCTCCCTCGCGATCCCTCTAAACCTCTCAAAGGGATTTCCTTCTATGATCTGAGCTAACAACGTTTGTCCTAAAATCACTGGCCCTAACTGTTTCATCCTAGTGTGGGCATTAACATTGTCATAACAAAAAATCATTTGCCCGAAGCATTTTCACCATAACACAATAAAATACTTGGCAACGAAATAAACTATTAATTACATGTATCTAATTGGCAAATGGATGAAATTGCCCATATTTTACAAAAAAAATGGGGTAATTATATTTTTTAGGTACTTATATCCGTATTGTGACAGTGTTTAGTGAAAGATCAGGAAAGATCCCATTGTTTGGGTTTCCATAGAGACGAAATTTGTTTCCATCTCTATACCGATAGCCGTCAACGCGTCCTTATGGATGTCATGGAACCCCAAACTGCGCACTGTCACAATTAAACTATAAAAATACTACGTCCTGTTTTCTTTGAACTGAATATAAGAAGATATTTCTTATAGCGCTGCAATCCTTGCCCTGCAGATGTAAGTATACAAGACATAAATATAAAATAAATAAGTTCAAAATACCTAAAATCAGAAACCATAAGATTTGTAAGGCATAACAATTAGAATTCATGAAGTAAGTTATTCATAAATCTTGTAATGGTCGAAATACATACTGACAAAATGCATAAGTTTACAACTCACACGTTCAAAATACATAGTAGTTATAAGCAATAACAATCGAAATGCAGAAAGTACCTACCTTTATCACATTGGTTGAAATGCATACCTACTTACATTTATTATTTTAAATAGCTTTTGCCCGCGACTTCGTAGGCATTGAACTCGGTCATTGATATAGACAATAAAAAAAACAATTAGACATTCAGGTATTAAATACTCGAATGGAATCTAGTTAGTAGTTTAGTTCTTGGCTATTGGGTGAAAATGCCCCACGTTGGGCGCCAAATGTGATGTGGGGTTTAGCCACAATCGCGTATCCTTCGGCCGTCGGGTCTAGACTTTGGAAGGTTTCCTGAACTAGCTCAGTGGGGATAGTGTTAGGGTGAGGTGAGCAAATAACAACAAGCGTTTAATACTTAATTAATCGGGCTTTTATGCCGTTTATTTATAATAAAACCTAACTAGCAATCCTATCGTAATAACTTAGTGTTCTACAGGTACGCGGGCCTCTATACTAAAACCTAACTGATGACCTAACGTGATCTACAGGCGCACGGTCCTCTACTTGATTGACGCCGGGTTCCCGAAGGAACAGACTAACCGGTATTGGTAGCTTACGGAGGGGGACGAGTCCAACCCCAGGGCTAATGCGTGATCCACACCGCTCACGTGAGTTAGACTCCAGGATCTAGGTCAGAGCTAGTGCGTAGGGTGAAACACACCGCTCTTGTCCCTAGAGAGGATACCCGTCTAGAGCTGATAATGTGTCGTGCCGCACCGCTCCTAGTCCAGGCCGGACTCGTTTGGACTCCCGTGTGCTACAAAATGCGTAGAAAACGCACCGCACCCACCGGGAGGGGTAGACACCTGCTACTGCTCGACAGTTCAAGACCACCGGGAAGGTCCGCGCTGTCCAAACGTTAGCAAGTGACTGCCGGCTTGTATCTCATCGCTGTTTTCTTCACACGCTCCTTTCTGGAGTGTGGAGAGGCCTTTTCTGTGTTGAAACACAATAAGGCGGAATCTATCGCGACCCGTCACTACGGGTCGGGCTGTCGTGTCGCGTAAGAGGCTAAGAGCGATCTAGGGTGTCTTTGTTAGCCATCGTGGCGTATTGCTACCCCTCGTTGGCTATCTTCTTGCTGTTCGTCTTCTGTTTGGTGTGGTTGCATGTGGAGAGTCAGGCTTTCAGGCCTGGCGTATCAACTCTCTTGGGAGAGGCCTTGAGCGGGCGTCAGGGGGTCGTGCGTGGAGTGGCGCGATCCCTTGAAGCAACACGTGGCGGGACTCATCGGCTTTACGAAACATGGTTGTTGCCAACCTGCCGATGAAGGCGTCCAGGGGTTCCCATCTCAGCGCCTTCTGGAGATGGTCGTTCCTCACGCTTGCGCTCTTAGCTTGTTGCGGTTGCTGGTAGCCAATAGGGCGTACCAAGCAGGCGCTGCGTATGTGAGCCTGGCCCTCACATACGTTTTGTAGATCCCCAGCTTCATGCGGATCGGCAGGTTGCTTGAGAGTACAGGTCTTAGAATTGTTCGTGCGTGTCTGGTTCTTGATACCACTTCCGCCACGTGTTGCTTCATGGTGAGGCCCCGGTCGATGGTGACTCCCAGGTACCTCACCTTATGTTGCCACTCTATGTCCTGGTTGGACAATCGGAGGGGGGGTGGCGTCTGCTTTTTGCCAGTCATTAGCGCTTGGGTCTTCCCGACGTTCACAGCTAAACGCCAGTCCCCGAGCCAGTAGTCCTGGTAGTGCGTCTAATTGTGCCTGCATTTTCTTCACAGCGTGGGCTGGGCTGATCGAGGCGGTATAGAAGGATGCCTCGTCCGCGAACAGCCCCACCTGGACATCCCCCACCACCGGGATGTCGTCTGTGAAGATTGCATAGCACGCAGGCGAGAGGCAGCTGCCCTGAGGGACTCCGGCTTGTATGGGGCGCTCCGATGACAGGGCTTGCTCCACTGCCACTTGGAACCGTCGTCCACTCAGGAATGACTTCACGACTTCGATGATGCTTCTGGGGGCGGAGGTGTTCGACAGTTTGTATAGCAGCCCCTCGTGCCATACCCTGTCGAACGCCTTCTCCATATCTAGTAGGACTGCTACTGCGTGCTCCTTCCGGTTCATGGCGTTGGCCATGAAGTGCAGGACCCGTGTGAGCTGTAGCGTCGTCGAACGCTCCTGAAGCCGAACTGTTCTGGCCGGGGTTCCACATGGGGGAGAAGTTTCCCCAGTAGAAGCCTCTCGAACACCTTGGAGAGGGTGCTGAGCAGAGTTATGGGTCGATAGCTCTCCGGTCTTCTGCGGTCTTTTCCGGGTTTGGCATGACTACCCTCCCCAGCTTCCATGATTGTGGAAAGTGGCCCGAGCGCATGATCCCATTGAACAGGCGCGTCACTGCCACGATGGTGTGCTGTGGCAAGTGACGCAATGCCGCGTTGGGGATCGAATCGGCGCCCGGGGCTTTCTTAGGGTTGCAACGCTGGAGGGTACGCCGCACCTGGCTGGGGGAAAAGAAGACCGGGTCTTCCTCTGCTCTCGCTGGTGCTCCAAGGTGTTCGATTACTGCTTGCTGGTGGTCTGCGTTCTGCACAGGATTGGGCCGAAACTGTTGCTCCAGGTTATCGGCGAAGATCTACGCCCGATCTTCTGCCTTATAACGCGGAGTGTTGTCTGCTGGACTGAGTAGTGGGCGAATCGCGTCGGGTTTGTTCGCTAGCTGTCTGCAGAGCCGGTGGATGGAGGGGACATCACCCTCCACAGACGCTAGGTGGGACTCCCAGCCCTCAGCCCTGAAGTCAATGAGCGCTTTCTTGGTTCGCTCGATAGCGGCATTCAGTGCCGTTTTGAGCGTGGGGCATCTGGTTTGTTGCCATCTTCTGCGCAGGCGTTGCTGTTCCTCTATCATGTTCTTAATCCTTGTTGGGAGAGGTGTGCGCCTCTCCGTGGCAGGGATAGTGCGGGAAGCTGTTTCCAGTGCTGCCTGTAGGCCAGAAGTGATACGGCTTGCTGCGTTTTCCACCTCATCAGCTGTGGAGACCGGAGTTGTGTGGTAGTTTGTTGTCTCCTCTTTCCGGCTTTCTTAGCTCGACTATCGGATTCATATCAATACACATGAGGACTGGGCGGTGATCGGATGGTAGGTCCGGCAGTGCCTCATGTGTAATATGCGCATCAATGTGGCTGCTGATGGCGAAGTCGATGACGTCGCCTGGACCGTAGGTGTCATGATAATGGGACGGCTCTTCGGGTCCGGCGACGTCAATGTCCCAATCCTCAGCAACTTGCTTCATGATCTTCCCTGCAGCACAGGTGCGGGAAGAGTGCCAGTCTGGGCTCTTTGCATTCAGATCCCCAGCCAGGATGGTCGGCGTGGGGGTTCTTAGAAGCAGCGCGAGTTCGTCCCTGAGCCTTGCGTGTGGGGCTCCTGCGGGGCGGTAGGTAGCGTATAGGCGGATCTCCTTTCCATCCATGTTCAGGTCGACTCCCAGCACGATGGCGCCATCAGGCTTGATGACGCCGACTCCTCCACCGTGGGCTGCGTGACGGACGCTCTGGTGACTGGTCCTTTGCGGAGTGGGCCAGTATAGGCAGTCTTTCCTCCCCTCCGGTTCTTTGCCTCCCGGATATATACGGGGCATCCTGTATGGTTTGCCGGGTGCGGTCCTCCGCAGTTCGCGCACACGGCCGGGTCCTGGCTGGGATGTGTGGTGCAGTCTTTGGCTGCATGGGGGCCGGCACAGCGCACGCAGGCCTGGGGTCTGTGGCACCCGTGGGACGAGTGCCGGAATCCCTGGCACCTGTGGCACTGAGCAGGGCCTCTCCTCCCTCTCCAGGCTTCGACTTTGACGTGGGTGATGCGGAGAAGCTCCTTCACCCCGTAGATTTCGTTGAATTCGGAGGCGGGACCCCTCAGCTGCACGAAGTATATGCAGCCAGGGCGCCCGCCTCTGGCGTTGATTTGCTTCACATACTCCACGGGGTAGCCCAGTTCTCCGCACGCATCCTTGATGCACTGGATGGGAGTATCGACCGGTAGCCCCCTCAGTGCCACCTTGAGTCTCTTCTCCCCCTCCAAGCCGTGAATATGGAATATCGGTCGCTTGTTGATGTCGTCGTCTTGTTCGAGCGTCGTTAGGTGTCGTATTACCAAACGGTATTCAGTTTCATCAGTGGGTCTAAATTCCACCCCTTTCCCTAGTCGTACGGTATTTGGGGTGCGACCCAGCTGTTGAGCTATATCCTCCAGTACCATTGGCCAATTGGGGAGTTTTTCGGCCATGATACTGGGGTATCTGGGTTTTTTGGTACTCCCCTACTTGACCTAATAACGCAAGTGCTAATATTATTACACCTATCAACGTTAGCTCTAATTTTCATTAGCCCTAATGTCATTTCACCTAATTTGTATACCCTAATTGGTTGTTAGACCTAATAATCCAATACTCTAATAATGATTTATACTCATTGTCAACAATACACAGTGACAGGGCTGTCGCGTTATTTGATAGCGTAATTTCAAATTCAGTTAAGAAACACAGTCATATTGTTAAGGTCAGCCGCAGTCGTTTTACCTTGAAACCTTGGATGACTCCTGGACTAATTAGGTGCATGAAACATCGTGATAGGCTTCACTTGCAGTTGAGGAATAATCCTGATAACCAAATCTTAAAAACTAGCTATACGCGCTATAGAAACTTCTACGGTCAACTTCTACGTAACATTAAAGCTGATTATGACAATAGGGAGCTTGCCCGCAATAGCGATAATCCTAAAAAACTCTGGCAAACTATCAAACGAGTCTGCGAGTATCCTGGTCGCTCCTCCGACGCCAGTGCATTGACAAAAATCACCACTAACAGCCATGAATCCCTCACCGCTTGTAATAAACACTTCGTGTCAGTAGCAAGTGATTTGGCTAATAAAATTTTAGACAAACTTAAAACCACGCAGCAGACTCTAGCGTCTAATTATACATCAGGTGTAGCGCTACCTCACTCCTTCTTTTTTGCTCCGACCGATCCCCAAGAAGTCGGTGACTTTATAAAAGCTCTTAAATATGACAGTGCTCCGGGGCCAGACGGCTATAAATCTTCCCTGATTAAGTCTGTGAGAGAATTCATTTGCCTTCCTTTGGCTCACATCTTTAATCTCAGCATTTCGTCGGGTTATTTTCCTGACGCCTGGAAGAAATCAACAGTATCCCCCATCTTTAAATCTGGTGAAAAAAGTAATCCTGACCACTATCGACCTATATCCCTTCTTAACATTTTTTCTAAATTATTAGAAAAAATTGTAAATAAACGTCTAGTAGACTACTTAGATAAACATAAGCTTATCTCAGATAGGCAGTTTGGATTTAGGCGGGGAAAATCCACGGAGCAAGCAGTAGTGTTGCTCTCAAATACAATTGCTAAACATCTTGATCAGGGTAGACATTGCATAGGTGTCTTTCTGGACTTGGCTAAGGCCTTCGACACCGTCTCAGCGCCGATTCTCCTAAAAAAACTTGAACTCAAAGGAGTTCGAGGCTCTGCGCTGGAATGGTTCAAAAGTTACCTCGCAAACCGGAGCCAGCATGTGAGGGTTGGAGACTGTAAGAGCAAAGAGCTACCTATTGTTTTTGGTGTCCCTCAAGGAAGCATTCTCGGTCCAACCTTGTTTTTATTGTATATTGACGACTTTCTGTCACTTAACTTGAAGAACTGCGACTTAATCTGCTACGCGGATGATACAGTAGCCCTCTTTAGTGGCAAATCATGGCCAGAGGCAATCCACATGGCGCAAACGGGAATGACAAGCATTTCAGACTGGCTAGACACAAACCTGCTTACCTTAAATACAAAAAAAACTAAATTCTTAACTTTCTACAAGACGGTATCTTCCAGCCCCCCTTTGTGTAATCAATTAACTTTGTCATCTAGTTTTGGTACACGGGATACTATCGAACGAGCAGAAATGATCAAGTACCTCGGAGTAACCATCGATCAGAGATTGTCCTTCAGACAGCACATTGAAACCTTATCACGTCGGGTTAGAAAGGTCATATATATTATGAGACTCCTGAGAAATGGAGCCTCCAGAGAAATTCTCCAGTTAGTATATTTCGCACTATGCCAATCTATACTTCAATACTGCATTGCAGCCTGGGGAGGTGCAACTAAGAGTGCTATGATTGGAGTTGAGCGGGCGCAACGAGCTGTGCTTAAAGTCATGCTGAGAAAACCTTTTCGATTTCCCACTGTTCACTTGTACAAGGAGGCCTCAGTGTTAAGTGTTCGCCAGCTTTTTGTTCTGAAAGCTGTAGTTGAATCTCACCGAATTGCTGTCGCTTCCACTGATCATGTTAAGCGCCGTCAGCAACGCCACAAACACCTCGTTATTCAGTGTCCCAGAGCCAAAACCGCATTTGCTAAACGCCTTCCGTCGTACTTACACCCCTTTGTCTATAACAGAGTCTCTAAAGCGTGCAAAGTCGACGACTTTTCCTGTGCAATCCTTAAATGTAAAGTAAAAAAATGGCTTCTATCCCTATCGTATGATGACACCGAGAATATCATCAAATAATAAATTTGGTAAGTAAGTGATATTTCGTTGACACATACACACACACACACACACACACACACACACACACACACACACACTCACACATACACTCTCACACACACGCACACGCACATGCGTAGATAAGTAATTTTATATCTTGTATTATAATTTCCCTCCAATTTGTTCACTCTGTTGCGTTACGGGCTTTTTCTATTACTGTTTTTTCAATTCTAATTGGTATACTGTACTCCCGGTTCCCAAGATACAGGCTGTGCCTAGTTTGGGGCCGTTGGAAATTTCTTATGCTTATGTGTAAATTCCAGTGTGTAAGTGAAATATTTGTAAAATGTCCATTTGTTATAAGTTTTTCTTTTTGGTAAATAAATTATTTGTATTTGTTATTTGTAATACTAATATGAAATAACCTAATAATTACCACACCTAATGATTATCAGACCTAATCATTACTGACACTAAATGTCAAGAGTACTAAAGATTATTAAACCTATTTTTACGTTCAAACAGAAAATACGGATTTGGATAAATATCGAATTGGCTGAACCCCGAAAACTGTAGGTTAGGTTAGGTTTCTATTGTGACAATGTATAGCGGAGCGAGCGAAGCGTCAAAAGATTCCCATGTACATGTACATCCTGAGTCTATGGCAATTCCGACTCCACGTGGTCTTGCTTGTCCTACCCTAGTGTTATTCCAAAACCGGAGGCGCGGAGGGAGAGCAGCCCTCGCCTTAGGTTTATAGATAAATAGGTTTAATAAAATTTAGGTTTTAGCATTATTAGGTATTATAATATTAGTAGTCTAAAAAAATCGGCTAAGTGCAAATTAGGGCTAGTGAGAATTCGGTATGAAGCAATTAGGTATTATGAAAATTCGGAATCCTGAAATTAGGGCTATTCATTAATTAGGATGAATGAAAATTCGGGTTAGTGATTTTAGGTTTACCAAAATTAGGGCCAATGAAATTAGGATGAAAGTTTTTCGGGCTAACGGAGGGGAACCGGGTTTTTTCTGTTGTTTTTCTGCTTCTTGTTGTGGTTTCTTTGTGGCGTCAATTGTCTTCATTTGATGTTGTGAAGTCTTGTTTGTTTTGCTGCTGGCCTTGCTTGCGTAGGTTTGCGGTTGCGTGGTTTGTTGGGCGGGCGGTCTGCCCTGGGCGGACGTCCCAGCCTGGGCGGGCGGGGGTCCTCGGGCGGGCGGTCCAGTCGGGGCGGGCGGGCCCTGCTAGGCGGGTGGGCCCGGTTGGGCGGGTGGCCCTGGATGGGCGGGCGGGCCCGGCCTCGTGGGCGGAGGGCCTAGGATGGGCGGTCCAGTTGGGGCGGGCGGGCCCCACTGGGCGGGCGGCCCCGGCTGGGCGGACGGTCCTTGGTGGGCGGGCGGCCTAGACCGGGTGGGCGGCCCAGTTTGGGCGCGCCTCCCTGTCCAGGCGGGCGGTCCACTGGGAGCAGGTGGCGCTCCCAGGGCGGGGCGGGCGTCCTGGGCGGGTGGGCCGCTGTGGACGGGCGGCATTTGGGCGAGCGCCTCCTCCTGGGCGCGACGCTTATTCGGCTTCTGCCTCTGGTCCCTTGGCTCTTGGTAGAGCGTGTAGGGGCTTAGGGCGGGTAGCGGCTCAGTTGAATTCCCGCCCATAATGTTGGGCGAGAATTTGGTGGGCGGGTCCGCGGGCGGCTCCCACTGTCTTCTTGTCTCTGCCCCCGTTGACTTCGAGCGGAGGTGGCGCAGTCTGGGGTCGGTGGGCGGGGAGGTTAGGCGGCAGACCCGCTTCTCCTCTGCCGTCTGGGCGGGCGGGCTGCGTTCGTCCGCCTTCCTCTTTTGAGGGAATACAGCTGAGTTGGCCTTCAGGTACTCTAAGAAGGCCCTGTCGGCAGGAGTCAGCTCAGACTCGTCCCCGGACAGCATATGTTCCTGGAGCCTGATGTAGGCCCTGGTCCAGGCCATCAGGCTGTCCGACACGGGGCCCGCGGCGATCATATTAGCGACCGCGATGCGGTCATCATCGAGCCGCGTGTTATGACCGGCGGGCCTCGTGCCGGGCGGGAAGATCGCCTCTGCTATGTTGGCCGGGGCGGTGGAGCTTTCGTCTTCTTATTGATGGGGCGTCAGTGGTTGTGGTGGTGGAGTAGTCAGCGTGGAGTGGCTAACTTCCTCAATGTTGGGCTCATTTCTTGGTGGCGATGGGGGCGCGGGGTGCGCGCGGGGCGCGGGGGGCGCCTCTCCTCCGTCACTCGTGGCGTCATCATAGACATCGTCCAGGGTGGGTAGGTCTAGAGCCCGATAAGACGGGCTACCCTCGGGTGTTTTTATTGGCGATGTTGTTGGCGTCTTGTTTGCCTGTTCTAGCGTAGGTAGGTCTATTTCACGGTATGTCGGGCTACCCTCCGGTGTCTTTGTTGGCGATGGTGTCGCGGGGGGCGGGGTTTGTTGTGGTGCGGCATAGATTGGTAGATGCCGCACTCCCCAAGTCTCCGGATTGGGCGGGAGAGCCCCCTTGAAGGGTGCAGGCGAGCGACCTACTGGTCCCGCCACACCTCGTCTCTGGCCCCGGGTTCCTCCTGGCCTCGCGGTATTGCCGAGCAGCGTAGCGAGGAGTCGGTCTGTCGACCTTCCCCTCACCTCCCTCGCCTCCAGAGGGGAGTCGCTGCTCGGGGGTAGCCCTACATCACAGTATATATATATGGGCTAAAGCAGTATGGAAACTAAGGCCTTTTTTGAAGATAAATACCTACGCGCTAGGGTTGTCACCCGCTGCCGGCGGCACCCTAAGTTAGATTTTTTTAAATGTTTTTAGATTTGTTTATTACTGTATTGTATTCTACTTTTTATATAAATTTATTGTAAAAAACCTAGCCTAAGATGAAAGATAAATAAAGGATATAGTAATCGAATGAATTTACTAGTTTAAAACAGGCAGTTATAATGGGAAGTTTTTGTACGGAACCCTCATTGCGCGAGTGTCACTTGCACTTGACTTTTTTTTTATGTGGATACACACCACAATGTGCATATTATTATATTGTTATCAATTTCTATATTGGTATCAATGGTTTAAATGTCATCCTTTACAATATTAATACTTATTCACGCAGTATTCGACGTGTTTACACACGTAGTCCACGGACAGTCGAGGGGTTAGGAGGAGAGCCGAGCGGGCGGCACATGCGGCGGCGCCGGCACGCATCGCCATCGCGTCCGTCGGTCGCGACTCCCGAACATTCGATAATACAACGTTCGCGCGCACTACTCGTACGAATCGCTCGCGTGTCTAGCTTTTCTCATAGTCTGCCTGTATCTTGTGTTATTCTTATTTGCCCATAAAACTGTGCTGTGACTTTTATAAGAATTATAGTGTTTGCCACCATCACCAACCGTTGTTTTCCTGGACGCTACCCCAGGACAAAAATCGCGGACAGCGCACGCACGCGCGATAAACAGAAACAATGACCGGTCGTCTCGATGCGCCACGCGCGACTGACAGCACCGTGAAGTCCGATGAGACGCCTCGTAAACGCTTGCGTCTGTGTGTGTGCGCTGTTTCGACCGTTTGTTCGTAGTTTCCATACTGCTTTAGCTCATATATATTCTGTGCCTACATCGTGAGATATATGCAGGACTACCCTCCCGCTCGGTTTCGGATTCGTCCGAGTCCATTAACTAGCGTCTGTTTCCTTCTTCACTGCAACCGCACGACGCTCATTCCGCCGGGGGCGTCCAACTCCGCACCGCTTTCCCCGGGGCTTCCGCTTGAACGGGACCGGGTACGACGGTGCAGTGAGGGACTTCCGACGGAATAGCTTCCTTGTATGGTGCGGTGTCTTCCGCCGGCGAGCTGCCGGGTGCAGGATCTTAATTGTTTTTGTTACAAAAACAATATCGATGCGCGAGTGCTTGATGTGCATCCGAGTGCTTGGAGTTGCAGTAACGAATCCTGCAGTGCCGGCTTGTACTGAGAGCGGGCGGTTTATATAGCCGCCGGGCCACCGTTGATCATGACGCGCTCTAGGCTCCGCTGCCCCCCGCTCGGCGCACGTCGGTTGCCTCCGCTCTATGCGCCGCGGGCCGGTGACTCCTGTGTCCAGTGTAGGCGCGTCATATACCCCTCTCTCCTCCGGAGATTTCGACCTGGGGAGAAATCACTGTAAATAAATGTGGTACTTAAAGTGGGAGAGCTGGGACGGCAGTCCAGTCCGGATTAGGGACGATCTAAGTGGTCCCTTGTTTTATACCCTTTTTTTTAAACAATTGGTTATTTTACTATTCTTAATTATTAAAATCAATGTACTTGACTGACTGATCTAGACTTGATCTTATCTATTTATTATTAAACTGAGATCTCGTTCCCTCCTGTCTGGTAATTGTTATGAATAGCTATATAAATATTACGTTCCCGGTTTTTACGTTTTGTGTTCTTTGTATGTATTTGTTAGCGGATATTTTTTTTTATTCTGTTTTTATAATTTATTGCCCTGCAGGGTTTTTAACATGACATTTCCCCGGTTATAATGTATATATAAGTAATGTTTACGACTCCCTAGCATTTCAGGTATTTTTTTAATCTATATAATCATTGACGTAAAAATGGCACCCTCCCAACTAATGCAAAATCACAAATCGCATTAGTTGGGCGATCAGTCTCGTTTAGACCATGACACGTGACGGGTCTCAAAAGTGACTTAATTTTCAGTGAAAAATTACAGAAATAACAACTATAAAATAAAGGAACAGGACGGAATATTCTTTTTTACTTAAGTTCTATTGATTAATTAACGAATCCTATGTAAAATCATAGCAATTTTTATATTAGAATTATTAACTTTGTCCCTACAAAATGCACCTCATCACAGAACAAAAATCGAAGGAGTCGCTATAGTTTTATATTTTATTAATAAATTAAGGAGTGCAATAAATAATTATCCTATTTCTTTTATTCAAGATTCCCATTCTCAACAACGTAAAAATGGAGATCACATTTAGCAAGAGACAAACGCGAAGAATAATTGAAGCCAAATAATTCGTCTCTCGTGTGTTCGGCATAATCATGTTTTTTTTTATGTTAATCAACAGAAGCGTAAAATGATAAAATTACTAACTTACTAAAAAATAGCTCTGTTGTTATTGTTTTATTTTGTCACAGAGTCTAGACACTGTCAGTTTAAACCTTTGAACGCCAAGAACACATAAAGGCGACGGCGACGTGTGCTGCCGTGCATACCACGCCACCGACAAATACGATCAAACTTTAAAGGGTTAATAATGTCAATATTTTGCACTTGTCTTACTCTCATTTCACATACTGGAACAAGGAGAAATAATGTCATTATTACTGATCCCTTCTATCGGAAACTTTTTATGCAGTTGTTAAATATAAAAACGTAACTAACTTTGTTATTAACAACTTACAATAAAAACGTAACTAAATCAGTTATTAACAATTTACGAGTTTATTAAGTTCAAACAAAAAATATTTGTTGAAAATGATTTGATATTTATATAAATTTAATATTATACTCGTATAATCTGATCCATTCGTGCCATGTTCCAAGTTTGACAAGAGACTCCAGTCAGAATACGCTAAAAAAGTTAATTTACACGTAAAATATTTGTGGTAATAAGTAATTAAGTCAATTTGACACTTAAACGTTTAAACAAAGATTTCTTTTGTACGAAGTCAATATGTTGCTGCAAATTATAAATAAGCGTTATTGGCATCTACTTGAACATGACAACGGTGCCACTTTATTTGACACTTTTGTTCGGGTCTGTGGCTCTATAATAAATAATACCTCAATGTTGTATAATGAATACTTCTTTATTTTCACTTCTAGTGTATAATTTAAACTCACGCTGTTTTTTATAAAGAAAATATATTTCTTAAAAAAAAAACGAAACGGTTTATTCCGGCAGCGGTCTGGTTCCTTGAAGGTAGGCTGGCTTCTTTCGTCTCGCTTCTGTTTTTAGCCGAGGAAGTCGGATGATGCCTCGCCGCTGTCCGCCATTCCTTTTTCTTCCCGCTCTCCTTGTCCGCTTCCATCGCTTGCCCTCTCTCTGTCCGGGTGTTCCAAGGCCCTCCTCCATGAAGGATGCTGCCCGCAACCAGCTCCAGCACGTCCTCCGGCACCTCAAAACCCTCCGGTAGGTCTGGGTTCGCCTGGGTAACCTCTGCGATGTCGGCTTCGAGTGCATTGGGCTCGAAGCTGGGGATGCCCTGCGTTGCTCCCTGTGAGTCGCTCCGCTGTTGTCCGGTATGGGACTCTGATTGTGATGATATGCGATCGGGTGAGTCCGTTGGCCCCTTATTCGGAGTCACCTCCCTCGCTTCTCCTCCCTTTGGCTCTTTCCTCTGACCCGCGACGATCGGTCTCGGCCTTGTCGGTCGTCTTGCGCACGGGTCCATCTTTTTTCTTCTTATGTAAAACAAATAAATAAATAATCAAATCGGATCGTTCGGTACTCGCTCTGATTGCTCGGAGTAGTGTCGATCCTTATGGGCATTGCTCCTTTTATAGGTCCGATTACCATTTTTGTGTGGTCGTCCGCCGGTAGATTATTTTCTACAATTATTTGTTTACCTCCGCACCTCGCGCGCTCCGCGGTTCCGAGCGAAGTTACGCGTATTAGCTACCTAGCTGGTTCTGCGTTGTCAACTCGCCAGTACGGCGCTGGCCTCCGGCCGCTGCGCACATGTGCGCTTGCGCTCGCTGCGTTGTGTATGATTCATAGGTATGCGCGGAGCGTTCGATCGTATATTGTTATGAATAGCTATATAAATATTACGTTCCCGGTTTTTACGTTTTGTGTTCTTTGTATGTATTTGGCTCTAATTCCGGGCTGATGACCTTGTCCAGTAGCCGTTGAAATGTGGCCCCACGTTGGGCGCCAAATTTGATGTGGGGTTTTAGCCACAATCGCATATCCTTCGGCCGTCGGGTCTAGACTTTGGAAGGTTTCCTGAACTAGCTCAGTGGGGATAGTGTTAGGGTGAGGTGAGCAAATAACAACAAGCATTTAATAATGTTATTAAAACTATCGTGAGACATCTTTACTATTTATAAAAACGGTATAAACTCACGTAAAAATTGTCAGGAACGGCCCATGTCGGGCCGTTCCTGACAATTTTTACGTGAGTTTATACCGTTTTTATAAATAGTTAAGCGTTTAATACTTAATTAATCGGGCTTTTATGCCGTTTATTTATAATAAAACCTAACTAGCAATCCTATCGTAATAACTTAGTGTTCTACAGGCACGCGGGCCTCTATACTAAAACCTAACTGATGACCTAACGTGATCTACAGGCGCACGGTCCTCTACTTGATTGACGCCGGGTTCCCGAAGGAACAGACTAACCGGTATTGGTAGCTTACGGAGGGGGACGAGTCCAACCCCAGGGCTAATGCGTGATCCACACCGCTCACGTGAGTTAGACTCCAGGATCTAGGTCAGAGCTAGCGCGTAGGGTGAAACACACCGCTCTTATCCCTAGAGAGGATACCCGTCTAGATCTGATAATGCGTCGTGCCGCACCGCTCCTAGTCCAGGCCGGACTCGTTCGGACTCCCGTGTGCTACAAAATGCGTAGAAAACGCACCGCACCCACCGGGAGGGGTAGACACCTGCTACTGCTCGACAGTTCAAGACCACCGGGAAGGTCCGCGCTGTCCGAACGTTAGCAAGTGACTGCCGGCTTGTACTGAGAGCGGGCGGCTTATGCCGCCCGGACCACCGTTGATCATGACGCGCTCTAGGCTCCGCTGCCCCCCGCTCGGCGCGCGTCGGTTGCCTCCGCTCTATGCGCCGCGGGCCGGTGACTCCTGTGTCCAGTGTAGGCGCGTCATAATGCACAAAATGAAAAACATCCTTTTTTAATCTTTTTGGAGTTGCTAGGCTAAGTCCCATTCGATTCAATAAGCTATGCTCAGAAATGGCTCAAGATGGTGACGGCCCATAATCAAATGACGAAAAGAAGGTATCTATTCACCAAAGAATTTTGTCACATTATGAAATCGGAACAAAATAATTATTAGTTTCCATGCATAATCACATGAAATTGTTCTTGTAACTTATCTATAAAAATATATTTCTTTTGTTTTTCATTTTACGTATGTGGTTGTGGTGGTTCCAAGCAAGGAAGCAAGCATATTTTATTGGGGACTTACTTCAAAAATAGGTGTAACCTCAAATAAAGCCGTCTTAAAGGCTTAAATCTGCCTTTACAACCTAAAACCTGCCTGCTGCGTCGCTGTAACTGTTATGTATTTTGATCATTATGGATACCAAACACAATAGGCATGTTGACTAATTTTTTTTGAGGATCTCAATCGATTCTATTTTATTTTATTGTGATCAAATGTATATATGGGACTGACTACACTTAAACTGTTCTAAAAGTCAGAAATGACCGTCAAAGTTCAACATTCCTACGTAGCGCTAAAAACGCTCCATACAAAACGCGTCAGGCTAGTGACGTCACAGGCCGGTATAGGTACCAATAATTGTATGGAGAAATTAAGAAATTTGCCATTTTCAACGTGAAAAATTGCGTTTAAGTTCATGGTTGTCGTACAATTATTGTTTTGTAAAATTATGAGGATTCTGAAAATATTTTCAAAATTTATTTTGGATTAAAAAAATATATAAAATTTGCGTACCTTTGAAGTCACATATTTCCATATAGATTTATTTTTCTGGTTTTTTTTTTGTTTCGTGAAATATTTAGCTAATGTTATTCATATAACTACAGTACACTGTAGAATTCAACATCAGTCAACATGTCTATTGTGTGTTGAATATAGCTAGCTGTGTAAGGTTTCATCTAGGTTACAATACTTAAAAGATTGTTTTTACGATTTCAAACCTTTATATGTGTTTACTTTAAATTGAATCTATTTTCAGGTGGTGAGTATATACGTTACTTAAAATTTACCTAAACGTCTATTTGGTACAAAGCTACATAAAAACAACTTAATTCATTATTTTCATAATATATTTTAAGAACAATATTACAATTTACAATATGCTTATTCACTCCCCCACAAAACTTGTTTACGTGAAAAGCGGGCACTTTTGTTTTCGGCAAGTTTTTAGAGGCAGTTAGAGAAGGACAAATTATATACCTACAGTTATTTAATAAATATCCAAGGTCTTTTCCTAGTGGGTTACCTTCATCTGGCAGAAACTTGTTTTACCGAAAGTAATGTTTCGCATAATACTCATTTCGCAGAAATTTTCTGCCGCTTAAACGGGAAATATATTTAGAAATTTTTTTGTGTATCCTGGTAGATTTAGGATAGGTTAGGTTAGGTTTATTTTATAACTTTTCAGGAAAATGTATGGTATACGTAGAATAACAGTTATGCGAAACGAGCATTATGCGAAACATTACTTTCGGTAAAACAAGTTTTTGCCAGATGAGGGTAAACCTACTGAAAAATATCGGAAATGACTTTGGTTTCGCCTTAAACGGTTAACAGAAATTACACACGGTTATATTAAAGTCGAATACTTGTCGGCATTAATCGTTCTCTTTCGGTGACAATACTCATATAGCCCAGTAAAAATAGTGTTATAAACTGTGATAATTTTAAAGATTTAGATTTTTGGTTTACCCTCATCTGGCAGAAACTTATTTTACCGAAAGTAACGTTTCGCATAATGCTCGTTTCGCATAACTGTTATTCTACGTATACCATACATTTTGCTGAAAAGTTATAAAATAAACCTAACCTAACCTATCCTAAATCTACCAGGATACACAAAAACATTTCAAAATATATTTCCCGTTTAAGCGGCAGAAAATTTCTGCAAAATGAGTATTGTTACGCCGGTAGGTTAGGTCAAAAACTTTGAATGTCTATTTCAGTGCTTTAGAGGCGTTTTCAGCAGGCTGAAAAGTCATTTCAGGCCGTTTCAGAAGTTGCTCTATCACATATCTAAAGATCGAAATTTCACCCAAGTTGCCGTCGTTTTCAGGCGCCTGAAACATGTTTTCAGTCCGTTTCAGGGCACCCTCTATCAGATGACGCCATAACCGGAAAACCCGTTTTCAGGCGTTTTCAGGACCCCTTATGGGCCTCTGAAGCACAAATCATTATATGGCGGAATTTCCAGTAGGAGTGACAGAGATAGCACTAGTAGAAAGAGATAGCTATGCTCAGAACATTTGAGAAGTGTGTAACAAGGATGGGACTACTAGAAAGAGATAGCTATACTCGGAACATTCGAGAAGGGAGTGACAGAGAGTGCACCATTGGAGAGAGACATATATGGCCTCGAATGTTCTCGGCCCTTACGCTGGACCTTACTAGAATATTCGCGATATGTGTGGACAACGCATCGAGAAAGCGGTTCCGCGGGATATATAAGGCGCCGACGGCCGGCGCGAGTTAGTTACATTTTAACTGCGATACAGTGCGAGTAAAGGATAATCTGAGAGAAAGACTCATAAGTGATTAGTGCGCTTTAAGTACAGTTCGTGTGAATAGTGAGTGCGTAATTTGTGTTTGTGTTAATTAGTGGATTTTAAGTACAGTTCGTCTGAATTGTAAGTGCGTAATTTTAGTAATAAAGTGTGTGTTTTCATTTGTGGATTAATTTGTGCTTTTCTATCAAATACGAACCCCACGCTCGTAACAGTCAGTGGCGTGCACAGAGCTTTGCGACAGGGTAGACACAAAATTCTGAGAACCTAATAACTTACAGAAATACTGCGGGACAGTTTTTTTTCTTCGTCTTCTCAAATATCAAGCAAATCGACCATCTCTAAATAATTGCCTCTATTAACTGACGACCGCAAACACTAAACACCACCACAATTATCAAATCAAATCAAAAGAATACACTAAAAGTTTTTATTCGCTTATTTACTAGTCACTACTATCACACGTAATAATCAAAACAAACAAAACAATAATGGCGTCCAAGTATGCAAAACCTATAGGTTACAAAAATACGACCAACTTAAATAGTACTGTTTTTGCGCTAATTAAAGTTACGAAAATGCGCCTTCTTAAATTCGTTACATAGTCAACATCGGAAGTTCGAATCTACAAATAATAGCTAAGGAGAGAGCGAGACAGGCTACCCGTTCGGAATTGTTCGCTTAACATCGGGCGTGGCGGTATTCGCGCCTCGCTCGCACCGAATGTTGGTTCGCCGTGTCGAGTCGCGGGTCGGAAACATCCTAATTCCGTAAGGAAGTAAAAGACATGAGACAATGTCTTACTTCTGTATTTGTGTGCGTGAGTTTTTTTATTGTGTGCAATATTTTTATATGAACGCACACACACGCGGGCCGTGTTACCACGAGGCACACAAATATAAATTTAGACAGAAAATCGCCTGTCTTTACCGCTTACGGCGCGCAGCGGCGCTAGTGCCGCGGAATCGTTCAAGTTAATCTCCACGGAATCGACCAATACGTACGTAATTTTAGCGCACCGACTCGATAGATGGCGCGGATCGCAAATTGATTATTTTTGTACATTTGTTTATATAATTTTATAAAAAGGTAATGTTTGTAACAATAAATAATATATTTCGTTTCTGTAATCAACTAGGGTAGGCAGTGTCTTTTTGTCTTTATAAGGTGCACGCCACTGGTAACAGTATTATGCGAAACATTACTTTCGGTAAAACAAGTTTCTGCCAGATGAAGGTAACCCTTGGTTTACCCTCATCTGGCAGAAACTTGTTTTACCGAAAGTAACGTTTCGCATAATGCTCGTTTCGCATAACTGTTATTCTACGTATACCATATATTTTGCTGAAAAGTTATAAAATAAACCTAACCTAACTTTTTTGACATTGTATATTTGTTTTGCATAATGATACTTGGCAGAAGTAACGTTTGGCAGAAACATCTTACGTAGAGTATGCTTTGGCATAAATCATTTCGCAGATTTTTATAATACCGAATCTTATATTGGCATAATGTTGATGAGCATAACAGTCTTCTAAACGAATAGTACTTTCGCAGATATTTTTTTTGCATAATATTTAGGCGGCATAAAGTTATCAAATAATTTATGCATTACAAATTGTTGTGACTACACATTTTGTACATGGAATGGTATGTTTGCCGGCCGTTGCCGCGCGGCTCGCTCGCTTCGCTCGCTCGTTAGGGTCTCAGTTCAACCTAACACTCCTCCTCGCTTCGCTCGTCGTCGTAACTATCCTAATCCAAGTCGGACCTGCCCTAAGGTGGAATCACTAGTGCCATAGCAAATTTGTTGGGACTTACATTCTATTTACTACGTAAAATTTACCTAACCCACTTGTCAGCTAGTAGAAAATAATTATGCTATTGTAATCGTATGCTACAGGATTATTATGGTACATAAAATTATGCTAAATCAAAGTCGGCCAAAGAGATATTCTACAAAACAATGTGCTGCAAAATGTGTCGTATGCGAGGTAGTTGTAATGCCAACTATACCTTTATGCCATCTTACCATTTGACTGAAAGTGTTTCTGCGAAACGTGTTATGCGAAGTGCATTTCTGACCAATATTATTCTGCCAGATGAGGGTAACCCTACACAAAAACATTTCAAAATATATTTCCCGTTTAAGCGGCAGAAAATTTCTGCGAAATGAGTATTATGCGAAACATTACCTACTTTCGGTAAAACAAGTTTCTGCCAGATGAAGGTAACCCAGATTTTTGTTTAAGTGCATTATTAACGTTAACAGTGAGCTAAATTAAAAAAATTAGAAGAGCTACTCTTATCCTTTTACTTCCTATCGCCTGGGGAGATGGTAGTCAACAGTTTCCAGTTTAAATCCGACTCTGTGATCCAACTAATAACTCCGTTGGTTCACAGTGCAGCGTTTCTTTTATAAAAATATATTAGCTAGATGTATTGCATTAACTGCGGTAGCGTTATAATTTTGTTCGTTTTTGATATTTAACATATTTAAAAAATTCGAAATTAGATATATTGTATAGATTCATCATATCTATAATGCTAGACGAGCATCCTCGACGTCTATTCTAAATTCTAATCTCGCAACAATTCTGTTTCAGGCTATCGGTAACATCGGTATAGACGGAGTAAGTACTTATTTGAAGATCACAGCTTGGCGAAGCTTCGTCCGCTTGGTAACGGGTTCTGCTTATGTTTCGGGATACGTAAGGATTCCGGGACAAAAGTCATGTATGGGTCGTTTCTATAAAGCCTCTGTTTATACTCTATGTCACGAGCTCTTGTTCCCACGTTTCTTACTCATTTATCTCATGTTAATGCGTACATTTGTACGTAAATCAGCTACTACGCAGTGCAGGCTATGCTCAGGTTGTTTGCGGCAACTGTCCACTAGTCTGCTTATTTAGGTACTACGACGCGGTTGGCGCAGTGATGCAGCTGCCTACTGAGCGCCGGTCCTGGGTTGGAATCCCGGTAAAGGCCAATATTTGAAAGATGAACATAAATATTTGTTTCTGGGTCATGTATTTAAATATTATCTATTTAACTATATAAAGTATGTTTATCATCGTCAAGTTCTCATAGCACAAGCCTAGAGCTTACTGTGGGACTAGATCGATGTGTAAGGCTGTCCGGTACTTGAATAAATAAATACATATTAAGGGGACAATGATACACAACACAAATCGACCTAGTCCCAAACTAAGCAAAGCTTGTATGTACTATGGGTACTAGACGACAATATAAATAATATATTAATATATACATAGCTAACATCCATGACCCAGAAACCAATATTCGAGTTCATCACACAAATATTTGCCACGGCCGGGATTCAAGCCGGTTGTCCTGCCGGCTCAGTACGCAGGTCTGTACAAACTGCGCCAACCGCGTCTTCAAATTTATTTTATTTTTATATTATATTAGCATTTTATGTAAGTTTGCAGTTTCTGTACTAAAGCTTTTGCAAAATATATGAATTGCTTCATCTTTAAGATACCTTATTCCTTTTAAGTTTTATTTTTTACATACTATGACAAATATGTCGAATTGTTCAACCATCTGCATCGTGCAGTCGAAAATAAATTGAGAAACCAGGGGGGGTATTCGACCAATTTTAGAGATATAATGGAGATCTCTCCTTTTCATCGCCATCCGTCACTTTTGACGTGTGCCTACTTGACAAGTGGCGATATCCCTAAAACATCGCAACTTCGTCAATTCGGACGCGCAAAATTTTCGGTTCCTTTGTATGTGACGGCATAAATATCAGGCGCATACTTTAAATCGACCGCGTAGTACGTGAAATTAGTCAATTACGTTTCGTTCAAAACAGAAATTTATATACATGAATAACATTTTTGACAATCATTATCGCCTTCGTATTTCCAAAATTGAGATGAGATATGTCACTTTTAAGCTCATCGCATTTAAATGACAGTTCAATGGCGATATAACGGTTATCTAATAGAGATTTGACGTTTGGCGATCACTCAAATGTCAATCTCGAATTAGGTCCCAGTTTTCTGCGTGAATTTTGACAATGACGACGCGTTTGGCTCGGTTTGTAGACACCTGCCTACTGAGCCGGAGGTCCCGGGTTCGAATCCCAGCCGGGGCAAATATTTGTGTGATGAACTCGAATATTTTAGTTGTTTAGTTGTTCTATTGTATTTAAGTATATATTTATCTATATAAGTACGTATATCGTCATCTAGTACCCATAACACAAGCCTTCTTGAGCTTAATTTGGGACTAGATCGATTTGTGTGAGGTTGTCCGATATATTTATATTTATTTATTTAATTAATTTCGAGTAGTAGTAATTGAAACAAAAATTATCAAATCACATTTCAAACTGTAGGTTTCAAATATATCGCAATGGCCCTGTTCTAAGAAGTAACATTGCATTGAGAACATGTTTCATCATCTAATAGAGATAAATGTCTAAAACAATCAACATTTTTGAACAGAGATGGATTCGTCTACTGACCAAGTTTATTTAGATTATTTTATTTGATAAGTATGTAAAATAGTATAATATCTAGATTTTACATGTCGATTAAGTTTCAATTTTAAGCATGTCATCCTTAAGTGTGGATTTAATTTTAAACCGTATTATTTCATAATTACATATTCGTATTATTAATATATTTAAGTATACATTTATTATGGGTCAAAAATAAAACATATAAAATAACAAATTTATGGGATTAAAACTGAAAATTAAACTAAGATAGATTAAAAAATATTTATAAAACTAAGACCTCTAGGTAGGGTGCCCATGACGCAGCTCGCAGGCAGCATTCCCACGCTGTATGGCTATGGAAAGCCTTTGCGCGAGAAAACTGCCCGCGCGTGGGTCCCCTGTTGCCTCCCTCAGGCGCTTGCTGAGCTCTCTGTGGAGTCCGCGCGCACCCTGGCCCCACGGACCAAGTGTATCGACGCCAAAAGCAATGAAGTCGATATATTTATTGTTTTTTAGTTTTGACATTAATAACGAAAATTCTTCACACTTCAGGACGGTAATGACGTCAACATTGCGATACTAAACCGGCTGGTGAAAAAAGTGAAAGTAAGTAAAAAAATTATACCTAAAACCATAAAATAAAAAAATATCTTTTTAGGGTTCCATAGTCAACTAAGAACCCTTATAGTTTCGTCATGTCCGTCTGTCCGTCTGTCCGTCCGCGGCTTAGCTCCGTGATCATTAGTACTATAAAGCTGAAATTTGGTATGAGTATGGGTATGTATCACGCCGACAAAACGGTAAAATAAAAACAAAACGGATACCTCTCGAACACCTAAAGTGGGGGTGACTTTTTTTTTTTTCGTTTCAAAACATGAGGCCTTATAATTACTTTCAATGAAAACTATATTGAACAAAATCGGCCGAGCCGTTTTTGAGTTATCGCAAAATTTCATAGTTTTCTTAAAAGGACGTAAGTTGACTTCCAGAAGGTTGTAAGTAATTACAGTTACTTTGGCATTTACAACCTTTTTATAGAGCTTGAAATCTTTCTCGTAACTTAAGTATATTGTGAAGGATGAGCAACTACGGAACCCTACACTGAGCGTGGTCTGACATGCTCTTGGCCGGTTTTTTTTGTATTTGATTCATTATTTGCGTCTAGTTAGAAAATGTTTAAAAATAGAATTCGGCACTTACTGGGCAAACTAAAGATTCATCGCTGGAACCGCGTCGCACCCTTCGATCAAGAATACCTACTCTTGTATTGGTAACGGGTGTTCTTGGATCTTGATGAACGGTCGCACTATAGATGCGAAGCTGGTTGCTAACATTTCTAGCCCAGCGGCTAGAAACGGCTTATTTGGCTTATTATCATTTCTAGCGATAACAAGCGGCTGGAAACGGCTGCTTACATTTCATTGACATATTAACATGATTCAAAGTTTGTTTTTGTTATTTTTCTTTTCATTTATTTACTATAGGATCTATTTATCATAAATAGACATAAACAATGACATTTGCATCTGTATTAAGTGTTAAAAACTCAAAATTCTCTTACAAAATGTGAAAGAGCAGTGGAATAGGACTATTTTAATAATTTATTTGTGAGAGATGAATTGGAAATAGGTATTTATCAGTTACCTAGTAATAGTAAGCATTTAGTTGTATTTCTATAATGCACCAACGCAACGAGCCTCGCGCACTCATCCCCGCATGCCCCGCGCACCCCTCAGCCCCCCACACGCATTTATCCTGCCGCGCGAGATTCCCGCGTTTGGTTTACAATGATGATTACATCCAAATTAAACTGATTTAGCTACCATTATTCTTATAATTTTCATACACCGCCACCTGAACACAAACGTTGTTTCATAGTTTACTTTTCGTATCTGAAATAAGTAAATTAGTAGGTACAAATCGTGTCTTCGGCGTCTATTTTTTTAAAAAAGAACATAATAAGTGCTACTGTATAACAAAAATAAGAGTTTAACAAAAAACAATGTAATAAAAATATTTTTTTTATTTGATGCTCAAGTCGGGTATCTACCCGGTATCAAGCGGCTGGTTATTCGTTTCTAGCCGCTGCTTTCGGTTACTACCGGCTTACAAGCCGCTGGTTTACAACTATAGGTCGCACCTTGCCCTTTTGCCATTTTTACATTTTGTACATTTTGTATTTTATAGCTTTTTGTTATGATTCATTTGTAAATTTATATGTTAATCTACATAAAAGTGTGTTATGTTTATTTTATGGCAATACATGTATATTCATCTTTAAAACGCAAATATCTAAATCGTGAAACTATCAATATTTAAGGCTTTATTGGACATCGATATCGATGTATGGGAACCAATATTTTATCATTAAAGCATGAGTCTTGGCATTACTTAGGTGGACTAGAGTTGACAACGCCAGGGAGGCAAGGGCGGACGCCCCGCTGGTGTGGAAGGGGAGGGGGGAAGTTACGTTCTGTCCTCCTATCATCTTATTTATAGAGACTAGGGCCTGTTTAGTATCGTTTTCGGCTAAATTGAAACCACCCGATCATTTTCCGGGACAATAATGTCATGTTCAGTTTTTTTTTTTTATGTATGATTTTGTTTTATCTGATTTTGTAGTTCACAGTGCCTTAGTTTAATTACTGTAATTCTGTGTAACTAATTTGAATAAATAAATAAATGTTATGAAAGAAAAAAAAGAAGTACAGGCAGATATTTCTGCAACGATTACGTGA
Organism: Apotomis turbidana; assembly: GCA_905147355.2. NCBI lineage: Eukaryota > Metazoa > Arthropoda > Insecta > Lepidoptera > Tortricidae > Apotomis > Apotomis turbidana. The sequence goes on from LR990302.1 coordinate 3,348,334, forward strand.
AAACAAGCAACGATTTAGGCATGAAAAAAATATGATTATAAAGTCACATTTATGTAAATTCCAAAAACATATAGTTTCATACAACTTTATAACATTATTGTCTATATTTTTTTTTGTCGTAATAATTGATTTAAATATCACTCATGATTTTATGAGATTCATACAGGTAACAAGGAAATCGGGGAGAATTATGATTATGCTATGATACACCACTGCCAACACAAAAATTGATTGACAGAACCAACCAACCAATCCTTAGCGCGATGGCGTCGACAGATAAGATATAATAACATTTTTTTTTTCATTTACAGCCGCAGACGGCTGACGACGAAGAGTCAGAGGTAATTTTATCGAGAAAATTGAAAAGTAACGTTGCTTTAGTAAATTTAAGTGTTAAGTAAATTTGAATGAGCGCGAGGGCATTATTAATAATATACTCGTACTATTTAGACTTTGGAGAATTCCCGTGGCTGATATGATATGCAGTTTACTTATTTAACAACATCTTTTAAAATAATATCATACCAGTCTGGAAAGTCTTTGTTATGAACAATATTTATATCCGGGTGAATCGACTCTTTGACCGATACAAATCTGTCCACAGTTAAAAAAAAACACTATTATTACAGTTTACCGATAAATGACCCAACTGATCTAATAAACAGACATTTTGAACAACACCGGAGACAGTCCAGAGAGTTGATCAAAAAATAGGTTGTTCCGTCGAACTGTTTCCCCTCTGATCCATCTACTAATTAAACTAATTAAGTAATCAATGTGATTTTGTTTTAGATGGTACGTATACTTATATTGTTTTACTTTACTTCGTCACACTTTTTTTACAGCTATAATAATTTCCGTTACAAGTTCATTTTGTCCACATTCCCATCTAGTCAACTCCCATTGAGATTTGGGCTTCCCTATATACGCCTATTCATCAGGCGCAGTTAAGTCAAACTCCTAGTTCATCCACGCCCCATCTCCAAATAGTCACAAATTTTATATTCACATTCCCATCATCATATTATTATATCCCGTCATCCATATTCCCAATCGATTCTTTACTTTTACCTGCCAATGGCTAAACGATAATTATAAAATATCTAAAAATAAAATGTATGATTATGTATATGTGTTAATCCAGAGTGTCGGCTAACTCTGTACCAAATTTTACGTAAATTGGTCCAGCTGTTTTAGCGTGAAGAAGTAACAAAAATTTAAACACACTGAAAAACACAGTGAGAAACACAGTGAGAAACACAAGAGATTAGTGTGATGAATCAGTCAAAGAGTTGATATGTGGCCGAGTTAACAATGTGCACGAGCTAGGTATAGTTGACAAAATTGGACTGTGGACGAAAATGAACTTAAAGTCTAATTAAAATTATTTTGCCCATGAAATGTCAACCTCGTGCTCTCGTTTCGGTTTCTGAGATTTGGGTCACTCATACTAACAGTTAATTATATTTCGTCGTTTCATTCTTCAGATATAATATATAACAAGGTAGTCCTTTACACCTACAGGCGACATTGCACGATTTTAAGAGACAATCAATTGACTATTAACTAAACAGATTTCATTCATTCACTCCGTTCCTCCCGGCAGGCCCACCTCCATATTGCCTCATTTTTTTTTCGTGCACGGCGACGAGCGCACGCGCTTCTCTCTGAGGATGCGGACGACCGTTAATTCTGTCGAAACGCAACTCCGATGAGAAGTTCCGTTATAACAACGAACAAATTAAAATACTTGAAGACTATCTGTTTAATAGTCTAGAATAATATTTTTTATATACCGTCATAATCTAACGACGAAATAAGTAAATTAATTTTAAATAATTCAGTGACAATAAGTGATTATAATGAAATGAGCCTAATACATAGGGATTGACTGCGAATCTCCAACGATGTCAGCAAGCATATATGGGCGTTCTTCAGTAGAATCCACGTTCTTCTGCGACAGAAATTTTTTTCTTCGTCTACCGTGGCTTACATAGGGATTGACCGCGAGTCTCTAACTATGAATATGCGCATCGGGGTTGACTGCGAGTCTCCAACGATGTTAGCAAGCCGAAAATACGGACATTTTGCGGTAGAATCCATGTCCATCTGTGACAAGATTAATTTTCTCAATCTACCGTGGCTTACATAGGGATTGACCGCGAGTCTCTAACTATGAATATGCGCATCGGGGTTGACTGCGAGTCTCCAACGATGTTAGCAAGCCGAAAATACGGACATTTTGCGGTAGAATCCATGTCCATCTGCGACAAGATTAATTTTCTCAATCTACCGTGGCCTACATAGGAATTAACTGCGAGTCTCTAACTATGTTCAAATGCGCATCGGGGTTGACTGCGAGTCTCCAACGATGGTAGTAAGCCGAAAATATGGACATTTTGCGATAGAATCTACGTCCACCTGCGACAAAATTAATTTTCTCAATCTATCGTGGCCTACATAGGGATTGACTGCGAGTCTCTATGTTTAAATATACATCGGGGTTGACTGCGAGTCTCCAACGATGTTATCAAGCCTTACACGGGCATTCTTCGATAGAATCCACGTTCCTCGGCGGCAAAAATATTTTTCTTGGTCTACCCTCTTAAGAAAAATATTTCTAATAAAATTAAATGATCAATTTTCTACTGTCTAACATGATAAAATGTAACAAAATTGGCTTATATATCTTGCATCGGAATTCTCGCATCCGATTGTTATAACGAGGCCGGAACTAAATAATGAACTCCTGGCCTCCGAAAACCGGACGGACGCCCCATGACGCCGCTGCCAGAGCCAGAACTCGATAAGGAATTTCGAGGGCTCTCGGGAAATCAACACATGATAACCGCGCAAAGTATGGTGGTATTCATGAGACCCTAACAAAGGACATGGTCCTAAAGCATTAATCTCGTTCCTGATAATTGTTATGCACCGGCCACAGTTCGAGATATGGGTCGAAATCAGGACGAGAATTCATCGGTTATGCAATAACACGGTTCTCCTTTATCAACAGGCCCGTGTTATTATTATAAAAAAAAAAAAAAACGAGCTAAATAATAACACGTTTCAGTCCCTTCGAGACTATACACGTAAAATCAAAACGTCGCGGTTATTAAATAAACACATTTTGAATGCAATGAGATTCCGTTTTGTTATAATAATATTAAACATCTCGGCAGTGGCTTGCCGTATTTCATGTGGCCTTCAAGTGACTTCGACTCAGAATCGCATAAAACTCTCTCCTAATCTGGTCCGGTCGTTCCTGCTGGACATTCAGGATGCAAGATGAGACTGTATTCAGCAATAAACCGTGTGAAAATATCAAAGCCGCCGAGACCATCAAAAGACGGTCTCAAATTAAGAAATCTGTTCCGAAGAGCTGACTTCTGTCTCTGCGCAACCGACTCGCACTCGAGCGTCTTACTCGACAAACTAGTCAGCGACTCCTCGTTCGTCACACGTCGAACAGGGTGCAGACACGCCGGACCCTGCCGGCTTCAGCTCCGGAACATGCCGCGGCCGGTATTTCGGAGACATACTGCAGTATGGCAGAGATAATTATTTTCATAACGTATGGTCTAAAACTATCTAATAAAACTAAACAAATTTAACACACAGAAGTACAGCAAGAATATGTACTATCGGCTGCAAAATTGCATGGACCCCCTTGAGGCGATAATGGCTTGGACGGCTGTAGGCAAGGTTTGCAGTTAACAAACTAGATGGCGTCTTTGTGTCCAAAGCTGTCGATTTTAATGGCATAATTGAATATAATAGGCTTATAGTCAATAAAAATCTTCTACTATTTAATAATCTAACCGGACAAATTAAAATATACATTTATCATCAAATTGAAAATAGCTTACACCGAAACCGTCCGTCCACCCGTCTTTTTAACTGGCAACCCAGTTCGTTTAACTATGTTGCCCTTCTAAAACCGCTCGCGTTATTTCAAAGAAACCCATCGTTACAGATTCTTTTGACGCCATTTTATACAAAGTAAGTTCGTAATTATAAAATTACGAATGTTTTTATCCACGGTTTCACGGTTTTATAAACATATGCCAAAAAATTATCAGGAATGAATATGAAGTTTACGTAGTTTATACACAAGAGGTGTGATTTAATAAAACTTCAATTAAATCACAGAAAATTAAATGTAAAGGAAATTTAATTATTTAGGCAATATGCGGGGTTATCGTAAGAGTAAGTCATGTTTATCATTACTCTTGTCTTAAAAAAAAACGAGGACATGAGTAATAGACACTAATTCGTGTCATTTATTTGTATAAAGCTTTCAAACCAAATAATACCTACCAATTTCATGGTTATGAGGTTTTTATCAAAAAGAAAACATAGGCTCTCAAATTAAACATATACCTAGGTAATTTATGTTTGTGCTTAAGATGTTTGGAACACTACAATTGGAATAATACAAATGTGGAAATCAAAATGTTATGTTACATCATAATTTTTAATATAAAAACATAACACGATATTTATGCAGATATTCGTATGAAAATATTGAGTGTTAAATCAGTTAGGATTCTACAATCAACAATTTAAAACATGACCTGAATTCATAGGTATAGGGATCAATCTAATTGTATAATATAGCCTTAAACTCATGTCAAACTCTAAACAGTTAAACAAACTTTTTAATCACTGGGGTTTATAGTCGCAAAGTCAAAATAATTTATTTCAGACAGTGGTCCATAATATGTTAGTTACATTTACAGAAAACCCCACCAGAACGGGCGCGATTTTTGTTACTATAAAATTAACTAAACAGGACTAATAGATCTACAATAATAAAACAACTAAAAATCATAGTTTCTTTATTACTTACACAGCATGTTTTTTGTTTCATGTAATTCAAGGGAAAAACAATACCACTACTTAACGTTTTGTTGAAGGTAAAAAGCTTAATTATTCGTTTCTGAAATCAGAAAGAGGATTGAAGCTTCACCTTAATCAAAACAACATTTGTTTATTTTATTAGTGAATCAATTTTAAAGACAAAACTGAGACCGGGTTATATAAATAGTTATATTTCGATTTTAGTGTTTTAAACGCTTTTGCTTGTCATTTATCAATTAGCTATAGAAAATTCTCGTGATGTAAAAATATTGTAATAAACTCAATACCTATCACAAAATGGTGTAAAAATATTAAACATGGTTTTTCACTCTTTTTGTTATATTAGAAGCAATTATCATGTTCATGTTCATAATAAATACTAAAAAAATATATATATATATATATATATTTTTCGATTTCAAACAATAATGAATAATGTAGCATGTTGCAGAATTAAAAAAATATTGTTTTATTTACTAATGTAACCCGGTCTCCGCTAATTGCCATCTTTTGCATTAATAACTAGTATAGCCACCATTTTTGTCTATAACGGCTTGCAAGCGGGAAGGCATCGATTCTATTAAATGTTCACACAGTCCCGAACCACGAATACTATCCCATATTGTAGCACAGTGCGTCTCCAATATTTCTGAGATTCGCTCATTTCGGTTATCCCAACGTTGAACGATAACACCCCATAAATTTTCTATGGGATTTAAATCAGGTGATCTAGCGGGCCACGACACGACATTTATATCTTTGTGCTGGCGAAACCACTCACGCACATTTTGCGAACGATGTATAGGACAGTTATCTTGAACAAACGTAATTAGTGGTAATTCTCCTTCTGGATAGACATTCCTAACAGTTGGTAACATGATTTCTTCCAGCACATTTAAATAGTCACCACTTTTCGCCCTACTCGGCACTCGGACCAATTCTCCCGGATCAGCCGCACTCATCCAACCCCACATGTTCACAGTTATACGACCTGATTCCATATTAGGCACTACGTGGTCAGCGTCATACCGAGTGTTGTCGCGACGCCATAAGCTTAGACGTCCATGTTGACTCGATTTAAATGTTTTTTCATCGGTAAAGATGACATTGCTCCAATCATCATTTAAGTGCTCCCGGGCGAACTTTAATCTCTCTTCTTTGTGATGTGGGGTTAGCAAAGGTTTGACTGCATGCCTACGATGATGCAATCCTTCACTATGAAGGACACGACGAATAGTATCCACACTTGAGTCACATAAACGGGCGTAATGTCTTATTGGTTGAAAGCCGTTTGCTTCATACTCCCGTACTAACATTTCACGCTGCTGTGCATCAATCAGCCGTGGTCGACCACTTCTTTGGCGGTGCAATAATGACCCTTCTTCTCCGAATCTTCGCACCCATAAAGCTACCGTTTTTTTCTGCAACAAAATTTAGGAATATATAATAATTGATAAAATATAAAACAGATATCGTTCAAATATAATTATTATGTTTGTATTATATATAAAAATATACTTCGAACCTTAAAACAACTACTTACATTTACACCGGTTTCTCTGGCAATTTCTGCCATATTTTTGCCTTCATTATGCAAGGCAATGATCTGTGACCTTTTCACTAAATCGATATTGCAATGAGAACTCATTTTAATATTCGATAAGTAATAAAAAGCAATAATAAAAGACAATCAAATCAACGGAACTAGCTACTGTTAGCGGACGAACTGTTTTGTAATAAAAACTGGAACGGTATATATTTGATGTTCTAAATCTACCCTCTAAGTAACTATGAGTGTAAGTATGCCAATAGATAATAGTTGCCCATTTCAACAAGAATACCAAATGAATTTACTTACTATTCATTTAATTTGTATTTGTTTAAAATTGCAATTATTTTTTGATAACACTAAAAAATAGATAAGATTTCTTTATCTATTGTTTATTTTAAGTCTTAGTTTTTAATTTTTACTTTAAGGCTTTATTTAAGCTTTTCCTTTGCTATTACAAATTGTTATTTACATTAAAAAAGTATTAGTACTAAACAAAATTCTTGTTTTTCTTGTAAACTAAAGTTATTCTGAGTATGATAATGAATTTCGTCAGCTTTCATTAAGTCTCGCTGGCTTGGAGGTTGAATACATCTGTCTCGATGTCGGAGGGTCTATGTTCAAATCTTCGCAATAATTATGAAGAAATACAATGTTTTTGGGTGTTGTGTGAATCTTCGTTGGTAGATTAAAATATGATTTGTATTTATTCATCCTTACAAAATAACATAAATGGCCGAAGTATAGCATTCTATAATTTCTGGATGTTGGACAAAAACGACCATAATAATAATATCATGTCAGTTAAATATTGGATTTGCGGGAGAAAACATATTTTATTTTATATTTGGTTGTTATCAGTGCCATCTAGTGGGATCTTAGTAAACTAATGAAGTACGTGACATAGCTCAACCGTCTTGACTGGCTTCAAAGCATTCGCGTTTAAAAAGGGGTATGCACTTTTGCTGCCGATAGTACCTTATGTCACAGCGAAGCAGCGGAGTGTTGGGAGCCCTATCAGAGTGTAGGTACTCCGATATTAATAATCGGCTCTTGTCCATCCGATATTAATGTATATCTAATATTTTGCGGCACCAAATATTAATTAGAACGATTAGCTTAACGTTTTATTTTAAAATTTAAAGTTTTAATAAATTTACAGCACTCTGACATTTTACAGTGGAGGACAAACGCACCTTCAAAATCTATGTCTCAAGACGGTTATTTTAACCACTTTAAAATATATATCTCTAGATCTGTACCAATAAATCTAAGTGCCCGAAAGTAGCTATTTACCTACGATTTCTATTTCACTTGACTTAGGAGTTGAATACAGAGTATTCATACTCCACAGAGCGTCCATTTTGAGATTTCGAGGTCTCAAATCAGTCGTTTACTAAGATGACATTTAGATATAGAAATGCCTATTTAACGTAAATGAAGCTCTACGCAATGCTTCGCTTAGGGTATATTGTCAGCTTTGATAAATAAGTTTCCCTTCTTAAAACCCAAATCAAAAATGTATCTAACAGGGTTTTAAATCGAACTATTATATTTGACTTTATCTTTACCAGAGGATAATCAAAACGGAATTGTACAGTTGACCCACAAATAAAATAAAAATATTATAAAAAAAAAAAAAAACAAACAAAGTTTTGGTGTTAATTACCTACCATAACTTACCTTTTAGCCATCTTCAAATTAAACATTTGAATATCTTAATAGGTGGATTAACAATTCTTATACATACATATAATAATATCACAGTAGGTAATTATATTACATTTCCGTGTCCATCTTGAAGTCTATAGAGACGCGCCTAAATCAAGTGAGGGCGCTGGTTGCGATAAAGATAAAGCCAGTGGTATGTGGGGATTTCAGAACGGGAATCTGACATATTCTATTTGGAATTAATTAATAATTAGATTTATACAATCCAATTAAATTCGTTCATTGCGTTTCATGTTGTACATAAGGTCATATATTATTGAACAGGTCCAGCAACATGAACGCGTTGATAATGATGTCATTCGGTTATACCCGTTCGGGAAATACGTTTCTATATTTAATAATTTATCTCTTCTAATTTGAGTCGAAGCAAACTTTACGGTTTCACCCGACTTACATCAATACTAAAATGTATGCATGGATATTCGATGCTGAATCCAGGCAGGAAGATAATTAACGTAAATGTGAATTAGCTGCAAAAACGTACCGATTTGAAAGTATCGTACAACACTTCTGAAATCCCATATTATTACCAAATGTTCAAATTTGATATCATATCCTGGATATCCTTTTTTTTTGCATTCTCTGGTTTATATTAGAAACACTAACCGGAATCTTAGTAATCTTTTCGGTTTTTTCCTAATTATTCGATTACAGACTTCCCTCGTCTACATGTCCTGGGTGTCGCGAAGCTATGCGACAGTCTTTCAATCGAAGTGGTACATCACAAGAAACGGTGTGACCCTTATGCTTGGATCGTTTCCCGACGGTACTTATAGTCCAGTAATATGACGTAAAATATTGGCAATTTTGAGCCAGAAGTAATCATGACACCTCGGATGTTTTTAAAACCACAGTTTTATCATTCTTATCCGAGTAAGTTACCAGTGTCGTACGTACGATACACTTAATAGTTACCGTTCTGCCTTATTAGTGTTACTGAGAATATAGGACACTGGCGTGAAACGCCTGCGAAAAGCAGCAAACAAGCAGATACCAAATGCCCCTAACTATACTGAGCAGATATATGGGAACCGCAAATCGGCCTAAATTACATCTGTCATTGGTACCCCAATAAAACATATTGTTGAAAGAATGCCACAAAGAAGTGACTTTATACTTAAAATCTAGGTATAAAAATATTTTTAGGCACACAGAATACACTTTTTAGCTAATCGCATTTGAAGTTGTTATTTCTTCAAAGATGGTGATGATTACAGATGTTATTAAAACATTAGGTGCATGTCGAGAACATTCGGTCCTCTTCCTGCTCTTCTTTTATAGAGTACGGTGCTATTTGTAGAGCAACGACTCTCAAAGGTTATAATTTTTGACTAAAGCTGCTACCTCACAAACCATCAATAGATGGATTAAAGAGGTTCTGTAGTAAATTGGCACCCCGGTAACATTTAGTGCGCGCAGATACGAACATCTGTCGTGAACCGCGCTGAAGTCAGCGCTATCACCATCTGGCGCGCAGTGGGCTATACCGCTACGTCTCAGAGGTTCGCTCGCTTTTGTGATAGACCAATTTCGGATGACGAATATTCGTCGAATATTTATATTTATAATAATTCTAAAATAAAATAAACATGTCATGTTACTTTAATTATTCTGTGTCAGAGAAATATATAACTATATTCTCTTATCATGTTTTAATCTACAAAAAGCAAAATATAAAATAAAAATAAAACTCTGAACATCTACCTTGTTATCTATACATATAAACGGACAAGTCCTGACTGACTGACTCACTCATCAACGTAGAGCCGAAACTACTGAACCTAGGAACTTCAAATTTTTAGAATAGATCAAGTATACGATGCAAGCAAGCACTAAGAAGGGATTTTTCGAAACTCATCCCTTAAGGGTGTCAAATCGGGGTTGAAAGTTTGTATGAAACTTACGTAATTTTTGAGTTAGAGTAATAACACTTTGTGTATAGATTTTCTATCTAAAAACAAGAAAACTAATTTCAGGATTTTTGAAAACTCATTCTTTAAAGGGGTTAAATATGGGGTGAAAGTTTGTATGAGGAACTTGGATTTATTTGAGTAAGAGTGGTAATATTTCGTGTACAGCTCTTTCAATACAAAGTAAGAAAACAAGTTTCAGCATTTTTGGAAATTCATCCCCGAAAGGGGTTAAATGCACAGCGAAACTTTCTAAGAAAAACGTGGTCTATTTGAGTAAGAGGTGCATTCTTTTACGTGTAGACTGATCATCAAAAACTGAAAACATGAATTTCAGCGTTTTTGAAAATTCAACCCCTAATGGGGTAAAGAGGGAGGTGAAAGTTTCTATGAAGAGCTTGGGATTCTTTGAGTAGGAGTGGTAATATTTCGTGGACAGGTTCTTATTTGCAAAGTATGAAAACAAGTTTCAAAATTTTTGGACATTCATCTCCGAAAAGGGTTAAATGGATAGTGGAACTTTCTTGGTAAACGGGGCTTTTTTGAGTAAGGGGTGCATTCTTTTACGTGTAGACCCTTCATTTAAAACTGAATATTGATTTCAGCGCGTTTTTGAAAGTTCATCCCCTAATGGAATAAAGTGGGAGGTGAAAATTTGTATGAAGAGTTTGGGATTCTTTGAGTAGGAGTGGTAATATTTCGTGTATAGGTTCTTCTATGCAAATTAAGAAGACAAGTTTCGGCATTTTTGGAAATTCATCCCTGAAAGGGGTGAAATGGACGGTGAAACTTTATTTGAAAATCGACTCTTTTTGAGGAAGAAGTGCATTATCTTGTGTGTACGGTGATGATGAGTGTACACTGTACACTCATCATCAAAATCTAAGAACACGTATTTCAGCGTTTTTGAAAATTCAACCCCTCATGGGGTAAAGAGGGAGGTTAGTTTCAATGAATATCTTGAGGTTCTTTGAGTAACATTACGTGTATATATTCTTCTATACAAAGTAAGAAAACAAGTTTCAGCACATTTGAAAATTCATCCCCGAAAGGGGTTAAATGAAAATAGAACTTTGTATGAGAATCGGGCCTTTTTTGAGTAAGAGTTGCACTATTTTGCGGGTAGACTCTTCATCAAAAACTGAGAATAATGATTGTAACGTTTTTGAAAATTCAACCCCTAATGGGATACGCTGAGAGGTGATAGTTTGTATAAAGAGCTTGGAATTTTTTGAGTAAGTGATAATATTTCGGGCATAGGTTAATCATTACAAACAACTTTTCACCATAAATTAACTTAAAAAATAAGAGATGTATTTTTTAATATTCATCCCCTAAGCATGTGAAATTGAAGGTGACAACATTTTCATGTTATGAATAATAGGTATGCGGGTTTTTTGTAGAATATTGACTAAAAATTGAGAAAATAAACTTAAGTTTTTTATGGAAATTCGTCTCCAAAATGGGTCTAATGGGAGGCGAAAGTTTGGATGAGAAAAGATGAGATTGTTTTCGTAAGTCTGGTCTTATTCCGTGTGTCAAAACACTCTCAGAAATTTTTGAAATACAGTACGAGTATTGTCTGAGTAAAGGGGGAAGATGAAAGTTCTTGTGAGGAATATTTTCGTGTATAAACTCTGCATTAATTTTTTGAAAGTTATCTCCTGAAGAGGTTAAAATTTTTATATGCAACACGTAGGATTGAGTGACAAAACTTCGTGTAAAAAAAATTCATTGTTAGGGTTCCGTACCGCAAAAGGAAAAACGCAACCCTCAAAGGATCACTTAGTTGTCTGTCCGTCTATCGAATAAAAAGGAAATTAAAACCATATAAGTACTCAGGGCTGTAATCCTTTGAAGTCCTTAAAAAACCAAACTTTAAGTTAAAACGTAAAAAAGAACCGGCTGTTTACCTACGCCACAACAAACGTCGATACCCTCAAGGGAATCAAATTTTATAAGGTACTTAGGTATTTTCAGTTGAACTAAAACTATAAATTTGGCAAGTAATAGCGTGTCTTACTCTCTTACTACAAGTACTTATAGGGAGTAATCTGAAACTATACATTACTAATTAAATAAAAAAGTAGTCTGTACTTAAAGTGCGTAAAACAGTTTTCTAACGGTGACGTTAAATTTGCCTCTTAGTATATTTTATCTTTTCCTTAGTAATGTCGTAATGTGCAGTGATTTCATAGTTCGTAAAGAACCCTCTGTGCGCGAGTCCGACTCGCACTTGACCGGCTATTTGTATTAACTGAGAATACTGATTTAAACGTTAGAGGAAATTCCTATCCTCAAGAGGCCTTATTCCTTTTAAAAAAAATTTTTTTCATATTATGACAAATATATTGATAATTTCAACCAATTTTTTGAAGTAAATAATACTTTTCCCCGAGTTCTAGGTATTAACATAGTTATATCATGCTTTCATTGCGTGCAGTCGAAATAAGTTGATAAACTAATTTTCCGCGTGAATATTGTCAATTTCGAGTAGTTTTTGAAACAAAAATTATTACTGAAAAACTCAAAGTGCAGGTTTCAAATATATATCAATAAATCCCAATAGCCCTGTTCTAGGTAGTAACATCAATAATATAGAATAGAATACTCTTTATTGCACACCTCAAGAATAAAGAAATACAAATACAAATGACACTTAAAATTACAATAGAGGCAAACAATAGGCGATCTTATCGCTAAAAAGCGATCTCTTCCAGACAACCTTTGGGTAGCGGAATAATATAAATGAAATGAGTAGGCGATGCAAAAAGTAATCAAGAAAACTACTGAAAAAATTATTAAAATCATCAATACCACTGTAGGGTCGTTAGGTGGTAGAAGTAATGTAAACAACCACTTTAACTCCACTACGTATAATGTCTAAATAAATAGCACAACACAGAAGGTATATCCAAAGTTCGAAGATAGGCACACAGAAGAAATAGCACGGAAGGAAGAAACAATATAAATATACAGCATACGGTAATAAATGAAAGCGAAAGCGATAGAAATCGTATAGCGATATCGGTCGAGAGCGGCATGCGCTTCGCGTCAGATAGGTGCATCGACTGGCGGTGCGGGGCGGGCGCCGGTCGGCCGCCGTAAGTACTAGTCGCACGTCACAAACCTTATTTAACCAAACCGGGCTCCGCGAACAAAGAAACTTGCAGCGCGGGCGCGGCTCCAATGAACTCGACCAGACGGCACGTCAATATTGTATTGACGGACGAAATGTAAACATTGTGTGTATCTTATTGTTTGTGTGTAAATATATATTATATGGAACGTATGTGTGTGTAGATAATGTTATAAATATATGTAAATAAATATTATAATAATTTTAAACCTTTTGTATTAAATATATATAAATGTAAATAGTTTAAATATGTTAAAATATAATATTAAACGTGATTTGTGGGAGAGTATCCCACATCACTCCCCTCCAGAGACCTGGTTAGGGGCGATAATAGTCCGGGAAACGTACTTGTCTTCCTGAACGGGTAGTTTTAGGTACGTTTGAGGGAACCGAGTTAGGATTTGGATTCGGACTCACCTTTTTATTTAGTGCTTGGCGAGCTATGTCTGGTGGTTTGACAGGCTCGACGGTATCCTTATTCTTGGCTGCATCTAGGCCGTCCGACAGGTAATATGCCGGTTTTAGGCGGTCTATTGTGACGGAAACCGGTTTTCCTTTTATGAGAAGATTGAAAACCTTACCAGTTCTGTCTAGCACTTTGTGTGGACCTGAGTATGCAGGTGTCAGAGGAGGACGTGAAGCGTCTTCACGCAGGAAGACGTGTTCTGCCGTCGCTAATTCCTTGAACACAAAGATCTTGTCCTTATTATGGCGTGAAGCTGGAGTCGGTTGCAGCTTGAAGGCAAATGAGCGTAACCTGGCAGTGAAGTCGGTAATATCCGTGGTACCGGGTACGCTTGGGTCAAAAAATTCGCCTGGAAGGCGCAAAGGCTCACCGTATAGTAATTCGGCAGAGGAAGCTTGCAAATCTTCCTTGAAGGCGCTTCGTATGCCGAGAAGGACTTGAGGCAATATCTCGGACCAATTGCTGTCAGCGTGGCATGTAATGGCGGCTTTGAGCTGTCTGTGGAAGCGCTCCACAATTCCATTACATGCAGGGTGATACGCCGTTGTCCGCTTGTGTTTGAAGCCGATGACTTTGGCAAGGTATTGGAACAGTGTGGACTCAAATTGTCGACCACGATCTGTCACAATATCTGTAGGACACCCGAACCTGGATATCCAGCCAGCAAGTAGGGCTTTTGCCACTGTCTCCGCTGTAATATCCGCTATTGGCATGACCTCCGGCCATCGTGTGAAGCGATCAATGGCGGTTAGACAATAGCGGTAACCTTGAGACATGGGCAAGGGGCCAATAAGGTCAATATGTACCTGCTGGAAGCGAGCACGAGGTAGTTCGTAAGTACCTAAAGGTGCAGATACATGTCGGCTTACCTTTGCTCGTTGGCACGGTACACAAGCTCGTGCCCAGTCTCGGCAGTCCTTCCTTACGCTGGGCCATACAAAACGCTGCGCTACTATCTTAGCAGTCGTGTTGGCTCCAGGGTGACTTAGGGAATGGAGACTGTTGAAGATGGTTTTGCGATACGGCTTAGTAACAAATGGTCGGGGAGTCGGCGTACTGACGTCGCAGTACAGAGTTTCCGGACTTCCCGGGTATGTCATCCTTACCAAGCGTAGTGAAGACGAGGTCAAGTACTCAGCGAGTTCAGGGTCAGACGTCTGAGATTTAGCTAGGTCAGCGAGATCGAGAGGCATTTCCAGTTCCTCAATCCGAGATAAGGCATCGGCCACAACATTATCTTTGCCTGATATGTGCCTGATATCGGTTGTGAACTGGGAAATGTAATCTAAGTGCCTATACTGCCTGGGCGAACAGTTATGTTTCCTTTCGTGGAAAGCAAAACTGATTGGCTTATGGTCAGTATAGACAATGAAGTGTCTCGCCTCTAGCATATGCCGGAAATATTTAATTGCCTCGTAGATCGCGAGTAATTCACGATCGTACGGGGAATATTTTGTCTGGGACGGGCTCAGCTTCCGGGAAAAGAATGCTAACGGCTGCCATACCTTGTCTGGTAGCTGCTGCTGCAATACTGCGCCCAAAGATACGTCAGATGCATCTGTGACCAATGCCAGCTTTGCTCGCGAGTCTGGATGAGCTAGCAGGGCTGCATTGGATAGGCTTTCCTTGGTATCTTGGAAAGCCTTGAGAGCATCACCGGTAAGGTTAATGGGCGTAGAACCTTTGACTGCTCCGCCTAGGAGTAAATTGAGAGGTGCTTGGATTTGGGCGGCACGAGGCAGGAATCGCCTGTAAAAATTGGCCATACCTAAAAATCTCCTCAGCTGCCTAACATCCTTAGGAGGCGGAAAGTCACGTATGGCTTCGACTTTAGTGTCTAGGGGCTTGGTACCGCTCTCCGAGATCAAGTAACCTAAAAAAGTTACCTGGGGAACGCCGAAGACGCACTTAGACACATTTATCACCATGCCGTAGTCCCGAAGTCTAGTAAATATTTCGCGCAGGTGTTGTTTGTGCTGTTCCTCGTCTGTGGAAAAGATTAAAAAATCGTCGAGGTAACAATAGACGAAGTCTAGACCACGTGTTACTTCGTCAACAAACCTTTGAAATGATTGACCCGCGTTCCGAAGTCCAAAATTCATGAAGGGGAATTCGAACATTCCGAACGGGGTCGTTATGGCCGTCTTTGGGATATCCTCTGGACATACAGGTATCTGGTTGTAAGCCTTTACAAGATCAATTGTGCTGAAGATCTTACAACCAGATATGCTATGAGAAAAGTCATGCAAGTGACGAATTGGGTATTTGTCGGGTATGGTACGAGCGTTGAGCTGACGGTAGTCGCCACACGGACGCCAGCCGTTGTCTTTTTTCGGCACCAAGTGCAACGGTGAAGACCAGGGGCTCTCGGAGGGTCGGGCCGTACCGTTAGCCAACATCCCTTCAAATTCTTGCTTTGCTACCTTCAGCTTGTCTGGAGCAAGTCGTCTCGGGGCGCAGGATACTGGGGGACCTGGAGTGGTGCGAATGTGGTGTTGTGTGTTGTGTGGTATTGTGCGTTGCGTGCCGGCTGGTCGCGTGATTTCAGGAAATTCCTGTGATAATAAGCGATGAAAGCAAGACACGCCAGTCAAGACCTTTACAGAAAATATATCGTCGCAAGAAGCATTAATAGCAGATGAAGCTAAGCTAGTGGTGTTATCAACTAGTTTCTGGTTTCTACAGTCTACTATTAAATTATAAAACGATAAAAAATCAACACCTATAATAGGTTTTGTAACATTAGCTACAACAAAACGCCATGGATATTCGCGTCGAAGTCCGAGGTCTAGGTTAAGATGCGCATAACCGAAAGTGTCGATGGTCGTCCCGTTGGCTGCTGTGAGCTTGTAGTCCGTTGGTGCTCGACGCTCGCGCAGAAATGACTTGGGGAAGACACAGAGGTCGCTGCCGGTGTCGACCAAGAACTGCGCCTTCGACCTTCTGTCGGTGACAAACAGGCGACCAGAAGAAACAGGGCTATCAGCTGTCGCCATTACCGACTGCCCGCGGCGTTTCCCGACTTCCCGTAGTCACATGGCTGCACGCACCTATTTGCGTTCGCGCCATGCTTAGAATGGTACCAGCAAGTCGGGTACTTCCGGTAACTAGACTGGGATCTAGTGTTGGATCTGGTCTGCTTGCCGGAGCGGCCGCGATTCCGTGATCGTGATCTGCCTCTGCGATTGTCCTGTGTCCTCAAGGCCTGCACCTGCTTCCTCAGCTCGGCGATTTCCTTCGCCAAGGCGTCGTTGCTGGAGCCTGGTTGACTGCACCCGGTGTTGTAGCTCGCAGAAGCGACGTGTGATGAGCATGCGCAACGTGGGCCAATGTCGTGGACCCTATCTGCGAGGTCTGCGAGGATGTCCAGCGATGCTGTAGGGTGCCCCGCGAGTACAGTCTGGATACTCCGAGGTAGCCTGTCGGTCCACATCATGCGAAGAACGTCGTCCGTGATGCGCTTGGCTGCCAGCCCTTGAAGGTGTCGCAGGAACTGGGAAGGTTTGCGATCCCCAAGTTCCTCATGATGAAGAAGCTGCTGTATCTGCCGTTCCTTGGTGTCACTGAGTCGGCTGATCAGTTCGCTTTTTAGCTTGAGGTATTTGTCGTTGGCCGGTGGATTCGTTATAATATCCTTTACCTCCTTAGAAAATTGTCGATCTAGTTGACTGATGACGTAGTGAAATTTCGTGACGTCACTAGTTATGCCGGCTATTGCGAACTGACCTTCGATTTGTGAGAACCATATCTCCGGTTCCTCTGGCCAAAAAGGTGGAACACGCACTCCAACTTTAAAAACATCCGACGGAGGTGCAGTGGAAACGCGCTCTGCCGAGCCGCTCGGTAGTGGGGCCTGCGCGTCGCCCTTATGACCGGTACCGTTACTCATGCTTCTCGAAGTTTCTACGTACGGTTTCCTGGACAAATCTTCAGCCTGGTAATGTGTCCTTCAGGGGTCACCACTGTAGGGTCGTTAGGTGGTAGAAGTAATGTAAACAACCACTTTAACTCCACTACGTATAATGTCTAAATAAATAGCACAACACAGAAGGTATATCCAAAGTTCGAAGATAGGCACACAGAAGAAATAGCACGGAAGGAAGAAACAATATAAATATACAGCATACGGTAATAAATGAAAGCGAAAGCGATAGAAATCGTATAGCGATATCGGTCGAGAGCGGCATGCGCTTCGCGTCAGATAGGTGCATCGACTGGCGGTGCGGGGCGGGCGCCGGTCGGCCGCCGTAAGTACTAGTCGCACGTCACAAACCTTATTTAACCAAACCGGGCTCCGCGAACAAAGAAACTTGCAGCGCGGGCGCGGCTCCAATGAACTCGACCAGACGGCACGTCAATATTGTATTGACGGACGAAATGTAAACATTGTGTGTATCTTATTGTTTGTGTGTAAATATATATTATATGGAACGTATGTGTGTGTAGATAATGTTATAAATATATGTAAATAAATATTATAATAATTTTAAACCTTTTGTATTAAATATATATAAATGTAAATAGTTTAAATATGTTAAAATATAATATTAAACGTGATTTGTGGGAGAGTATCCCACAATATGTTAAGAACAATAGGCGATCTTATCGCTAAAAAGCGATCTCTTCCAGACAACCTTTGGGTAGCGGAATAATATAAATGAAATGAGTAGGCGATGCAAAAAGTAATCAAGAAAACTACTGAAAAAATTATTAAAATCATCAATAATATGTTAAGAAACATGATTGATCATAGAGAAAAATGTTTAAAACAATCAGCATTTTAAAAGGTATAAGGCCTCTTAAGGTGACTAAACTTTTGACAATGATTTTGTTCGGTTCATCGGAAAATTAATTGCCCCATGTGTAGGTATACCCCGACCTGATCTAGAAATATATAAATCTACTACCCAAAAATTTATGTATATGCGCAGATTTCTATTAGTTGTATTATTTTAAGAAACAACAAAGCGGGTAGAAAGTTACACAGATAACTTTTCCAGACCCTGTGCGAGCGAAGCCGCGGGCAAAAGCTAGTATATTATATCTGAAGAATGAAACGACGAAATATAATAGATGATCAAACGAACTTCTCAAGCGAAGTTCGATCATTATTATATGAGTCGTTTCATTCGAAGATATACGTAATAACCCTCCCACCCTAGTGTACTCCCCTATATTTTAATGTTTTGCTTTTTCTCTGAAAAGAATGAGGCAATATGGAGGTGGGCCTGCCGGGAATGAATGAAATCTGTTTAGTTAATAGTCAATTGATTGTCTCTTAAAATCGTGCAATGTCGCCTGTAGGTTTAAAGGACTACCTTGTTATATATTATATCTTCGAATGAAACGACTCATATAATAATGATCGAACTTCGCTTGAGAAGTTCGTTTGATCATCTATTTATGTAGTGACTTAGTTTTATAAAATTTCAACCTCATAGAGTACAGTTTAGTGCACTAACATACCAATTACAAGAACATTTTGAACAAGCTTTTATTTAACTTGAAATGTATGTAACTATGTAAATAAGTACTAAGGATCTTTGTACGGGTAGAATCTTGCAACTCAATTTTGAAGCAGATATCTTCAATCAAATTAGCTAAAATTTTGCATACCTACTTAACTTTGATGACAATATGATAATATGGTACCATGGAGCTTGACTGATGATGCAGCCAGAAGGTGACACTAGAAACTCAATATAGGAAAAAGCAATTTTACCGAGTTTGGGGTGAAAATGTTACTTTTAACAGAAACTTATTGAAAAGTTAGTACGTTTGTAAAGTATCGTAACCTACACCCGAATGTTATGGGACCAATTTGCGAGACGCATGTCGCATACCTTCCAACAGAGAAAAATCGACAGCGGTTTGTAAAGGACAGAGTTCTGAAATAACGATTTGAAAACATTCTCTTTTTGAAGTCATTTGTATATATTAATAAAAGATCATTTTCTTAATATTTTTTGTTATACTTTCAAAATCGAAATAATAGACAATTAACTAGCTTTTCTACAAAAATATTATAGTCTATTTTAATTGAATTTAAGGCTGATATAGGAACATTTTAAAATTTACAATAACACAATATAGAAATTAAAATACTAACTATAAACTAAGAACTTAACTAACTAAAATACGATGCTGAAATAGAATAAATTAAATTATCATATTATTTTAGTTGAATGTAGTGATAAAAGCGGTACGTATTATTTTTTCTTGGGATAAAAAGTATTTCTTTTCAGATATCATCATTATCTTTCTGACGCTAAATAACATAATATTCACCCCTCCGGCCGCCATCGCAACTATGGTCCGAAACCAGTTGCAATGAGAGAATTGTTGACCTTTGTTCATCTTAATACGCTACCAGTTGCAAGGATGAAGTCCATTTCCCATCATGGCAACTAAGTTTCGCGACCAGTATATTTGTTTAACCATACTTGCTCGAAAATAAGTACTGTCTTTATATTATATTATACCAATAACTTTGTTAAAATAATCGATGTAATGATCGATATAATATTAAATTAAACGTTTTTATAGAATCTTTTTATCGATTCTGTTTGTAATATGGTAATACCACATTTTTAATTTTATAAAATATTGACGCAATGTTAAATTATGAAAGAAAATTTAATATGCTCCACTACAATGTAAAAAGAACTCAAACCTACGGCCCTACGTTTGAGGCGTAGTGCTCTCCCATCTTAGTTATCACTTCGTTGCGTCAATCACACCAAATCATTGATTTTATAATTCTACGCTCTGCGTCATATGCTTTTTAAAATGCTTAAGCGCAATAGGCGAACCCCGTAGTCTCTATTGCTTTACAGCAGCAAAAGTAAGGACCACGAGACAGGTGGCGCTATCATCCATGATTAAACAGATTTTTTGTATACGTTCTGATTTTATTTATGTGGAAACACCACATACATGTTAACATATTTAAATTAAAATGTAATTTCAGGGGACATTGGCGTTCTCCGTGCCTGCGGTAAAAGAAGTTATTGCCAAAATGTCTTCAGATAAGGTAAATACAATACAAGTTATTACATGCGTTTCTGTTTTGTGTCACCTTTTAAATTAAAATCATAACCAAGTATTCAAAAATCAATAATAATATTTTGCCTGACTTAAAAATGTATGTTTGTCCGCGAATAACTCGCTGGGTTTACCCTCGTTTTATAAACAAACGTTTCATCGAACTTTCATTTCATCGAAAGTTTTTTTTCTGTAACCATAAAATATTATACCACAAACCTGACCTAACCTAACCTAACCTAAAGCTTGACATTTTCAAGATTTCTAAAAAATAAGTTCTGAGCAAAATTTGTCCATGAAATAAAAATTCTATAAAATTAAGTATTCGCTAAAGTGTTTTTTTTTTTTTTATAAACAAGCGAATCCCATTATTTTGACAGCCCTGAAGCGATAGAATTTAAGTCTTCAGCTAGGATAATAAAAAGAAAAAACATCTTTGCCGAGTGCATTAAATAATAAACATTTGAAAACTGTTACGTTCAATAAATTTGAAGATACTAATTATGCGTGTACTGAAAGAAAATTATCCGGCTCGATTTATTTTTTTAGCAATTTAGTAATGAAGCGAAACAGGTATTTATATACTAAAATACATATAATAATTTTACGTGAGCTTAAACCATTTTTATAATTATTGGGTATTTATACTGGTACACAACTTGTTTCGAAGCAATATAAAACTGTATGCATACTAATAATTTACTTTCAGTTTTGAAAGAATTCAATTCAATATTCGACAACGGTTTTAGTTAGTTACTTTTATTTAGAATAGGTTGTTTACTGTTACTTTTTACTTGCTTTCCGTTTAATGAAACATTATAATACTAAGTAAATAAAAAGAAAAGAAAAAAAAGCAATATTAGTTACTACCCGGTTACGTTAAGTTTGACCTGAACTATGATGACCTCAAGCGGCGCATATATGCAGCCATTAACAGTGGCTACATGTTTGAGCCGTTTGGGTAGAAACGCTCGAGCCATGGGGACAATGTGCCCAAAAAATTTCCAGGAACTGGCGAAGAGACTTGTGGATGTGACGGGTGACCAGAGGGCTGACTCGTACCTATGCCAAAGAATAGTCCTAGCCATTCACCCTGGCAATGCGGCCAGCCTCCTGGGCACCCTCCATCAGCACCGATCTGGAGCCTGCGTTTTATGCATAGTTACTGCATTATGACTTACTCCAGATTTACACATCAGTCGCTGCGACCGACATCGGCCAGGAAGACGTCGTCATCATAGTGAGGTGTATCATATACCTTTATTTATCACGTTATAAACGCAAACATCATATTAGGCCCGCTGGTAATTTTGGCGCCGCTTTTGCAAATGAGATGCAAAAATACTAATGACGGAGCATTTCTCAAAATGTGTACGCAAACATAAAATATAATAACCTTCTTCACCTATTTTGTTCTGATGTGATTTAATAACCCAGTTGCATCTTGTACCTAATCTCACGTAGAAAAACCGGTGTCAATGTCAAACTCGTTGAATAATATTAATGACTACAAAAGATATGTAGTCGATCATTTCTCAAAATGTTTGCCTACAATTAAGACAGAAATTAAGGTCCAATATAATTTTCCTATTTTGTTACAAATTTTCTTTGTGATTTCCAATACATTGACATGCGGAGATCACAGGCTCATAAGCTTGATGAGTCAAGACTTAAAATATTTTTAAAAATAATCCATAAGAGAATATACAGGGTGTCCCTAAAACCAACGCCAAAATGAAGAGGGGTGATAGCTCATAAGCAACCATATTAAGTCAATTTGACCTTAATAAAAAGTTCATGGTTTTCGAGATATTTGCATTTTTTTAAAACTCGTGACTTTTGATGCCCTGCGTCAGTATGTCGATTGCCACCACTGCAAATTTAGGTATTTTGTAAATCTGTTTTTTGCAGGATGTTACTAAAAACATATCCTATCGAATGTAATTTAAATTTATTACATATCATGATGCTTTGTCGGTAAAAATAATAAAAAAAAACGAATTATAGCAATTTATAAAATTTAGCCTGCGGTTTTGATCGAGTTTCATTTAAAAAAAATATTGTAAACTAACATGGCACGCAACATAAAAAGATAGTAAATTTATTGTAGTTTTCAAAAAGGTACAGTATTTTCTAATTTACACAGCAGTTTACGAGATATTGATATTTTACACCAAAAGGAGCTCATACTGCAGTTATTCCATAGTATGGTACCAGAGCCCCTACTAGGCTCAGAGTTTGAATTTTGAACAAAAAATCGATTTAAAGAATACTTTATTTAGAATAGGAACACAATTCAATTTTAGAATAAAAAAAATTGAAATGTTCATAGCGAACCTGGCAAATAACGTAAAAAGATAGCAAATTTAGAGTTGTTTTTAAGATGGTATTGAAGTGACTTAATTATTTAGCGGTTTATGAGATAATGCAAAAATAATACTGGTTGCCATTTTTATCTTTTAAGTGAATAAAAAACTAAAAACATTAAAAAAAAACGAAACCTGTTTTATGTAACTAAACTAAATGTTCAAATTGTCCGCCATTGACTTGAATACAAGCCCGGCATCTCCTTAAAAATGCTCGACTGATGTGACGTGCACTTCTTGTTACGTCGTTTTGGGCCTCTGCGTAAATGCGTTGTCTCAGCTCCGCTATACTGTTAATCGGTTCATTGTAAACTTTTTCTTTAATATAACCCCAGTAATAGAAATCCAGAGGATTTAGGTCTGGAGATCGAGGAGGCCACAAAATGGGACCCAGACGGCCGATCCATCCTGTGGATAAGTTTGGTTTAAATGTAGTCGCACTTCGCGTGCATAATGTGCTGGACAGCCATCATTCTGCAGCCACATTGACCTCCGCGTAGCTAAAGGTACGTCGTCGAGAAGATTTGGCAACTCATTCTCTAAGAAATGCAGATAACTTGGACCATTCAGCGTTTCTGGTAATTCAAATGGGCCAATTATTTTCCCATCTAATATTCCAGTCCAGAGGTTCACTTTTAATTGGTACTGCGACCGATCTTCCTTCATTAAATGAGGATTTTCTAATGCATAACTGTGTAGATTGTGCATGTTCATAAATCCATCTCTCTTAAAAGTGCTTTCATCAGACCATAAAACCATATTTATGAAATTGGGATCCTCTGTGTTTTTGCAGCATTTTCTGGCAAAACTGAACACGAAGTGGGTAATCACGGGGCAGCAACGCTTGAACACGTTGTATGTGGTATGGACGAAATCCAAAACGACGTAATATTCTATTGGCAACAGATTTTGATATCCCTAAATTACGTTCAATGTTCCGTGTCGAAGTCGATGGGTCGTTTTGAATCTCTTGTAAAACATCTTCATCGTAATCTCCTCTAGGTCTTCCCAATCCGCCACGATTGCCAGGCAAAACGCCTTGTGAGTATGCGAGATGAACATTTCGAAATACTCGATGGTCCGGATGCCTTACATTTGGATATCTTTCTCGATAGAGTCTAGCTGCAGCACAAGAGTTACCTTGACATTCCCCATAGACAAAATGCATGTTGGCATATTCTTGAGGAGTATAATTCTCTGGCATATTTGTAACAAACGCACTACAATTAATCTTAACAGAGCCAAAGTAAATCGAAGTTAAAATCAATAGGCAGAACTCAAGTCCAAGATGCACAAAGCAAAGTTAAATTGTACCAAAAATCCAAATCACAAGGCCAACACGAGTTCTATTGGTAAAGCAAGTCCATTTAAGAAAATAAGAACCCAAACTAAATAAAGCACATCAAACGAATTGACGAAGTGTACTAAAATTACTAAAATAGGTACTCTTTAATCAGAAAGCCGACTTGAATTCGAATTTCGAATTGTGTTCCAATTTGAAATTATGTATTCTTAGATTCTATTTTTAGTTCGAAATTCAAACTCTGAGCCTAGTAGGGGCTCTGGTTCTATACTATGTAATAACTGCAGTATGAGCTCCTTTTGGTGTAAAATATCAATATCTCGTAAACTGCTGTGTAAATTAGAAAATACTGTACCTTTTTCAAAACTACAATAAATTTACTATCTTTTTATGTTGTGTGCCATGTTAGTTTACAATATTTTTTTTAAATGAAACTCGATCAAAACCGCAGGCTAAATTTTATAAATTGCTATAATTCGTTTTTTTTTATTATTTTTACCGACAAAGCATCATGATATGTAATAAATTTAAATTACATTCGATAGGATATGTTTTTAGTAACATCCTGCAAAAAACAGATTTATAAAATACCTAAATTTGCAGTGGTGGCAATGAACATACTGAAGCAGGGCATCAAAAGTCACGAGTTTAAAAAAAATGCAAATATCTCGAAAACAATGAACTTTTTATTAAGGTCAAATTGACTTAATATGGTTGCTTATGAGCTGTTCTATCACCCCTCTTCATTTTGGCGTTGGTTTTAGGGACACCCTGTATACTAAAATTGACAAGAATATAAGTGAAACGCAATTCGGCTTTAGAAGCGGATTAGGAACAAAAGAAGCTCTAGTATCCATACAGGTACTGATTCAAAAATGCTTAGAATTTCAAAAGGATGTTTATCTATGCTTCATAGATTTTGAAAGAGCTTTTGATAATGTCAAACATATACTAATGAAGATATTTAATAAAACAGAAGTGGATAGTAAAGACCTTTATTTTCTGAAAAGCCTGTACTGGAATCAAACTGCACATATCAAAGTAGGACAACATTGCATAGAAGACCTAAGTATATCAAAAGTGTTGGATTATGAATGCAATATGTTTTCTTCATAAAGTTTTATTGGTAGTTTTGTGATTGTTTATGGTACTCTACTTTGTCTATGGACGTCATTCGTCTTTTGTTCGTTCTTCTCATGTTCTCGGAAAATATAACATCAAATATTTCAGTCTCAAGTTTATCTTTTATCCATACTAATATTATAAATGCGAAAGTGTGTCTGTCTGTCTGTCTGTCTGTCTGTCTGTTACCTCTTCACGCTAAAACCGCTGAACCGATTTAGATGAAATTTGGTATATAGATAGTTTAAGTCCCGGGGAAGGACATAGGATACTTTTCATCCCGAATAAATTTAGTGTTCCCGTGGGATGAGCGGGTAACACCGCGGGGCACAGCTAGTTTACTATAAGTAACCAAAATCCTTTATGGTAGCAGAGCGTTAAAAACGCAGGATAATCGTTGGTTACTCGGATTAGTAAACAGAAAAGACCGAAACTTAAATTTGAAACGAAAATTCTACCGGACCCGGCGTCATACAGTTTGAGGTTATAATTGCTAGTGAAAAAAATGTCTGTTAATAGTGCGTTTAGTATAGAAAAACTCACTGGTCGAGATAATTATGCCACATGGAAGTTTGCCGTCAAAGCATATATGGAACACGAAGATCTCTGGACTTGCGTCACAGGCGAAAATGTCGATTCTGTCAAAGACATCAAAGCAAAATCTAAACTTATTTTGCTAGTCGATTCGATCAATTACGTTCACATACAAGATGCAAAGACATCCAAGGAGGTCTGGCTTAACCTTGAGAGAGCATTTGATGACAACGGTTTGACGCGAAAAGTGGCTTTATTGAAAGATCTTATCACTACAAGCTTGGAATCCTCGAAAAGTGTCGAAGACTATGTCAATACAATTATGACGTCGGCTCATAAGTTGCGAAATATAGGATTTTCAGTTGACGACGAATGGCTAGGAACTTTGATGTTAGCGGGTTTGCAGGACAAATACAAACCCATGATTATGGCCATTGAGAGTTCCGGAGTGAAAATCAGTGCCGATATTATTAAAACTAAACTTCTTCAAGAAGTTAGTTCCGAAACCACTGCTTTCTATTCATTCAAGAAGAATAACTCTCAACCGAAACAGAACTATGTTAAAGGACCAAGATGTTTCAACTGCAATCGATTTGGACATCTCAGTAAATATTGTCGGGCACAGAAGAAAACTTCATGTAAACAGAGTGATGATAAAGGCTTTGTTGCAGCTTTTTCCGCTTCTTGTGCAACAATAGGCAGTGACAGCAACAAATGGTACCTGGATTCTGGCGCTTCAATGCACATGACAAACCGCAGCGACTGGTTGTATGACAAATCCACCGATATCAAGTATCACTGTTGCAAATAATTCATCTCTTCCTGTTCAAGGGATTGGAAAAGTAAATATGGTTTTAGATGGTGATGTTGAGAAGAAAATTCAGGTATGCAATGTCTTATATATACCTAAACTTGTTGGTAATTTACTTTCTGTCAGTGCCATGGTCAAGAGTGGATGTACAGTAAATTTCACTAAGAATAAGTGTGAGATTTTAAATAATAAAGGAGACTTTGTCTGTAATGCTAAATTAGAGAATAACTTATATACACTCACAGTTGATAGAGAAATAAATGCAAACTTGAGCATTTCCGATATTTCAAAAGATGTTGTCCTATGGCATCGACGCATGGGACATTTAAACTTTCCAGATGTGAACCGGTTACCAGAGTGCACCGAAGGAGTGAGCTTGACTTCGGATAAGAAGAAATTACCCGTGACCTGCACTACCTGCCTAAAGGGAAAACAGTCAAGACTACCTTTCAATCATGAGGGCTCCAGAGCTACAGAAGTACTTCAGGTGATACATTCTGATTTGTGTGGCCCCATGGAGACGCCGTCCCTAGGAGGTATGAGATATTTTCTTACTTTTGTGGATGATTACTCCAGATCAGTCTATGTATACTTTCTTAAAGACAAGCTCAGTGTCCTTAATGCATTTAAAGATTTTCACAAGAAAGCCGAGAATGAGTGTAATAAGAAAATTAAAATCATTCGTACAGACAATGGCCTTGAATACTGTAACAAAGATTTTGAAAATTACTTAAGTGAACATGCCATTAAACATCAAACCAGCACACCATACTCACCGCAGCAAAACGGACTCGCCGAACGTATGAACCGTACTCTTATAGAAAGGGCGAAGTGTATGTTATTGGATGCAGATTTACCTAAACCATACTGGGCTGAGGCGACTGCTACTGCGGCGTACATCATCAACCGCTCGCCTACTACAGCTTTAAGTAAATTAACTCCGTATTAATTATGGTCAGGTAATCGGCCCGATTTATCCAATATGAGAATTTTTGGTTCCGAAGTCATGATGCAAGTTCCCAAAGAAAAGCATAAGAAATGGGACCCGAAATCGCAAAGGATGATCTTTGTAGGATATTGTGACAACACCAAAGGATACCGTCTTGCTGAACCTAAAACAAATCGAATCATGAAAAGTAGAGATGTCGAATTTTTGGAGAATGTAACGAAAAATAATAATATATACTTACCTTGTGATGTTAACAGCTCAAGCTCCACTGAAGAAGTGCAATCAACGTCTCTGTCAGCTCCTACACCCGGAACAGTACAAGTACTATTGGAATCTTCAGAGCTCAGTAAAGCAGAGAGCATAAGTGGCAGCTCAGATGAGTATGAAACAGACACAGACGAAGATGATTGTTATGTCGCGCGTAGCTCAACACAGGGCTTACCACCGAGTACCGTGACCTTACGACCTAGAGACAAGACTGGCAAGACTGGGAAGGCTAGTTATTTTTGTTCCGTTAAAAATCTTAGAGATCCAGAATCAGTAAGGGTAGCTCTATCCTCCGAAAATGCTGAGAAATGGAAAATTGCAATGGGTGAAGAATACCAATCACTATTAAGAAATAATACCTGGAAGCTTACCGACTTACCACCTGGAAAGAAAGCTTTACCTTGCAAATGGATTTTTAAAACAAAAACCGATGAAACTGGGGCTGTGAACAGATATAAAGCAAGATTAGTTGTAAAGGGCTATGCTCAGATAAAAGGTGTTGATTATGATTTAATATACGCACCTGTCGTAAGATACACATCTGTAAGATACTTAATTGCATTGGCTGCAAAATACGACCTGGAAATAGATCAAATGGATGCAATTACAGCATTTTTACAAGGAGATCTAGAAAACGAAATTTACATGGTCCAGCCCGAATCTTATGAAGAAGGAGACAAAGTATGTATGCTACAGAAATCCATTTATGGTTTGAAGCAAGCCAGCCGGCAATGGAATCTTAAGCTAGATACTTCAGAAAATTGGCTTAACAAGATCAAAAATAGATCCCTGTATTTATTACAGCGTTAAAGAAAACACAATGATTTTTGTGGCTGTATGGGTCGATGACCTTATATTTTTTTCAAGTGATCGTAACATTACGACTGAAATAAAAGAAAAATTAAAGGGAGAATTTCATATGAAGGATCTTGGTGAAGCGAAACAATTTATAGGGTTGAATATCAGTAGAAACCGTAAAGAAGGGAAAATAATGTTGGATCAAGAAATCTATGTCAACGAGATATTAGACCGTTATGGTATGGCAGAATCAAAACCTGTGAGAACTCCAATAGAAGTTAATGCCAAATTTGAATCCGACGATACACGCATCAATGACAGCATTCCATATCGACAGGCAATTGGATGTTTATTATATTTAGCTCAGGCAACGAGACCTGATATTGGATTTGCAGTTAATAAACTAAGTCGATATGTCAGTAACCCCTCAAACCAGCATTGGCTCGGTGTCAAGAGGATAATGAGATACCTGCAAGGCACTAAAGATTACAAGTTGTGCTACACCAAAGATGCGTCTAATAAGATGACAGGTTTTTGTGATTCAGACTGGGCTAGCAGTCCAGAGGACAGAAGGTCCTGCACCGGTTACGTTTACATTTTTCAGAATGGTGCCATAGCTTGGAATAGTTGTAAGCAATCTACAGTTGCCCTATCCACAGCTGAAGCAGAATACATGGCAATGGCTGCTGCGACACAGGAGGGACTGTGGCTCCGTCAACTCCAGCAACAACTTGGCTTACAGGATGAGTGTCCCCTATCTATTAATTGTGATAATCAAAGTGCAATAAGTTTAGCTTCCGTTGATTTTTACAAACCTAGAACAAAACACATCTCAATCAATGAAATCGAATATCTATATATTCGATTTCATTTCTTGAGAGATAATGTTAATAACAAAAATATTATTTTTTTGGAATGAAGTGGTGAAATGGTAGCTGACATTTTACAAAGGGGACTACTTTAGAGAAACATTTGTATTGTATAAAGAAAATGGGTTTGCATTCTAGAGGGGGTGTTGGATTATGAATGCAATATGTTTTCTTCATAAAGTTTTATTGGTAGTTTTGTGATTGTTTATGGTACTCTACTTTGTCTATGGACGTCATTCGTCTTTTGTTCGTTCTTCTCATGTTCTCGGAAAATATAACATCAAATATTTCAGTCTCAAGTTTATCTTTTATTTACTATAAGTAACCAAAATCCTTTAAAAAGGAGTCAGACAAGGCTGCATTTTATCACCAGTTTTATTCAATCTATACTCTGAATGGATCTTTCAAGAAGCCTTAGATGAGATTGATGTCGGTATAAAATCAAACGGAACCGTAATAAATAGTATAAGATATGCTGACGATACAGCTATCTTAGCTGAGTCGAAAGAAGATCTCGAAATATTACTTAATCACTTAAACACCAAAGTAGAAGAATATGGTTTGAAAATTAACATCACAAAAACAAAATTCATGTTAGTTAGTAAAAAAGAAACCGTTTGTGACCCAGTTACAATTAATGGTAATTATATAGAGCGAGTAGAAAAATATAAATACCTGGGGTGCTGGGTAAACCAATCATGGGACCCAGATAAAGAAATTAAAATTAGAATCGAAATTGCTAGAACAACTTTTATGAAAATGAAATCTTTCTTTTTAAACAAAGATATAAACTTAAAATTAAGATGGTGAATGGTTAAATGTTACATACTATCAGTACTACTTTATGGATCGGAGAGTTGGACTCTATCAAAAACGATTATCAACAAACTGAATGCCTTTGAAATGTGGCTATATAGACGTATGCTTAAGATATCGTGGAGAGATAAAATAACTAATGTAGAAGTACTACAAAGAATGAAAAAGAAAGAAGAGTTAGTACTTACAATAAAAAGAAAACCGCTTATGTTGGACATGTATATAGACATGATAAATATAATATAGTCAAAAACATAGTAGAAAGTAAAATCGAAGGTAAAAGGGGTAGGGGGCGAAAAAGGCTAACATGGATGGACAACCTGAGGAGTTGGACGGGAGTTGACGCTGCCTCATTGGGTAGAAAAACCACGAATAGATAATAGTTCCGGACTGTGGTCACCGACATCCGTGGAGGATATGGCACTTAAAGAAGAAGAATACATTGATATCAGATTATGTATAATTCAAAAAGTATAAGCATAACAGAACCTTAATTATCGAACAGAGCCATAACATTGATATAAAATAACTAAAATAATTGGTAACAAAATGGAAAAATTATATTTGACCTTAATTTCTGTCTTAATTGTAGGCAAACATTTTGAGAAATGATCGACTACACATCTTTTGTACTCATTAATATTATTCAACGAGTTTGACATTGACACCGGTTTTTTACGTGATTAGGTACAAGATGCAACTGGGTTATTAAATCATATAAGAACAAAATAGGTGAAGAAGGTTATTTGAAAACTGTCAGGAGCGTTTTTTTTTAATTTACATTGGATACGCTTTAGTACTTAATAGCCTTACAAAATTATTATAAAAGAGAATTTAAAATGCTTATGCAGAATAAATATTAATATGAGTAATAAAACATTGTAATTATTCTTTCAGCTGGTTCGTATAATTATCTAATTAAATTACTATACCTATGTATAACAGAAGTGAGACGCGATGGCGTAAGATTGGTCTTATAAA
The DNA here is from genome assembly GCA_905147355.2 of Apotomis turbidana. Classification (NCBI taxonomy): domain Eukaryota; kingdom Metazoa; phylum Arthropoda; class Insecta; order Lepidoptera; family Tortricidae; genus Apotomis; species Apotomis turbidana. Next base: position 3,379,852 of record LR990302.1, read on the forward strand.
AAAGCTCAAAATTTACTCATAGATTAGGGACTCTCACTCACGTCATAGTTCTAAGTTTCGTGAATTTGCAAATTTCTTCATTCTACATGTGATGTGTCAAATCGTAATCTTAAATTTGAAATAAATATGTGAACATGCCTTTATTTCTCCCTCTATTACAATTTTATAATATAAATTAATCTCCAAAACTGGTATAGTGGATCTGGGTGTCAAGACCGCAAAACTGAAATGGGACTGGGCTGGACATGTCAATCGCATGCATCCAGAAAGGTGGGCCACAATAGCAACCTAATGGATCCCACAAGATGCACATAAATGAATAATACACATTAAAAATACGTCCAATGTATTATTAAAATCAATCTAAAACTAAACTATGTGTAAAAATGGGCCCCGTGGCGTTGTACCATTACCTAGTGGCTGGCAGCATCAGGTAACTCGATGTATTAGATATTAATTAATTCCAAATTAATAACAACAGCATGTTATTCGCAGGTCACTGAAGCGATGGTTCTGGTAAGGCTTTAATTATATATTTATTTAAATACATATATTTTAGCTTAAAAACTGAATGTAATGGCCTAAGACTAAATGTAGGTAATGTAATGGCCTAAGAATAGTAATGTACTTAATGATATTACGATATGCATCTCAGTGAGGTAAAGATTTTTAGGCCCCACCGGCGCTATTATAGATCATTTATGATAAGATGATAAAAAATATGTCGAGAATGTAGTTGTATAAATGCAACTGTTACATAATGAGGGATCTTAAAACAATAATGTACGTCTTTAACTATATAACTGTATCTGAAAGCTTTAAAGAAATTGTATAATAGATGGGTGTAGATAAAACCAAACAAAACCAAATTCAGATCATAACACTATGCTGCACTAAAACCTAAATGAAGAGGAAAATAATGTTGTTTTTGAATGCCATATATTTTCCGGTTGTGACGTCACTTGACGGCTTTGCTCAATGTATGAAGATACTATGAATATATGACTCTGATAACGCCACGCTGGCATTAATGCGTCGTACGAAAATGTACAATAACATTTATTCAAACTACTCGCTCGATTTACATGAAACAAAAACTAGTGTATCTTATATCTAAGGCTATATGTTCATTCATTTTCAAGCAATTTAACGGACCCACTGATTTTCGTCATCGAAAGAACGAAAACAACAACGGTGTGTTCCTACACGCAAAGTCCACACAATTCACTGGTAGTGAGGAACAGCCCCGGTACAGTTCGAGGTTAAATATACGCGTCCCTATGGAGCAATGTGAAAATTGGACAGGGCATTGACAGCGGCAGCTTAAGGGAGAGTCGATCGTGCTGGCTCCTAAACAGCGTTTTTTTTTATCAGGTCTACGGCACCCAGAGCATCACATTACGGTGTGGTCCCAGCTGATCCATGCAGATGATCGAATAATATATAATATCTAATCCTACGAACCGATATACCGTGTAAATAACGATCTATTGTCTATTGTAAAGCTGTTTATTATATGGTATAATATGGTAACAAACTATAAGAACAATACAATACAAGTACTCTTTATTACACACCTCATAAAACATACAGGAGAAATACAATGCAAGAAATTACAATTAGAGGTAAACAATAGGCGGTCTTATCGCTAAAGAGCGATCTCTTCCAGACAACCTTTGGGTAGTGGAGAAATTGAAAAATGATTTTGGCGGTGCCAAAATCATAGTCGTGCATATTTGTAAAATAATTATATGTTTCAGACTTTGGCACAAGAAATGGACCTTCACTCCTCAGTTGCGAAAGTAAGTCGACACGTCAAGCTGAATATCTCGACAAATAAATACACAGTATAGGAACATACAGAATTAGGCAGATTTAGTGTCCTAATTTTTCAATCGTTGCCTTGCTTTAATTTTACGATTTTAACGAAAGGTATTTTTACAGTTATGTTCTTTTGAATAGAGAGAGAGAGAGAGAGAGAGAGAGAGAGAGAGAGAGAGAGAGAGAGAGAGAGAGAGAGAGAGAGAGAGAGAGAGAGAGAGATAGAGAGAGAGAGATAGAGAGAGAGAGATAGAGAGAATAAAAAGACTGCTTAAATCTTTCATTTCCTACAAGAATATGAAACAAAAAAAAATAAAAGAACGTTCTATGTAGACGGTTTTATTGAAAATAAAGATTAAAATGATGTGGACAATGTACAAAAAGGTTGGAAATAATTCGGTAGGTCCTAGGTACCAGTCATCACACCACTCACCGCATCAATCTAACCGATAAAAAAATAAAAGATTGGACGGACGTGCGTAACTTGCGAAAATATGTAAATAGCATTTATTACGAATATTATGATGTAGCGGTTGACTTGATAGAAATTTCACGCGCCTAACGATTTTATTTTTTGTCTGATCAATCCTCTAGATATTGATTTCCTATTCTACTAGTCGCGACCTTTTTTTTGATACCCATATTGCAGGGGTTGTGAAAAGAAAAGAAATGAACCTGTCATTTGTTGGCGGCCATATTGGACGCAGGTCATGACAAAAAATAAACAAATTCTTTCATAACCTAATCAAGTTCAAAATACTAGCGAATTCACTAAAGAAATGAAAGTATCAAAATTCCCATGTTAACTGTATGAATTTCATAAAATCGAGTTTTTTAAATCCATTTTTACGACAAAGTATGATTTGCCTAAGTGAAATGACAATTGTAATAAATAATGTTTGTTTTTTGTATGTATATTCCATTCAAGAGTTTTATTGATTTTTGGCTTTATAAACTGATCCATTCAATTTTTAACAGGTTGTCTTAAAATTGGTATGTTTAACATAAAGCTATTAATTCTTTTCGAATCACAAAAGTATGTTAGTTTTGCGGCATTCAACTGATATTTCAGTTGTTTTAATAATGATATCGAACGCCAGGAAAAAATCTTTTCTCAGACATGCTGTTTTTCCTAAACTTTGAATAAGTTTCGGAGTTTGGGGTACGGCGAGACGAGGTGTGCATGAATTAAATTGCATACAATATTGCAGGCGCCTGGCCTGCAAAGCGACCTTCTTTTTTTTCAACATACATTCTTGACACAACGTTATTTCATAAATAAGCTTTATGAAAATGAATTTATGGAAATGACACACAAAACACAGAAAGAGATGTTTGCAATTTGAATTACATAAAATTAATAATAACACATTACTACAAAGGCCGTGAAAAAGTGGAGTGTCTGCCGAAAGTTTCATGTTATGATGATGAGTGATTTTTGTTTTAATTTCATTGTATATTTGTGAAAAGTACAATACTTATCTCGACATGAAAAAGGCTTGGTAGCCTCGTATCCCCATCCGAGAATATACCTCCTCGGCTTGCAATATTTATATTTTCCCGGCCCCCTCTAATGTTGTAACTCATGAAAGTAATTAAGTAGTAATTTACCAGCTTGGTAAAGTAATGGGGCCTCCTGCTATATCTGTTTTAAGTGAAATAGCATATATATGTTTGAATTCCAACTAAGTATTAACATTAACTGTTTATTAATATTGGCCATAATTTCAGGGCAGCGTAAGTCTTTAGTTATTTATGATACAAGTGTGTAAAGTAGGTGATTTCAGACGAGTGTTTTATTCACGAGCGACGTACAATGTACATTCAGCCAATAGTATATTGTGTCATAAGGGTAGTAAGTAGGGGATAACTAACGAAGGTCTATTAGAAGCCCGACGCCGAAGGCGGAGGGCTTTTAATGTCCTGAGTTTGTAATCCCCTTACTACCCGCGTTACACACAATATTTTTCATCACATTTTGGAGTAAATAACAAATAAATAAGCCAAAAATAAACATTAAACGATAACGATTGACAACCAACTTTTTTCTGTATATGTATATTTTTTTAATTTACTATAAGCACTTGGAAAACGGCCATCAGCTTAAAACAGAAAACAAATATACACAGAATCTTACCATCTATTATTAAACAAATAACAATTAACAATATTATACAGCGATAATTAACAGCGTAATATTATAAAACTTAAATATGAACAGTAGGTTTGTTACAAACTAAATAGTTCCAAACCAATAATTTTATAACTTTTTTTCCTTTTTTTGTATCGTCTACCACAGATAATGCTAAGAACTGCGTTTCGTTTAGAAACTTGACAGGCTATACTGCCAGATTGTAACGATAATTCAACATTTAATTTAATAAAATTATTGCAAAATACACATAAATAATTGTTAAACATAAATATTAATGCAGTTACATTTACCGTATTAATTCAATAAACAATAAAATTTGCTGGTAGGCAAGTTTTGTTGATACAACAAAAAACCTTGGCTGAATTGAAACCTCCTTAGTCTGAAGTAATCTGCGAGTGCGTACTATATTTTTAAAACTAAAGCCATAACTATATAATTATAAATTGACATAACTCCCGCGGGAACTATATAGGCCTTAGTCCTTCAGTACACCCGCATGTAATACCATCTTTTACGAGCAAATGTGATGAAAATGTATTTAAAGTATTTAATTTGTATAAATATAAACAATTTATTGGGCAAGTTCTAAATCGAATGTAATTATTATTGTAAACATGTGTATTCGTTTCATTTTACTCTTATATACATATTATAATAATAATCAGTGTGACTATTTTATCCAACTCTTTAAAATAATAAAATATCGTTGCGTCGGACTGTCAGACACAGCTAAAAATAAGAAAAAAATATTTCTTGTGGCAAAGCACAGTTTGATTGCTTTTGATTGCTTAGAAAACGCTCTTTTCGAGCTCATAGAATAATGAAGTTAATGCAGTTATGGCACCTCGCGGCATTTGTATGAATTATATCTATACGACACCTTCTAAAATTGTACTGAAAATCAGTTTTCTGTGGAGAGGAGGAGAGTAATATCAAGAAAAATTATAACGGCTTAGGACTGGTGAGGGCACGTACAGCGCCATCGGTTTTGGATCTTGGAGCTGATCTGACGATAGAGACAGGAGATGGCCGGAGGAACACCTACTAGCACAAGATACACCCATCGCGCTATTAACGAGTATATGGCAAATAGTATTAAGTATAAGCGTGTCTCAAATCTTTTTGGTGATAACTTATTTCACTGAGAACCTCGAAAATGGATAATTGTTTTCTTAACTCTTAAATGCATGAATAAAAAAAATATATAATATATATTATTTTATTTAAATTATTTATTTCTAGTTTTCAACCAGTAATTCATTTTTTTTTATGTAAGCTGCATCTTACTCTATGCATTTAAGGGTTAAAATAATAAATAAATAAATAAATAAATATTAAGGGACAATCATACACAAATCGACCTAGTCCCAAACTAAAGCAAAGCTTGTACTATGGGTATGGGTTAAAAAAGTAGTTTCTTATTTTTCTTATGTTTTTCAGGCCCCTACTGTTCCGGCTTCTCCTTCGACCCGACCAGCGATGACTGATTCCGCGGTATGTTTCAGTATTAATTCAAACAAAACAAACTTGGACATCTTAGGTGGCTTTCCGCTAGATCGCTAGGTATTTTAATTGAATTTTCGATGATGTATATTTGTAATTTAAAATGTTTTGCACGTTTTTCCTAACGGCAAAAACATTATTGAATTGAATTGAAGAATCGCAGCAAGGTGATGTCACAAGGTGAAAAAAGTAGGAGCGTTCCACCAGGGGCCCATTTCACGAGGCTACGAGTTACAAATTACAAACGGAAGTCCCTTTCTAATATAAGAAGAGGAAAAGGTACTTCCGCTTGTAATATGTAACTTGTACGTGGTTGTCGTATAACGCCCCACCCCAACTAGCACACTAGCGAATTATACAGCCATTATGCAGCCTGGTCGTTTGTGTAGGAGTCGTTCAATTTCGTAATTAATTTAGTCTAAGTAGTAATATAACACAATTATATAGGTTACGATTGTAGAATACCAGATAATTAGGCTAGTTATACCGACCACAAACTAGACAACGCTAAAATAACCTTAAACTAAATTAAAAACAGAAATAAATATGAGAAATCTGCCAACATCAAAGAAAACCAATGATAAATTCAGCTCAGAGTAATAACTGGAATGGGCGCCATTATAACGACTGATGGGCTGTGCGTTGTAGGTAGGTAAAATCAATTAAAATGCAGATTTAACTATATAGTAGTAATGGCTTGTCGGGTGAGTAGCCATAGACAGCAGCCGGATAGTGATACGAACTCGGCAAGCCCCTTTCACGGCTAAGGCATGTATACTAGTGCTTTTCTCAAACATATGCCTTGAAATAAAAAAAAATACACCACTCAAAAGAATATAATTCAGCTGTTTATCATGTTAATGAACACAGAAATGTTTAAAAAAATACTTCTCGGCCTAGGCTTTAAATTTTGTGTGAAATTCCTTTACAGTTCTCTCGAGTTGTTCCACGTGAAACTTGATACTTCGAAGCCTGTTAGTACCCCCGTTACGACGACATTTTATTGCATGTTTGAGAGAAGTAAATTTAATTCAAATAAAACAAAAATAGGTCCAGCTAGGTCGTGGGTATAGTTTAAATTTTAAATCCGAGCTGAGCACACTTTAAACGAAACAAGTCTTTGTTAGGAGCATTCACTTACCTGCCGCCGTTTTCGCCGCAGCAGTCGCAGTAGAGCGCGGCAACTCGAACATGCGCAGCAGACTGAAGGGCAGTCTGGGTAGGGCACTGGACCCAGGCTAATAGTCTCGACAGAGTCTTGGGCAAGCACCGGGCTTAGTCTTGGTCGCTTCAGGATAGACGCTGGTGGCGCCCCCGGGATAGATCCCTAGAAATCGTGTTAACGTTAGTTGAAGTTCGGCATGTGACTGCGATATCTTGATTGCTACGCTAGTTTAGTAGGCTGATAAAGTGATCTCCTAAGCATTTAATGGTAATGGTAATTAATAATAATAATAGTTTGTTAATGAAAGAGTTAATAAAACCGCTAAACAGAAACGTTAATATAAATAATTTTAATTTAAAATATAGTTGTAACCATTTCATTGAAAATATTATAATAACACTGGCCAGAATCTATAAAAGACCGATAGTAATATGTTACACGAAAAAAGAGAAAAATAAATTACTAGAAATATGAAATCGTTATAGTTGTAACCATTTCATTTAAAATATTATAATAACAAATTATAATTGTATTAAGTGAAAAGATAATCAGCGGTATTTAGAAAATGTATCTATGTAAAATATATTTTCGCAACACTCACCCGTATCGGGGAAAACAGCAGCCTAATTACAAATTAACTGAGATATTGTTAAGTATGTGTGTGTGTGGTTGCACCCACACTCTTGTTAATTGTGAATAAACGTCAGTGCGCTAATGGCAGCCTTGTGTTTCACTCGCCTAGTCCCGTATTTATCAGTGGCGACTCGCGTGCGCAATTTACCCGCAACGTAAAAAAAAAAAACATGTCGGGATCTAATTTTGGGACACTCTCCAGCTTTGATCACAATAATCAAAGCTGGCAAACCTACAAAAGCAAGCTCAAGCAATATTTCATTGCCAACGACATTGACGTTGCGAAAGATGCTACGGGGAAGAAGAGGAAGGCGATTCTTTTAAGCGCACTCAGCGACAGCACGTTTAAACTAGCTGCAGATTTAGCGTTGCCGAAGCAATTAGATGATGTGCCTTACGAGGATATTTTGACTATCCTAGATGGGCATTTCACACCTACACGTATTGGTTTCGGCGATCGTCATAACTTCTACTCCGCGTCCCAGCAGCTGGGCGAGTCGTACCCTCAATGGGCAGCGAGGCTACGCGGTTTAACTGCCTACTGTGGATTCACTAACGTAGAAGATACCCTGCGTGACCGGTTTGTGATGGGCATGTTGCCGGGACAAGAGAAAGAGAAACTGTATGCTCAGAATCTGCAAGAGTTATCACTGGCTAAAGCGGTCCAGTTAGCAGAAAATATTCGTTGTGCCCGCGCGGGAGCCGCGGCCTCCAACACAGAAACCGGTCAAAGGGCGGATCAGCTGTTCAAAATTACAAAAGGGTCGAAAAAAAGCGATGTTTCTGCCAAGGATCGGTGTTCGGTGTGCGGTTATAATAATCATAGGTCGTCAGAGTGTCGTTTTGCTAACTTTGTGTGTAAAAAGTGTAAAGTAAAAGGCCATTTGCGTAGAATGTGCACGAAAGTGAAGTACGTAAATATGGGTACCGAGGACGAGGGCGAGGACGACGGTAAGTTGTATAATATTCGTTCAGTTCGCGGAGAACCTATGGTCGAAACGGTGAATATTCGAGGGTCGGATTTTAAATTTGAAATCGATAGCGGATCTGCCGTTACAGTTATATCACAAAATACATACAATAAGCATTTTAGAGATATACCACTAAAGTCGACGAACAAAAGGCTGCACAGTTATACCGGGGAAAATATTAAGTGTGTAGGTATGATTCCATTACCGATTACGTTCGCGGGCAGTACTCAGTCGCTCAACGCGTACGTAGTATGCGACGATGGGCCAGCGTTATTAGGAAGGGATTTTATTTCTTTTTTCAAACTGGTGTTAACTCCAGTGCTTCACTGTAGTAACGAAAGTTTTTTGATGAAGTTACAAAAACAGTATCCTCGCCTATTCTCTGATGAACTGGGGTGTTATAATAAAACTAAAATTAGGTTGACGTTAAAGGCAAACGCTAAACGATTTTTATTAAGGCGCGCCCGGTTGCGTTCGCGTTAAGAGATAAGGTCGACGCAGAGATTAATAGGCTCGTCAACCTAGGGGTGCTAGTACCGGTACAGCACTCCGAATATGCCTCTCCAATTGTGCCTGTTTTAAAAAAAAATGGTTCGGTCAGAATATGTGCTGATTACTCGGTGAGTATTAATGGTATTAATAAACAGTTGGTCGTGGATCAATATCCATTACCAACAGCGAGTGAATTATTTTCAAAGTTATTTGGTGGACAACAATTTACCAAACTCGATTTATCAATGGCTTATAACCAGTTTATGCTGGACGACGACTCGCAAAACTTAACTTGTATTAATACTCACCGGGGTTTGTACAATCATACAAGGTTAGTTTTTGGACTATCTTCGGCACCAGCGGTCTGTCAGAGGACCATGGAGACCCTGCTGGCGGGCATCGACGGCGTGTTATGTCTGTTGGATGACGTGCTCATAACGGGTAACGACAAGAAACAACACGTAGAACGTTTACATGCGGTCTTAAAACGGATGCAGGATGCAGGGTTGACGCTGCAAAAGGGAAAGTGTGAGTTTTTCCAAGACGAGGTTTCCTATTTAGGATACATTATTAATAAAAATGGATTAAAAAAATCTGCTGATAAAGTAGAGGCAATGGTTAAAGCACCGGTACCCAAAAATGTTAGCGAGTTACAGTCCTTCTTGGGGCTAGTTAACTATTACAGAAGTTTTATTCCGGGTGCGTCATCCATTCTTAGTCCGTTGTACGATCTGCTTAAAAAGGGCGTTAAGTGGAACTGGTCTAGCGCTCAGGATGATGCTTTTAAAAAAATAAAACAGGTATTGGCATCAGACCAAGTCCTAGCGCATTTCAACCCTAATGCGAGGGTCATTGTGACTGTAGATGCTTCTCCGACTGGGCTGGCTGCAATTTTATCCCAGGTCGAGCCAGACGGCGAAAAACCAGTGTCATTCGCTTCACGAAGTCTTAACGCTGCAGAGAAGCGTTACTCTCAGCTTCAGAAAGAAGCTACAGCCATAATATTTGGAATTCGCAAGTTCCACCAATATTTATATGGAAGATCTACCCCATTTATTTTACGGACTGACCACAAACCCCTCACGAGCATTCTGCATCCAGAACGTGGCATTCCCGAGGTATCAGCCAATAGGCTGCAAAGGTACGCAATGTTTCTAAGTGGCTACAACTATAATATTGAATATGTACGCAGCGCAGATAACAGCGCTGATTACCTGTCGCGGGCGTGCCTGCCCCCGCGCGCGCGCGGGGAGGGGGACGTTCCCGCTGACTCAAGCCCTGACTGCGACCGCGCCGCTTACATATGTTTTGTCACCGAAGGTAGTTTGCCTATTTCGGTTCATGAACTTCGCAAAGAAACTAATAAAGATACTGTTCTTGATCAAGTGATTAGGTACGTAATGAATGGATGGCCCCGGAAAGTAAACGATGTAAGGGTAAAACCGTATCATTTGTGTAGAACACAATTATCTGTAGAAAATGGTTGTGTAATGAGGGGCCATAAAGTAATTATTCCCGAGAAATTACGCGAAAAAGTTTTATCTGAACTACATACCTCTCATTTAGGGATCGTGAAAACGAAAGCTGAAGCACGTTCGAGGTTGTGGTTCCCCGGAATAGACGAAGCAATTGAAAAAATGATAAATACTTGTGATGTTTGCATCCAACTGCGTCCGTCACCCGCGCGGGTTTCTTTGTCACATTGGAAATTTCCGCCTACTGTATTCCATAGGATACATATAGATTTTCTTGGGCCAATAAAGGATCGCACGTATTTAGTCATCGTGGACGCGTATACTAAGTGGTTGGAAGTTTATGACATGGGGAGTTCAGCGACGTCCACAGGGGTTGTAGATAAACTTTGCGAGTTTTTTGCCAGGTATGGATTACCTGAGGTTATTGTAAGCGATAACGGTACAGCGTTTTGTTCGCGCGAATTTGATACTTTTTGCAAATTAAATGGCATACAGCACATGACGTCACCGGCTTATCACCCGGCCAGCAATGGCCAGGCCGAAAGTATGGTAAAAGTTTCTAAAAAAGGAATTAAATCTAGTTTGTTAACGGGTCGAAACTTACGAGATAGTAAAATTAAATTATTGCAATTTATATTTAATTACCGGAATTCCATCCATTCGACCACAGGTTTTTCGCCTGCTCAACTAGTTTACGGCCGTAAACTAAGATCGCGTCTGGATATACTTCATCCCGTTTCGCTAACGCCCTCGCCCTCGGCAACCGCCGTGGCTAATGTCGTTCAAAACAAACAGTGTTCACAGAATAAAAAATTAAACAGAAGAAACAAACAAACATTTTCACCTGGTGATCAAATTTTGTATAAGAGCTTTGTTAACAAGAGCAAATACACTTGGTGTAAAGGAATTGTGCAAAAAAGGCTTGGCAAAGTTCTTTATTTAATAAAAAACAAGTTTTCGTCAGTTTGTATTAAGAAACATAAAAATCACATGATGAAGTATGAAGGTACCGGTAACAACTCGGACATAAATGACCAACACTTACCTATTGACTCCTCGCTCTTGACCTCACCGCCGCAACCGCCGGCACCATCGCCGCCGCTGCCAACACCGCCGCCGCCGCCAACACCGCCGCCGCCGCCAACACCGCCGCCGCCGCCTACACCGCCGCCGCCGCCAACACCGCCGCCGCCGCCAACACCGCCGCCGCCGCCAACACCGCCGCCGCCGCCTACACCGCCGCCGCCGCCAACACCGCCGCCGCCAACTCCGCCGCCGTCATCGACAGGTGCCCCAACCTCATCGCTACCCCCGGCGCCTCCGCCGCCACCGCGGGCTTCGACCTCGTCGTCTCCGCCGATGCCACGGATACCACCTACGAATGACTTACCCGCATCGACTTCAAGATCACCGTTTGTTGTCACCGAGGGGGAAGGTGGATCGAAAGATGAGCTAGATACGGAAGTACGGCCAATGGGTAATTTGGGTAAACCAGAGGATGAGGATGAATTTCATGAAGCGTTGGATGATGGTCAAGAATTACGAGACTTGCAGGCGGTTGCAAGCTCTGTAACCAATCCACCCAAAAAGTTGTTACGTAAGCGTACCAATATTAGTTATAAGAAGTATTTTTGATTAAGTAGTTTAGATGTGTAGGTAGTTGTCGACTAGAGGGAGGAAGTGTTAAGTATGTGTGTGTGTGGTTGCACCCACACTCTTGTTAATTGTGAATAAACGTCAGTGCGCTAATGGCAGCCTTGTGTTTCACTCGCCTAGTCCCGTATTTATCAGATATTGAGCAAGAACTGTACATAACAGTATTAGTAGTATTATGTTAACTCAATAGCAATACATTTTTAAAATGATAAAAGTATGTACGGTATATAAAATCAAACAATTATGATGTATAATTTAACTCGCAAAAACATCGTTATGGCAGCGCACGCCGTGTTCCTTTTTTCACGATGTTCTATTGTTATGTTTTTTCAATGAGTTCTTTTTCGGCTACGTAGCTAATAGCTATTCAGCCAGTGCCGAACAGAGCGTTCTGATTTATTAAAAATAGTAGTAAATAGCAGCGAACGAATAAAACATAGAACACGAGCTTCATACAAAATTACAATCAAAAACCGGCCCAACAGTCGAAATGCGCATGCTCACCGGTGTACCAATCACAGCCACTCAAATGTTTTCAATTACGCATAACAAATAAATGTGATTCGTCAATTTCCGAATGGCCAGCTGTGATTCGACAAAACGCATGACATTTGTCTATGGTAATATGGCGGTGACAGTGAAAACTCATAATTGGTCAATCTTTAATGCAATAAAGAGCCATTTTTGTTTCCTTCATTATAAATCTTGAATGTTAAGGTTATTGCTTACATACGAAATTCAAAAAAAAAATTACATCTTTTAAGGAATCCTTGTTTGTTCGTTGTTGTCACTAATACTTAGAATGATTATTATTAATGCGTGCTGTAACTGCTGTATATATTATTATTTCTCCTTCTTTGTAATAACTAATATTTTACATGTAAAGTCGATACAATCTTTGTAGTGAAAAATATCAAACATAATTAGGAACTTATACGTTTTCCTACCGGACTGACGGATAACGCATAGCCTTTTAGGGACGGTCTTATACAAGCACAAAAGCCCGGCTTGCCCTAGTAATATTAACAAACGATAAAAAAATATTTACTTGAACAATATAAAATTGCGCGCCGTGACGTGTTTCATAATTTCAAATTTTGTCGATGCCGCGTGGTTCAAAATTTGTCCGCGCACCGACCGCTCCCCGCTATGGCTCGTCGCCGTTCTATGTCACCGCTACTACCGCTAGTCATCTCCCACGCACGCGTTGGCTTGCAATCGGGCTTCATACCGCCTATTCTAACACATGGAAGTAACCTATGTATCAACATAACTATACCTACGTTGCTTCAAGTGAAGTGAAGTTAGATACGGATCGGCCACTTGCAAATTTCGCGTTAAACAGGAATGATTTAACTTCACGTTGTTTAGAAATATTTTTTGTTTGAGCGTAGTAATAAGTAGAAATAGGTAATATTATAGATAGTGATCGTGTTTTGATTTTGTTTGTTGTTGTGATTACTGTGGCTTTAAACAATGGAAGGAGTTGTTCCGTGCGATTGTGATGAGTTAAAGTGTGCAGGTCTTTTAATAGGCGAAGGAAAGGTAGGCACTCTAACTTTCGCTCAGAAAAAACAGCTCATATTTTCCCCAAAACCCACGCCCAACCTGTGTATTATTGAAATTGTACTTTGAACAGTAATGCGGCAATAAAATGGATTTACCCATAAGCCTAGGCACGCCACGATTGAGACATTACTTTTTTCAAACATCGTATATAAATTAGTCATATGGCATAACACCATCCCTATACAAAATCTGTTCCGTAAAGAAAATTAAATTAATACCTATGTGTACGGCTTTATTTACGTATGAAAACTGATACCATCTTTTTTTTTGTGTTTTCCTGAGTGATTAATACACCATTTCACTGAACATTATGGCATATTTTGTTACTTTGAGACTTCATATATGTCACGTAATGCAACTGTTCGGCTGCGACGCCATTTGCAAACTAGACAGCCGTTTGACACAAAATTTACGCCCCGCCTTAACTGACACAAAATCCGTGGGGCCATTTTCCGACGCTAGTTAGGCTTCTATGTTTTATTCGTTCGCTGGTAAATAGTAGTACTAATAAGTATTTATATGATCTGAATTTAAGTTATGAATTAGAATAGAGTATTTAGTTAGTAAGATTGTATTGTTTTAGTATTATAGACTATAGTGTAGTTATTATATTAAGAAGTGTAGAACCGTTACAAGCTGTATAAATTATACAATATTCCTTTAGACGATTGGAAAATACATAACTTGTCACGGTACATGTCAACCTACCTACTAACGCGTTCGTGTGCGCTCGGTAAATAAAACGAAAATCCTCAAAAAAATGGCAAAATCCACTATAGATGCCATCGAAAAAGTGTTAACAAAGTTCCTAACTCCTATTGAAAATAAAATAGATCGCGCACTAGCCGAAATTAAGAAGTTAAACGATAAAATATATAAGTCAGAAAACTCCCAAACTGTGTGTCAAAAGTGCAATTCAAAATCATCAAGCAATTGTAGCCCGAATGAACCGGAGGCGGCCAAGCCGTGCGCAAAAAATCCCTCGGCAACGGCAGCGAGCAAGAAACTACCGACGGCAAACCAACAACGGACGCTCCCGCCGAAGGTAACCCGTAACGATACGAGGCGCAATTCGATGCCCGCTACCACCAGCAACACTGGACAAAACCCCAGGCAACAGTTGGAACCCACCGTAAGACTAGCCCCCGCACTTCAGGTAGAAACACCAACACCAGCAGCACACACTAACACTCCCACTGACGACATCGCAGACATCTCAAACAACACTACCGACGACCCCCGCACTAAGTGGCAAACGGCAATATACAAAAGAGGCCGTATGCAATTACGTCCGAGGCGAACTGCCGTCACTGGAAGCGGCCCAGCTGATACCGAACTACAGACGACAGAACGCGTAAAAAAAATCCATGCTTGCTTCTTCAAACACGATACCACCCCAGAGGCCATCCAAGCATACATCACAAAGAAAATAAACAACATGATTTGCACCGTAGAAAAACTACGACTAAAACATCAATACTACGCATCTTTCGCTATAACAGTCCCGCACAGCAAGTTCGAGTCTGTTATGTCCGCTGACATCTGGCCGTTGGGTACGGAGGTGAGCGAGTGGTTTCGCGTTAGCACCGAGCGCGCGAGGCGCGCTCCCTCCCACCGCCGCTCCGTCGGATCAACCGCCGGCGCAGAACCGGCCGCTCCAGCAGCGGCGGGACACACGGACACCAAAAACCGAAACCATCACAGTGTGCCACCAAAACATTAGAGGTCTACACGGCAAGACGACAAAACTCGAACTCCTGCTCACGGACGACCTCAATTGTGATGTTTTAATTTTAACAGAACATTTTTTGCGTAGTTATGAAATTCAGTCTGTTACGTTAACAAACTTTGACCTATTGTCATATTACTGTAGACCAAATATAGAACGTGGTGGTAGTTGCATTTACGCGAAGCCCCACATTAAAGCCGTAAACAGGCCCGACTATTGTGAGTTATCTTGCGAACAATTATTTGACGTATGTGCGATACATATACTAGACGATGATCTACTAATAGTAGCAATTTACCACTCCAATTTAACTAGTCATACCGAATACCTAAGAGCATTCGATATGCTACTAACAAAAATAGATGATGAAAAACTAAATGCAATCATAATGGGAGACATAAACATCGATCTACACTGCAATACTCCTATTACAAGAAAGCTCCTAGATATACTATCCGCTCATCGGTATTGTCAGTGCGTAAAAGAGGCCACTAGAATAGAAGGGGAAAGCGCCACATTACTGGATCATGCTTACTCCAACATCCGGGACGACCCTGTGTACGCGACGTGCGCAAACACCAACCTCAGCGATCACGCAGCGCAGCGCCTGGTCGCACCGCGCTCGGCACCCCCCGCGCCCGCACTGATAACAAAGCGCATTTATAGCCAGAAAAATAAATCTTCCTTTGTTACCGCACTTGAATCCGTAGATTGGCAGGTAGTAGTGGATAATCACCGCGGGGAATGTGAGCACTTCGCAAGCAAGGTCATCAATATCCTGACCTCATTTCTCGACATCCACATTCCATTTAAAAACATCACCATCCACCCCAAAAATAATCCATGGGTCGACTCTGAACTAATCGACCTAAAATTGCTAGTGTTCGACTTCATAAATTCCTCAAAAAACAACCCACATAACAGCGACCTCAAATCCATCACATCTAAAATTATAAACTTATACAACTATAAATTACAGACTAAACGGACCGACTATTTTAATTCTTTAATAGAAAACAATCCCAATAAAAGTAAAGCAATGTGGAGAGCGATCAACACAGAGTTGGCCAGAAAGGCCCACGAACGCGCCGATTACACCGACCTGCTGGTGGACACCGACGGAAACCCGTTCACTTCCAAGCAGCAGCTGGTGGACGCGCTAAACGCGGAGTTTGTAACCGCGGCCGCCGCGTGCGGCGCGCCTCCCGCAGACCGCCTCCGCTGCCTCGCAGTCCTGTCTGACCGCTCTTCACCAAGCGACTGCTCCATCAGATTGGGCCATTTTACACCGGGCGAAGTACATAATATTTTATCAAACATCATAGCCCCGAAAAACAGTACGGACGCCTATGGCCTGTCCGCTAACCTACTCAAACACGCCAGCCCAGCAATCTGTTTCGTCTTAGCCCACCTATTCAACAACTGTACGAGGTTAGGTACATACCCAAGTTGTTTGAAAACGGTTAAAATCTGTCCCCTATACAAAGGCAAAGGCAAAAAATCAGACCTCAAATCATACCGCCCTATCGCAATGGTCCCCACCCCCAGTAAATGTTTCGAGGTAGGTTTAAATAAAAGATTACTAGCGTTTTGGTCGCCGAGAAACGTTCTATCGGACAGTCAGTATGCCTACCGGCAAGGCCGGTCGACAACCGACCTTGTGCGGGAGGTGGTGCACTGCGTGCTACTTGCACGCGAGGCGAAACGTCACGTAGCCGTCATCTGCTGCGACCTGTCACGTGCTTTCGACACCGCCGACCACGGTCTTGTCGCTGACAAACTCGCTCATTACGGCATCCGCGGTCACGCATTAAGCCTGCTGATATCCTTTATGACAGGCAGGGCACAGGTAGTGGTCGGTGGTAGCGGAAACGTCGTGTCCTCGGAGCGCCAAAACCTAATGGGCGTCCCTCAAGGATCCTGCCTATCCAACACATTATTCACTATACTCCTGAACGACCTACCGCAGGCAATAAACGGCGCTAACATATTTATGTACGCTGATGACGTCACGGCCATAGTTAGCACGCCCTCTAAACAGGAATTGGAAAGCGCCTTAAATAGTGTAACCCACCAACTGCACAATTGGTTCAAGTCGAACGGCCTAGCACTAAATAAAGACAAGACCTGCTTCATAACTTTTAAATTAAATGGACACGCCAGTGAGACCCTGCGAGTGTGCGCGGGCGATGCCCCTATACAGCATGTGCCCTGCACTCGCCTGCTCGGCTTCCACCTAGACCAAACGTTGTCGTGGGAGATTCACATAAACGATATGTGCAGCCGCCTGAACCGCGCGTGCTTCGCGCTGCGCCGTCTGGCGCGCACTGCCGGCAAGGCAGCGGTGCGAGAGTGTTACTTCGCTACAATCCACTCATTGCTGACCTACGGTGTGGAATTGTGGGCTCTGGCAGCGGATTGGTACCGCGTCGTCTCGATGCAAAAAAGAGCAGTTCGAGCTATGGCAGGCAAGCCGAAGGACGCTCCGGCCCGGGAACTATTCCAGGAGTTCAATATCTTACCCCTACCGTGCCTACTCATATATCAGGTGGCAACGTTTACGCACGACAATCCGGACATGTTTAAACGCAAAGGTATCAACTCCAGATACCCCTTACGCAGCAACAAAAACCTCAATAGGCTTGTAGCAGCGCCACACCAATTAGCGAAAACAAAAAAATGCATTTATAGCTTGGGACCAATAGTGTACAACCGGCTACCTGAAAATGTAACAAGTGCAACTACCACCACAAGTTTCAAATTACAACTAAAAAAATGGCTCCTAGAAAATAATTTTTATGACCACAAGGAGTTTTTTAATTTACCACTAGTATTATAGTTAAACAATTTTTAATGAAATGAAATAAGACATGTAGGTAAGCACATGCAATTTATAAAAATAATGTAAAAATTGACCTGTAACAATTGTTATTAAAATAAATCATTTTCATTTTCATTTTTCTTGTTAATTTAGATTCTATTCAAGACCCAAATACAATAAATATGGATGTTTGTGTGGTGGCGACTTGTAGAGGAATAATGGTTATTGACAAATTTTAAAAACCGTTTTTTTGCTGCATACGTTTTGTAGTTACAGTGTGTTTGATATTATAACAAACTAGACATGGGGAATAAATAACGTCACGGTGACAAAGTCACAGTGAGTCGCCGTCAAAAGTTGTCACTGTGACTTTTCACAAAGTAACAACGTTACAAAATCACATATGTTCCTACCGTTCCTAGCGCAGTCTGTTACTCAAATCACGATCACGACAAACGCCGTGAGCGTGCCGTGGCGCGCCTGGCGCGGGAGTACTGTGACTCAACTCGGCTCTAATCGGGCTCAGTCGGGAGAGTTCGGAAGTGGCGAAAATCGGCTGACGCCTGCTGCCTGAGAGCGAGTGAAATAGCGTAAAAGGTATCAATGCTTTCTCACTCAACACTCACCCGTACCAAAGAGTTGCTAATGAAATTAAGTATAGTTATGCCACATACCCGTATGATCTCATTACTAATAAACTCAGAACGTCATTTTAGAATTTGATTGTAACACTTCTTAATTATAGATGCTGTGAATAATGGTTGGTTTTGGTGTAAGTAAGTATGTATTGCATAACTAAAGTATAAGTTGAGAAATTTCTAGTATTAAAGAACTACCTGTTGCTTTGCTCGAAACCATCGAAAATCATCCTATTTTCTAATATTGGTGACTAGCACTGTGAAGAGCAATTGATTTTTATATAAATAGATGCATAGATAAATGACCTGCGTCTCTCATTCGAAATATCGAATTTATTTCATTAAAGCCGTATAATTCCTTGTTCAAGTAATAATTACTCATACGTAAATTTTCAATTTTATTATAATAAAAAAAATATAATAATATTATAGTTTTTGTGTAGGTATAATTATATTAAATGTATTAAATTACTTGGGTTATTTCATCATGTAGGTACTAAACTGCACTTAGTGGCGTATCTGTTCTTAAAGTCTATCAATAATAATAGACAAGGGCTGACCTTGGCCGCTCCGAAACGAATAGCTACGAACTTTGTTTACATTTTTTGACCTTCACTAATTATTCACTTTCGTTCGGTGCAATACGTTTGCAATTTTGTATTTGCATAAAAATTTTTTTTTGGACCTTTGTTGTGATAATTGTGGCGAAATTTGTGTCGTTTTTTTAAATAATATTAGTGTAAATATAAGATGTTTGATATTAATAATTAGCCAAAGCATACGTATTGACTAAAACAAACAGAATGTACTCTAGCTGATCTCTACCTCATTTCTTATAGTTAAAAACCAGCTAGAGCACCGCGACAATATCATAAAGTGATATGAGTAACAGGCGTGACATAGTCGCGTTGAAATAACAGTGTGAAAAAATAACGTTGATTACAGCACCGTGACTGACCGTTACCGGTCATAAACATCATACAGTGAAACGAGTAACAGGCGTGACAAAGTCACGATGACTTTTCACTGTGACATTTTTGGAACGGGATCGCCAGTCACTGATATCAAAAAGTAACGCTTTTCCCCATCTCTATAACAAACATTTGAGAGTTCTCTGTTGATGTTTGTAGTGATGTAGCAAAGACATATTGTTTGCCAAATCTAACGATTATGAATGGTTGATCAAATCGATTTTATCGACGAACTTTTTTTCAAACCTGAATATTTTTTTGTTTATTTTGTGTAAATCAATATTTTTTTGAGCTACGAGCCGCCGGACTCACTGGAGCTTTCTATGTAAAGTAATAGTTGGTTTTATTGTTCTTTCTTTAGGTTATAAACTTATCGATTTAATCGATTTCTACCAATTTACAGAAATAGCACGTGAATCGAAACGCAAGATTTAGTCACAACACAGCTTTTAAAAAAAAAAGACGTAGTACGTAACTGTTTGAGTAATGATTTATTATCGTTAAATACTTCAAAACCGTGATAAGAAAAAATATAACATGAACTCAATTGTATCAAATAGAAAGTGAAAAACGTTTATAAACGTTGATACATGAAAAAATTCTATGTCATTGCTTGTTTTTTTTATGAAATTCAATGTGTCGCGCAAATTTACGTTATATGGGTCCTGTGATGTGTCAAATGTTTGTT
This sequence comes from Apotomis turbidana, assembly GCA_905147355.2. Lineage (NCBI taxonomy): Eukaryota > Metazoa > Arthropoda > Insecta > Lepidoptera > Tortricidae > Apotomis > Apotomis turbidana. Next base: position 3,400,139 of record LR990302.1, read on the forward strand.
ATAATATCTAACACACTGTAGAATCCGTGACTTTTCAATACCATTTAAATTTTCGCGCCAAAACGCGATACAGTGTTTATGTGTATCACACTTCCATTTATAAACTACTAATGCACTAGTAGTTTATTATAATGCGGATAACCTACATGCCGCATAATGCGCCTAAGTTTATCACTTTCCGATAGGGATTCAGCAATATGTGAAACACGTATGGAGATAACTCCATCTCAGTCCTTCGTGCAGCTTCTTGCTGCATCCCTCACTTAGGATGCTAAATTTAACCAAGTGTAATAAGTCTTTAACCTCTTCTCGTGCCTCTTCTATGGAGTGTAAAACGGGGACGAGCAGCATCTTTACATACTCGTATCGTATACATAAGTGTCCGCTGAAAGGTGTTAAATTGGTGGCGGTAAACAGGATACTAGTCTAGCTGTTTTATAACTATTTTATAAATATTAAAACTCCTTCAACGCGTAACTGAATTCATCAGTCAATAAATCTTCAAATAAGCAATCAACGGACGCTAAGAGAGGTCAAGTTGGATAAAATCATCTGTACATTTGAATACCTCTTTATTAAAAAAAATCACATACATATCACGTTCAGGTTTTAAATTTTTATTTACACTGTTTTGTGTTGAATATGCTTTATAATAAATATTAATAGGATTTCAGTTTTATTTACATATTTTGAGTACTTAATATATTAATTACAACACAATTTAATGGTTATTTGTTATAAAAGTTGGAACATAAGAGTGGAATTTCTGAACGCACCCGAAAAAAAAAAGTTTGAAGTCTTTACAATTAACGCCTTCCCAACACGTGAATATGTTCTGTGGAGAAAACATACAATCTTCTCACTTTAAAGAAATATCAAAAACAAGAAAGTCAAGCACAGTTTGGAGTAAGTATTTACTCAATCCCAAAAGCCTGCATCAAAACGAAGACGGATATACTTAAATATTGAAAATTATCGGAAACTATTGGCGTTTTCAAAGAAAATCAAGCTGAATAAATCTTGCTCGGAACCCCACCGTCCATCGACTTCCAAAGCAAGTGCTATGGAAAATCATTCCAAGTCGCCAACTAATCCTCCCCCAGAATGCCATTCTCCCACATTCACGACTAATCACAAGTTACAAATGCAAATATATATAGTGCCTGAGAAAAACTCGAGGATAAAATATTACAAGTTACTGCAATATTACTTTTAATTTTTAATATGTGTGCTTTTCGTAATAATTTTTTTGGATTTGAATATATTACCTATGTTTTTTTTTATTTGACAAGTTAAATAGAAGGCAAAATTTAATATAATTATTTTTTGCATCTCGCATTTTCCTCGCGGCTACAAAATGATTTGGCTTCTCGTGTCTTGAGAGCCTAGCTACCGTCAGGAATTTTTAAACCATTCGTTTCGCTCCCTCAGCTTTCAATATCAACAATCGCGCCAAATAACAACTTTGCGCCTTGCATAACAAATAACTATTATCTGCCTTATGCCTTATATGTATACAGCTTGTTATAGTGCTTGTGTGTGTTTGCGTTCATATAAATCATAGTAAGCCAAGTGGCCGCTAGATGGCGCTGACCCGACAACCGGCTACGGCTGCATCACGCTATCGTTTGTTTTATAAAGTGATTATAACTATTTAATTGCACGCTAGATGGCGCTGACCCGACAACCGGCTACGGCTGCATCACGCTATCGTTTGTTTTACTCGTGTGAATTTATTTTAATATAGGCTTTATACGTGACTTTGTTGTTTTAGTATAGATCACTATAGAGGGCGCCCTTTTTTGAAAGTAGTACAGGTGCACACATTGGTCCTTTTCGAACCGAGTGTACCTTGGGCCTTATACAATTTCTTAGTGCTTTCCTGCACCAAGTGGCAACGGATTGTTGTCGAGGGCGCGACCTTCCAGCAGCAGCATCCAGCGGTGGTGCAGTCAACGGAGGCAGCAGCGTCGTGACGTAGAGTGACGTCACAGGCGAGCAACTTGGCGGGAAGTTCAAATTGGAGGTTCAAGTACTAGTGCAGTGTTTGACAAAGTGTAAGAAGACATAACTGTGAGTACTTTATATTTTATCTGTGAAGTGTCGTTTTTCGCTACCTGTCAAAATTTGGAACTGTCAGCTGTCAAATTGAATTTGAAGTTTACTGTCAATTTTGGACTTAGAAAAATCAGAGATCAACAAACTGAAATTTTGCAAGTGTTAATAACACTTAGAATAATTTATAGCGAAGAAGTCCAATAATTCATACAAGTGTTTAGAACTTAGCATAGTTTAAGAAAAAGTGAACCGACGGGGAACCTATGCCCGATTTTATAGCGAAATAAACAAAGTTAAAAACACTTGTAATTTTTTCAAGATTGAAGTTGGGACTTAGAAAATTTGAAGTTTGTTTACATTTGGGACTTGTAATTTTTTGAAGAGATGAGTAAGTTTGAAGCAAGTATAAGTCTACAGACGGATCAGAATGCTCGTATCGCGAAGGCATTTAGTAATTATAAAAAGTCTCCCAAGGATCGCATCAATATCACGTATATAGAAACTAGGTTGGAAAGCTTAGAACAGCTATGGCAACAGTTTTCACGCATGCACTCGCAGCTTTTAACGACACCTGACAGAGAAACGTTACAAAATAGTGCATATATGAAGGATGATATGTATGATGCGACTTACGAACTATATATGGACTACAAATGCGAGCTAAAAAGTGCACTTAGCAGATTAACGGCAGGATCCAGTAGTACTAGTTCCAATTCATCTGCGACCATATCAAAATCGAGTCAAGTAAAATTGCCAAAGATATCAATTCCAAGTTTTTCGGGAAAATATACTGAATGGACGAGTTTCCGGGATTTATTTACTTCACTCATCCACAAAAACAAAGACATTGATGACGTGCAAAAGTTGCATTATCTGAAGGCGCATTTGACAGGCGAAGCGGAGCAACTGCTACGACACATACCTATTACTAGCGAAAGTTACAGTCAGTGTTGGACCCAGTTAGAATGTCGGTACAATAACAAACAATATTTAGGGAACAGCATATTAAAAAGATTTTTCTCTCAAAAGACGCTTCTAACTGAGTCTGCCACAGATATTAAGAATCTATTAGATTGTACTACTGAAACTTTAAACGCCTTAAAGAGTCTTGGTATAGACACTGGTACCTGGGATATTATTATAATTTACATTGTTAGTCAAAAGTTAGATGCTGAAAGTCGTAAGAACTGGGAAAGTAAAGTTAGTGAATCTGTATCAGGGCTAGATCAGTTACCGAGCTTAGAGCAATTTAAAGATTTCTTGTTGACGAGATTTCATGCATTAGAGTTTTTAGAACCGAAACCAGGCTATAGTCATAAACCAAGGGGTACCAGTAATAACACTAATTATAAAGGAAATAATGTTAGTTATGTCAAAAGTACTCCAGTGCAAAGGGGTGCTAATCTTCATATTACAAATGTATCATGTAGTTATTGCAAAGGCGAACATCGTATAATACATTGTAAAGATTTCATTAACCTGGATGGCGATGTAAAGCGTAACTTTGTCCAAACCAATGGGTTATGTTTCAACTGTTTGGGTAACAATAATTCGGCCAAGTACTGCAAAAATACAAAAAGTTGTCAAATCTGTAATAGGAGACACCATTCGCTACTGCATCAAAAGGGTGAACAGCAAGCGTTCGGCAACGGAGAGCCAGTCGAACGCCCAACTATGGCACAAGTTCACACACAACAAGTCACCAATTCAACGGAAGAGGCTATACCGGGTACCAGTATCATGAATCACTTCGTAAACGAAGTCACCCAGCAGGTGCTACTGGCTACGGTGGTTGTAGAAGCCAAAGCATGGGAAATGGAAGAACGTCATTTTCTTCGGGCACTCATTGACCAAGGGTCACAAGCGTCATTCATCACTTCGGCCGCGGTTCAATTACTCGGGTTAAAACGAACCCCAGCCAAAGGTCTTATATCTGGTTTAGGAGGGAAGCAGAATGTCATATCAAAGTCAACCGTTCAAGTGACTATTGCATCACGTATCAATTCCAGATATGTAATTCGGGTTACAGCATATGTCCTTGATAAACTCACTTCGTACTTACCAGCCGCAAAGGTGTCAATTGCTTCCTGGCCAGAGCTTAAGAATCTCGATCTTGCAGATCCGGAGTATCACACCCCCAACAAAATAGATATGCTGCTTGGCGCAGAAATCTACGCGCAGATCATAGACACAGGTTTAATTAGATGTCCTTCACAGGGTTCACCAGTGGCACAAAATACAGCCCTGGGTTGGATTTTAAGTGGGCAAGTTGGGTCACAAACGAACCTATCATGCACGCTAGTCAGCATGCATACTCAGGTAGACCAGTTGCTAAGGTCTTTTTGGGAACTGGAATCAGAACCTAGCAACACACCAAAGATATTGTCACCTGATGAGCAGAGGTGTGAAGAAGTATACCAAGCGACTACTACACGGGATGAGGACGGGCGCTACGTAGTTAGATTACCGTTCTGGGATGAACAACCAGCCTGTGTAGATGGTGGTTCCAGGGAGATAGCATTGAGAAGATTTCACTCCCTGGAAAGAAAGCTTCAAAGGGATCGCCACCTGAAAACAGAGTATAACAAGGTGTTTCATGAATATCTGGAACTAAATCACATGGAACGTCTATCACCAAAGGAATCTAATGAAAAGGGACTATACTTACCTTACCATGCCGTAGTGCGTGAAGATAAAGATACCACTAAGGTACGTATAGTATTTGATGCTTCCTTAATTTGATTTGTTGATGAGAGAGACACGAAATACCAACGTATTCTGTGGAGAGAAAACCCAGAAGACGACATAAAAGGATACAAGTTAAAACGAGTCACTTTCGGGACGTCCTCAGCACCTTACCTTGCGGTTAAGAGTCTAATACAGGTAGCTCTTGATGAAGGTAAAGAGTTTCCTTTGGCCGCAGCACGGGTGCGCTAGGATTTTTACATGGACGATTTGATGTCAGGATGTCAATCAGACGAAGAAGCAATAGAGATGTATCGGCAAATGAAAGCATTATTAAGCAAAGGAGGATTTGAATTACAAAAATTGTCAAGCAATAGTAAAGTTATGTTGGAGAAAATCAAAGAAAGCATAGTGGGAAAGGATGAACACAAGAAAATAGAGATGAAACAAGAACCTGTAAACAAAATCTTGGGACTTACCTGGGATCGAAGCCACGATGAGTTTGCATATGCAGTGCAGCTGCACTGCAAATGCAAACTCATAGGAGGAAGCTTCCTCCTCCAACAGCACCTGTAACTAAAAGAAAGGTTACCTCAGATATAGCAAAGCTTTATGATCCTTTGGGATGGATAGCACCCAGCATAGTGCAAGCTAAAATATTCATTCAACGGTTATGGCTAGCAGGTATAGACTTGGATGAAGAGTTACCGTCACCTCTTTTAGAAGAATGGTTGAAATATAGAGAAGAGCTGTCACAACTCACCAGGTTCAGACTGTATCGATGGACAAATCATACGACCCATGCCAGATTAGTGGAGCTGCACGGGTTCAGCGACGCTTCAAATGCCGCATATGCCTCCGTGGTGTATTTGCGCGTCATTGACACTGAAGGTTTGATACACGTCAGTTTAATGACCAGTAAGACGAAAGTCGCGCCTATAAGGCAAGTGTCAACGCCTCGGCTAGAGTTATGTGGAGCTGTATTGCTGGCCAAACTGTTGGTAGAGGTTTCGGAATTTTTAGAAGTGCCAAAAGCAAATGTACACGCATGGACTGACTCGGAAGTAGTATTGGCGTGGTTGAGCAGCCACCCAAGCCGATGGAAGACGTTTGGGAACCGATGTTCCGAGATCTTGTCGGCGATCAGTCGGAATCAATGGGCGCATGTAAGGTCAGAACACAACCCAGCCGACTGCGCATCCAGAGGTGTTCCAGCGTCTGAACTATGCAACTTTGAACTTTGGATCAGTGGTCCTAAATGGCTGAAAAAAGAGATAATCAATTACCCTGCGGCAAAATCATAAATCACAAACCTAGAAGAAAAGAAAGTACATACTCACCTCGCAACAGCGCTTTTCGGAGCAGAAGAAGAAGATTCGATGTGGTCGAAGTATTCGTCACTTACGAAATTACTGAGAGTTGTCGCGTACTGCCGACGGTTCCTGAAAAATAAAAGAAAAAATCATACTTACCTATTGAAAATAGAAATAGAGGAAGCTCTAGCAATTATGGTAAAAAGGAGTCAATATCAAGCATATGGGGAAGAACTAGAAGATATAAAAAAGGGTAAACTAAAAAGAAAAAGTCAACTTACCTCTTTCACTCCACAACTAGATGACTTGGGAATAATCCGTGTTGGTGGGCGGCTCCAGTTCGCAGATATAGATTATGATCGAAAGCATCCCATGTTGTTGCCAAAATCAGCGTGGTTAACCCAACTTATCATAAAAGATGCACATGTCAAAACTATGCACGGTGGACAACCACTGATGGTCAACTACATCAGGGCAAAGTTTTACATACCCGGACTTAAGAATTTGACAAAAGCATACGTAAAGAAATGTATTCCTTGTGTCAGACACGCGGCCAATATACGTAATCAATTGATGGGACAGCTACCCACGCCGAGAGTGAATGCGGCAAAGGTATTTCTGCGCAGTGGAGTAGATTACGCGGGCCCAATCAATATTCGTGTCTCTAAGGGCAGAGGAAACAAGTCGTACAAGGGATATATCTGCCTTTTTATATGTATGGCAACAAGGGCTGTACATTTGGAGGCTGTCAGCGAATTGTCAACAGCAGGCTTCTTAGCTGCCTTTAAGCGATTCGTGGCTAGGCGAGGTCACTGTAGCGATCTGTACAGTGACAATGGATCTAATTTCGTAGGTGCGGCCAAAGAACTCCAGGAACTTTTTAATTCGGAAAAATCTACGCTGGTTCCTGAGATCTCAGACTGGATGGCCACCAACGGATCTCAATGGCATTTTATACCACCGTACGCTCCTAATTTCGGCGGACTATGGGAAGCCGGAATTAAGTCCTGTAAGTTCCATCTCAAGCGAGTGATTGGCAATTCGACACTCACTTTCGAAGAGATGATCACAGTCTTGTCACAAGTCGAGGCCTGTTTAAATTCTCGAATTATGGCCTATGTGGCGTATCAACGATGATGGAGAATCACTACCTTTGACGCCGGGACATTTCCTAGTGGGAGAACCACTTGTTGTAGCACCTGATCGCTGTTATGAACATGTTCCAGTATTGCCTTTACGTAGATGGCAATTGTGTCAGAGAATGTTGCAGGATTTCTGGCGTCGCTGGTCCCAGGAGTACTTAACACAATTCCTTCAAAGGCACAAATGGACACAAAAAACTGTCGAGCCCAAAGTAGGAGATGTAGTGCTTGTGAAGGAACCAGATTTACCACCCGCTAAATGGTTGCTTGGCCAAGTGGTTGAAGCGGATCCTGGTTTGGACAACGTAACGCGAGTTGTTACCCTCAGATGTAAAAACAATTTAATAAAACGACCTACATCCAGAATTTGTGTTCTACCATTGGCTGACTAATTTGTATAATGTTAATTGTTTTTTTTTAGTAGTATTTTATACAACTGCCAGTATATCTACAAGTAAATTAAAGAAAATTCATGTACAAGTGTCCTTGTAAATAGAGTTAAGAACTGTTGTTCTTGGTGGGCGGCATGTTTGCGTTCATATAAATCATAGTAAGCCAAGTGGCCGCTAGATGGCGCTGACCCGACAACCGGCTACGGCTGCATCACGCTATCGTTTGTTTTATATAGTGATTATAACTATTTAATTGCACGCTAGATGGCGCTGACCCGACAACCGGCTACGGCTGCATCACGCTATCGTTTGTTTTACTCAGTTTTATAAGATGTCGTGTGAATTTATTTTAATATAGGCTTTATACGTGACTTTGTTGTTTCAATATAGATCACTATAGAGGGCGCCCTTTTTTGAAAGTAGTACAGGTGCACACAGTGTGCTAGTTGGACTTCTACTTTGTCGGACACGTAACGGCAATAAAAAATCACTACCAGTACAAAAGCCAAGTTATAAAATAGGAACATACCAAAAAATAATATTTCTAACTTGTAAGTATGAAAATAATCCACCAGAACGTCGGAGACTAACGTCGAGTGCCCGACATTCTGGTGTAATGTCCCACACATCAAATAAATCAATGATATTGGTTTTCGTGTGTGATCATTATAATGGGCCATATTAAGAGTTGTGTCAGAAATTAAAAATAAACTTATTTTTCTTTTTAGGAGGAGAGAAAGGTGCCTGCGTTCTCCCCACGTGGAAAAAAGGGCAAGAAGAGGCTGTGTATTTTCACCCCTGACCGGGAATACTGCGTCTCGCAGGAGAAACCAGAGTGAGCCTTTAATATTAGAGGGAAATATTTACAGGGTGCCCGCGAGGAACCCAAAACATATTAATAGCGTACTCCTGCCTTTCTAGCACTGCGACACGCGACTCTTTGTCGTGCGACAAATACCACCTGTCAGTGTCACTTTCCTTTCAATGCAATGCAAGCAAAACAGGTGATGCTGTTTCGCCTGACAAGCGGAGTCCCAGTCAGTAGCACAGCTATGCTTCGCGCCTCTTGTGCGACTTATCGTCAGCCGTTTTACTCTCACAATACTGTACAGAAAGAGATGGGTAGATATATCACGCGCGAGAAAGAGTCGCGCGTCAAAGAGTGTCAAGGTCGAAAACTGATTCCCGGATTCTCGGATGTCTGTACAAACCCTTTGACCGCCAAAGACGGCAAATCACGTCATCGGGAATTCGTGGCACTGACGCCAACGACGCCTATTGACGTCAAAAATGACAATGGTCAAAAACAAACTAATTCAAACCACTATCTGTGTTTTTCAATCTCTGTTGATTTTGGAGCACTTTTTTTTTTTTGGTTTGACGTCAGTGGCACGGTGAATTGCTTTGCCGCTTGGCGCTCGAAAGGGGTACAAGTGTACATTATAAGAGCAAGTACTCCGGGCCACTGGCCCAATCAAATGATTGGATTCAATCAGTATCAAAGATTATTAAATTATTACATACTAGAAGGTGACCGCAACTTCATACGCATATTTATTTTTTTACACCGTAGTCGGGTAAGAATTATCCTATAACCATGTTTGGATGTCCAGCTATCCCTGTACCAAATTTGGTTGAAATCCGTTCAGCCGTTTCGGCGTGATGCGAGGACAAAGGAGGATTATGAAAACAGATGGCGCCAGATTGGCACAGCGCCGAGCGCCCATACAAAACAAATGACGATCACGCATCATTATGACCCCTTTCCAAAAAGTGATTAATACAAATCTAGATTTTTATAATAGTATAGAGATATACTGGTTGTCTTATCACTACATTAGTATGAAACAAAGTCGCTTCCTGCTGTCGGTCTTGGATCTTTAAAACTACACAACGGATTTTGATGCAGTGTTTTTAGGGTTTTTACTAAGACTAGGGTTTTTATAGTTTCGCCATGTCCGTCTGTCTGTCTGTCCGTCCGTCCGTCCGCGGCTTAGCTCCGTGATCATTAGTACTAGAAAGCTGAAATTTGGTATGAGTATTTGTATGTATAATGCCGACAGAAAGGTAAAATAAAAATAAAAAAAGAACTTTTTTCGGGTACCTCTCGAACACCTAAAGTGGGGGTGATTTTTTTTTTCTTTTTAACACTGGTGTGTGGGGTGTCGTTGAATAGGTCTTGGAAAAATAATAGGGGTCACTTAACATTATTTTTTGATAAAGTCAGCAGTTTTGTACATATTCGCTCCGAAAACAAAAAAAATAGTGTCCCCCCCCCCCCCTCTAACTTTTCAACCACGGGTCAAAAACATTCGGAAAAATTCATGTTAATGAGGCCTTATAAGTACTTTCAATGAAAACTATATTGAACAAAATCGGGCGAGCCGTTTTTGAGTTATCGTTAAATTTCATATTTTTTTCTTTAAAAGGACGTAAGTTGACTTCCAGAAGGTAATAAGTGATTACAGTTTCTAGGGCGTTTACGACCTTTTTATAGACCTTAAAATCTTTCTTAACTTAAACCTCGGGCTTAAAACAGCAGTTTATTGTGAAGGATGAAAAAACTACGGAACCCTACACTGAGCGTGGCCCGACATGCTCTTGGCCGGTTTTTTAATAGATAGAGTGATTCAGAGGCAGGTTTATTTATGTATAATACATGCATAATTTATCAGCATTGCACCCGTGCGAGGCTCGGGTGGGTCGCCAGTACATATAAAAGAAAAGTAACGAGGAAGCCTCAAATATCGTTACACGAAAAAAGAACATTGCTGCAAAAAAAATAATACGAAATATGAAAAAAGTTAGGCCATCTTATGCGTCAGATAATAACATTAAAACATAAAAGGCAAAGGGAGAGACCAAGAAAGACACATATGTAACAACTAAAAGAAAAATTAAATCCTTCATCATATAAAGAAGTAAAAGAAAAATCTGAATGTAGAAAAAGCTGGAAATTACTACACCGATAAGAGCTCTTAAATATATGGTGATGAGGATGATGGGTAAATAGATCCCATACTCATACTCAACTGCCCCTATCCCTACGTCTAATAAAAATGCATGTTTGGAAATAAAACGATAATTTTATTAAAACACACGTTTGTTTAGAAATGCTACTTAGTTATCTATTAATAAATAAACTAATAACATGCGAGGTCCTTAGCAAACTACAATAATTTTTACAGTACAAGAAACACGCAGTTTATTAAATAATTTATTGTACTAAAATACATTAAAATAATAAATATAACTATCATGTTAACAGTTTGAGAGCCGATTATTCAAATCTCCGATTAAATAATTATTCCATATCATTATGTAAGTATATGTATTATTTTAGGAATAATTACATAAATAAAGATTAAATAATCGACCCAATATAAAATAATAATTTAGATGCTATTAAATTAGTACTTTATTGTTTTATTAATAGTGTGTAATGCAAATGTTACTTAATAATATATTTATTAGAAATTAAATGTAGTAAAAGAATTGGCGGATTTCTCAAAAAAATCTCATGCTTTCGTTTTTTTTTTAATATTAACCCTAGCCTACACTATCGCGAAGTAGGCCAAAGTATGCGTTTCCGAAGTGAAGTGCCTTTCCACACTGTCAAATTCGCCCAACTTCATTCAACTTCGCGAGTAGAGACAAAACCACGCATACAAAGCATACAAAGTGAGTCAGTTTGTATTGTTTGACAGGGTGTACCTCCTTTTCGCCGAATTATGTTTCGCAAAAAGTTTCATTTCGCCAAAAGCATTTTTCACTGAAACTGTAAACTATTTCAGATTGTTGTAAATATCATCCGTTAGATTAGGTTAGGTTTGTTTTATAACAATTCAAAATAGTTTACAGTTTCAGTGAAAAATGCTTTAGGCGAAATGAAACGTTTGACGAAACGTAATTCGGCGAAAAGGCAGAGAACCGTTTGACAGTTCATTTGCTTGGAAGAGTGAGCGTGGTTTGGTTTGACTCTAAGTAGTGCAAGCTAGGGCACTCGTATTAGTTTCTCATTTACTGTTAGCTAGGGAATGCAACACACCGGCTATTTATTAGAACTAACCGGTCATAACAGTTCATACCACACCAGGATATCCGACAAAGAACCAAGGTGGCCGACATATCAGTAAAGATTAATCAAGTTGAATGGCAGTGGGCGGGGCAAAGTGTCGGAGATCCGATGACCGATAGGACATTTTATTTAACCCTTAAATGCATAGAGCTACACTATTTATTTCTGATATGACGTAAGTTGTAATGAAATCCACGTCAGTTTGAGATTTCGGGACAATCTGGACAAAGACTATTGACAATATTCAGATTTTGACTTGTGCCATTTCAGTAACGTACGTACATCTTTAAGGGTTAACTACCTGTATCATGTCAAACATAATTTTCTATTTTAACGTGATTGAATTTTAAAACCTAAACAAAGTTTAAAAATGCATTGTTATATTATATGTCAGTAACCTATTTATGATATCTCTAATAATTCACAGGTAGAATATATACAATAGTCAAAGGAAGCCAAGATTTTTTTATTATATAGGTACCTAATATAAATAGACTTGGAAGGCAAAACATGCTTGTGTAAGGACTTAAAGCTCCTTATCCGTTCATAACTGCTGATTGTTTTAGACATTTTTCTTTATGGCCAAACAAATCTACGTAGAAAAGAAAACTGTTTTTATTTTTCAACTTAATTTCGAATTCAGCAATTAAAATACATTATTGCTAATAAAATACATTTTAAAATAATAAGTACTCTTAAGTAATGCCCTTTTTGTATGTATAATATAGTAAATTTGACGTTCAATTAAAAAAAGGCGCAGATTCCATAATAAATTCCGTAGACATCAGTTAAGTTATAACCTACTGCTGAAATAATTTACTTGGTAAATCTAGGATGAATTATCAGCAATATATATGATTTTTTCCCCTTCTTTTTGCCTTCCAAGTTTTTTTTACAGTTATTCTATTTTAATAATCTTAATGATAAACTTAAAAATATAACTATAATACAAATATTTAAATATTTGGCTAAAGTGCATAATTTTATTTACATTTCAATATGGTATTTTGTAGTACGACTCATAATGACGCATTACATACATACTATTTTTTTAACTTTGTTAAAAGAAAGGCAAATAATATAACGTATCGTGCGTTATAAAAATGCTCTTACACTTAAGAAGGGTTTTCTACGTTCAACTTGACCAACTTTTATCAATCAAAAGCCAGATTTTTTCGAGACTGAGGCCACCAGGATGAAATATATTTTACATTTGTAACCAATAAAAAAAATGAAGTAGAATTAAAAGATAATATTATTTTGGATAAAAATATCATCCTACTCATAGCGCCCTCTGTGCACGCGTTTGTCAGTTCTATTTCTACCATCCCGCAGTAGTTACATACACAATCGCGAGATGGCGTTACTAGTAATGATGATAGATTCTATAGCGGTCACAACGGTACCAGAGTGCGTATGTTATTTAACCATAATTATATGCTGGAATATTCATATACTATTTTTTTTTTATATAGAATACACTTATTCACAGTAGTGTTACACGTAGTCACAGTAGTGTTTGTTAGTATGACAGATCAATGACTTCTAGGATGACAGCATTGTCCTGATACAGTCACGAGTGATCGGGCAGGTGCGGCGGGTGGTCATAAAGAGGGTCGCTGTTGTCATCCGAGGACTCTAGCTGCTTTTCATTGGTTTTTATTGTTTATTTGTGTAAAATATTATGCTGTTGATAGTTGAATGGTGATACGACAAACCGACGCATGTGAGCTCTCATGCTGCAGATGAGCGCTAAGATACCCCAAAGTGTCTGACTAAATGGGGCAGGCGGAGCCAAGCGCACAGGTGCGTGTCGCAATTATAACGTATATTAGTGACCATGGCATGATATTGTGTAAAAACTGTTCCATTATTTGAAAGATGCCGTTACTGTTGATGACGTTCTAGTGCGGACACAAAATATTGCAGATGCGTGATCGTGTACAGCGCATGAGTGAGGAGTGTGACTTCATACTACTAGTAACGCCGTCTCTGCACGCATTGGTCAGTTCTAATATTTCATAGTAGTTGCATTTACAGCCACAAGATGGCGTTACAGGTGAGCTAGAGATAATATTCAAGTCGGTCACTAGATGGCATTGTCGACATTGGTGTAATGCGGTCACGAGTGGTGGTAGTGCAGATGCAGTGGATGGTCGTAGAGGGGGTAGAGCGGCTGCGGCGCGTGCGCAGGGAGCGCGTGCGCCGGCGCCGCGTCGCTGTCGTCGTCGGATGACGAGTCTAGCTGCTTCTCGTTGGGGTTGCCACTGAAATAAAGAAGACGTTTTGTTAGAAGTCATAATTATCGTTGAGTTTTGGAATGGTATAAGATGACTCCTGAGATCACGTCTGTGTTACTTTCCGAGTCTATTCTGAATTGGGATATAGCAAAAAAATAGAGATCCAATTTTTTTCGTTAAAATCCAAGATAAATACATATTGACACAAAGGTAAATTATGAAAGAAAAATGTACTGTAATCTACTACAATCTAAGCAGAACTCGAATGTGCCACCCTGCGTTTCCGGCGTAGTGCTCTCCCAACTGAGCTATTGGATCGTTACGTCAATCACGTCAAATCTTTCATTCCATAATTCTACGCTTCTGAAACGCCCGCCCACTGCGTTTATTGCTTTACTTTTCTTAGGCAAGTATTTTGGGATGAAACCACTCGACAGGACTTGTTGCAAAACGGGAAGGACGAATGAAAGCCGAAAAATTATATAAGTGTGAATACCTAACTTTTCATTTTCAAAATAGTAAAGCATCAGTCATTTTCGCACTCATAAGTGTCGGAAAGCGACTGATGTTCTATCGTTTGCCTGTCGATAAACGCACCCGTCATAGTCCTGAAGAGATAATAGAGTGAAACCTGTCATGGACGTAATAAATTGTGTTTATGTCTTCCCCACTAGCAGCCATAGCCAACGAACCGCGCTGACAGCCCCTACCGCCGTAACCCGATCCCCGCGCTCGACCGAGCAGCCGTCTCCTCGTTTTTTACGCGAGATATAGAATAGAATTGTTTATGGTCCATCGGACTTTTGAGGTTAGATTAACTATGTGGCGACATTACGGCTAGGTCAAACTAATGCAGCTATATAGCAGATATTAGACTTTCCTAAATTAGTCACTGACGAGAAGGATGCAGCAATATGTGAGTCGCGAATGGAGATAACTCCATCTCACTTCTTCGTATTGCCGCATTCCTAGGTCAGTGACTAATTTAGGAAAGTGTAATAGCCGCATAACGCAGCTTTCTGTCTGACTGTCTCGTTTTTACCCCGTTCAGCATATCTTGCCGCGACTTCTCTTATCCCGCGACTAAACATCACATGTCTTGCTCGCACGGCATTGCAAGAAAAGTGATAGGTAGTGTTTGTCACGCGTCAAAAAGTCGCGTGTCACTGTTGTGCTAGCCTTGCAGGCTGCAGGCTGCGTCTTTTGTGAAAGCCAAGATAAATACTTTAAATCTGAGAAATGTGACTAGTCCATTTCATACACCTCCCCTCCTTTTCTATAGACAGGCAGTATTTTAGTTCAAATGGCGCCAGACCCAAATTCGTTGGCCGACTCGGGCGTGTCATAACACTCATGACAATATGTCCAACTCTCGCCACCATCTTATCCAAGGGATCACGCCACACTACACGAGGCCCCCGGACAGCGGATCTCGGGCGCTGCCCTGAGAGCTGCGTTCTAACTCCTAAGGTCCCCCAAGAGCACATTGAAGCCCCGCCACCGCTGAGAGTAGCCGCACGCGGCTGCAAGAAGTTAATAACCCCTGCGGTGCCAAAGACAGGACGGCTCAGCAGAAAACGTCGGTCGAGCGTGGTTCCCAGCGGAGAAACAGAAGACTACAGCTACCTATCCACAAAATGGTTGGAAGACCAGGCACGTCGTCGCGTGACTCCAATTCCGCACTCGCGGGCCCGGTAGCCCGACAATGCCCAACTCCGGCGCAGCCATGATGGCTAGCTGGCAAGTTTTGAGAAGTGATTGATGATGACATTTTAGTCACGTTTATCACGCGATAACGATAATGACGAAACATGCGTCGCTCCCGCACTCGCACTATGTGCACTGATTTATTACTTATGAGACAGTGAAGAGTGCTTTCTCATTTGTTTATTGTATAAAAATGTCTACTCTACCATCACAGGGTATGACATAAGTGCTGAAGAATAAGACATATTGTACCGCAATCACTATTGAGAATTCTGGAGAGATGACAGAGAAATTTATTTGGTTAATTGTCTTTTAAAGTATTTAAATAAATTCTTATTCGACTTGTACATAAATTATCACCAGTATTGTTTTACTTCAATCTATGTACATAGTAGAGTACTTAAACATCTATTTCTTATTCCATAACAACAAAAACCAAATCAGTGCAAAAAATGCCGACTTTGCGCTCTAGAGAACCTTCCGTTGCAAACGAGATAAACTATTTTTCCAGCCCGACAAAGCTTCCTTCCACATCATTGGACAGGATTCGGGGATTAGAGGGCAAGCAAAAAGAAAAAAAAACAAAAGACTTGGACTGCTATAATGAAACGTCAATAGTAGTGACATACGATACTTTGTAGTGAAACTTGATATTTGCAACGTTTTTTGTTCTAATTGCAAGTTTTGTTAGTGTTTAATGAAGTTGAAAGTTCATATGTCTATTGTCATTAGTGTGGGAGTAAGTATTGAATTAGAAAAATAACAGCGGGGCTAGTGCAAAAACCCAAGAAAAACTTTTTTACGGTGTCCTTCAGGTTTTTTTTTGGACAAGTGCATTCATTGTTACGGATATTCAAAGTAGTGAACCGAAAAAACAAATGTCTTAAATAAATAATGACACAAAGGTAAATTAAGAAAGAAAAATTTAATGCGATCTACTACAATCGAAGCGGGGTGTAGTAGATCGCATTCAATTTTTCTTTCTTAATTTACCTTTGTGTCATTATTTATAAAAATAAAAATATGTGGTATTACCACATAAAAAAATATGAATCGATAAAAAGATTCTATACAAATAAATGTCTTAAATATTAATGACTTTTAATTTTTAACTTGAGCTTATTTTTGCTGTGTGTGCATTTGAGCAGGGAACCCTTAAAATTAGTGCTTTATTCAGGTTACAAGTATTAGTCATATAAAATTTAAACGACTATTTTAACTGTTACGTTTATCATTGACATTTTAGTTATTTCATTTTATGATATTTATTTTTGTAACTTATCACTACATAGTATAAAACAAAGTCGCTTTCCCTGTCCCTATGTCCCTTTGTATGCTTAAATCTTTAAAACTACGCAACGGATTTTGATGCGGGTTTTTTTAATAGATAGAGTGATTCAAGAGGAAGGTTTATATGTATAATACATGCATAATTTATCAGCATTGCACCCGTGCGAAGCCGGGGCGGGTCGCTAGTAAATTATAATAAGTATGATTGTGTTATTGAAGCTAAAATATTTACAAATATTGAAGGACACAAATTCAATTTTACCATAATTAAGACTATTTTTGACAATAAATTTTATAAAACGACATATAAAACGAAACACTAAATATTAGTTTTAAGCATATATAACTAGAATTAAAAATTATGTCAGCACGTTTAGCACCTCAAGAAACTTACAATCAGTCGCCAAAACTATAAAGAAATTATCCTGAACTTTCGCTACCTAAGTTAAATTATGTCAAAAACGATGAAATTAAAAGAACAGTTCCAGTGCGGCCCTGTCCGCTTTTACAAACGCAGATGTGACGGTGTCGGGTTACGTGCGGCCGTCTCGCTCTGCCGCATAGCGCGCTCTCGCTCCGGCGCGCGAAACGAGACTTTAAGGGGACTCAGATACGTATTACAAAATATATTTTTTTACGTCACCCTAGGCCGTAAGTGGGATTTTCTGCCCGTTATGCGGGGAGAAAATCCCACGTCCCGGCCAAGGCAAGACGTAAAGTTTTAGACAAACCACGGGCGGTAATTTGTAAATCCCCAGATTCCACATTTATACACACCTGCGATCTGAGTCATTCAAGAATTCACCGCCCTGGGTATGTAATGCACAGTTTTTAAGTCACTGATTATGAAACATCAGTGCAAGTACCAGATATATTTATTTTCTACTACTACGGTAAATAAAAAAGAGGGTTATAACTTTTATCCGTGAATACTACAAATAGTTATGACCTTGTCCCCGTGGTTATCCAGTTATTTCTAGTACTTATTGTGTATACCCGACGTTAAAAAAGTTTTATCCAGAAGGGGGCCTAGCGCAAAAAAATACTATTAATTAATACGGAATAGAAGGGTTTTTAATTTTATATTGGATTATTGGATATACCTAACCCAGTGTTCTATTCGTTCAATGTTTTATCCGTTAGATGCAGTATAAATACTCGCAAACATCAAACCGACATCCACATCTCAATAATTACAACCTTGTTAGCACGAGACAACTCGCGTTAAAAACTAAACTCCATTCCCAACACGTAAAAGCGAATTTCATCGGTAACTAAATATGACATTGTGTTACCGTTCGTTTGATATTGGCTTCTATTCTTGAGGTACAGGGTTGGGTTTCGCTTAGAGATGATATAGGGATATCGGGTTACTGAAGCCAGCCAAATGGATAGACAAATGTATGGCCCCTTTATGTATACTATTGTATATGTTATATATAATACGGTGTTCTGAACTATTCTGTTGTCTTTCTACAGTACTCAAACTAATGGCTCTGTAGAAATGGCTTAAATTATATTTTTTAACGTTTGTTTGAAAATTAAAAGCTTTTATTTAACTTGCAATGTATGTATCTATAAAGTATGTTTGTTCGGGTGAAATCTTGCAACTCAATTTTGAAGCAGATATCGTCAACCGATTGAGCTGAAATTTTGCATACTTACTTAACTTTGATGACAATACAATAATATGGTACCATGGGGCTGATCTGATGATGGAGCCGGAGGGTGGCCATAGGAACTCTATGATAGAAAAAGCAATCCTACCGAGTTTGGGCTCTTTAGAATCGTCTCAGTGAGCATTTGATGGATATCTAAAGAAAAGTACAGTCGGTATGTATACAAGTATAAAAGCTTGCCACCAAAATGACATTTTTGACAGAAACTTATTTTCGAGAAACTGAATTGACAACTGAACTGAACTGAACTCGATATATCTATTGAACATACAAATCGGTGTGAAAAATAATCGGCTGAGAAAATTTCTAGGCTAACAGCCGGAAAGCATTTGCCAAACATCCAAACATTTGGATATTATATGAAACAATTTTGCGCCAAGCTGAACGGAGACGCTTCGCTCGCTCAGGCAAAATCTAACTTACTGCTAGAGTCTGACACAGATAAATAATATTTTTCAAATACGTTTACGTACATACATTATGTCATGTGTAATTTTTACATACCTATACCATTTGGATAAAAAAAAACTGACATTGGCAAAAGCCACGAGCTCCCGTTTCCAGATTAATAATAATATATTCGCTCTTTAGCGATAAGACCGCCTATTGTCTACCATTTATAAATTAAGGTTTCAATTGTAACATTTTTCTTGTTTGTGGGCAATAAATAATGTTGTATTATTATTTATTAAATTGTATATTTTTTACGACCTATATTAATTTAGAAGTCATTTCTAGGATTAGGGTTATTATACCGCAATAAACAATCAAATGATGTACAGGTAACAATATGACACCTGCGAAAAGTTATTTATATTTAATTTTTCGACTTTTACTTGGCCTTGCCGTTTTGCAGCAAAAGTCAAGTAAATTTATCATAAAATACTTACTAAGGAGAAAAGGCTAAATATGGAACGAAAATTAAATACGTTAAATTGCCCTGTATTTTACGATATTAATTAAAAAATAAGTTTTTAGGTATAGCCCAATTCACTTGCATTATTTTAAATGTATTGTTATAAATTCAACAAATTCTCAAAAATAAACAAAAAATCCCCACGCCTCCCTGAACGCACGGTTTTGTTTGTTTTTTCTTTTTTTTTTAATTGTCGAGACCCGGGACTTCCGCGCCAATGAGCCGAAACAGATGCGGATCCGATAAGATCGGGCTGATTTTAAAGATAGGCCGGTTTCGGGAGGCTATTGTTGTGTATGGAGGTTTGATTGGATTTAAATGAACATCAGCTGTAGCTAAACATTTAGAGCAATGGTTCTAGAACAGAGTACTCCGTTTCTCTGTCGAAGTATTGTGCATTGTGACTATCAACTTTATCATAGTGACGTCATCTTTGATATGGTTTTTGGGGCTACGGTCCTTTCACATTTTACTAAATATTTCCAAAACTAATAGGTATAATTAAAGGAAAATAATGGTTTTGGGTTTTGTTTTAATAAATAAATGAAATTAGTGTACTTTAATGTAACACTATCTCAAAATGTTTAATGTTGTAAATCAAGAATAATCGAACCGTTCTATAATTTACAAGAGCTCTTAATTTTTAGCATAACTTATAATCAATATAAAAATGTGACTTACCTATCCTTATGTTCTGCTTGTCTGTCTCTTTGTCTTCTATTTTTGAACCAATTTGAAACCTGAAATAGTAACATTTTAATGTAATTACAGACGTCATATTAAAATACATACTGTTATAACATACTATGTTCTACATACGTCACGGCGTCATGCCGTTTTGTACGTTGTACGTAACGATGACGGAATTTTACTTGATGAAAGTTACATCCAGTCAAGATGACGTACGGTAGACATTTGCGTTTAGGACATTGTGCGCTCTGTGGCGAACCATAACGAAAGCCTATGATAAAATATGTAAAATAAATAAATATCAGACAACCTCACACAAATCGATCTAGTCCCATATTAAGCTAAAGAAGGCTTGTGTTATGGGTACTAGACGACGATATACATACTTACATAGATAAATATATACTTAAATACATAGGAACAACCATGACCCAAGCACAAATAGTCGAGTTCATCACACAAATATTTGCCCTGGCTGGGATTCGAACCCGGGACCGCCGCTCAGTAGGCAGGTGCGTACAAACTGAGCCAAGCGCGTCGTCAAATATGAATGATCAGCTGTAAATGTCCGTAGCTCATCATCATATCAGCCGATAGACGTCCACTGCTGGACAATGGCCTCCCCCAAAGTTCTCCACAACGATCGATCTCGCGCCGCCCTCATCCCATTTCTGCCCGGGATCCTAACCAGGTCATTCACCTTTTGGTTGGCCACGCTGCGTCTTCCGGTCCGCGGTCGCCACAACCATTCTGCCCCAACGGCAATCGATTCGACGAGCAATGTCCGTGGCGTGGCTGATATAATCAAAATCAGAAGTAGCTGTGTGAACCCCACCCTGGGCTGTGGCCGCATCTGACACCGTCGTATCGCGTTACCGTTAGTGTCTTCGATCAATATTGACGGCAGTGAGATTGAGTTTGTGGAGGGTATCGCACGACAAGTAAACAGTCATACCCCACTTTACAGGAATTGGCGATGGGTTTGCTTATTTAAACTCCAGTTTTTAATTAGGCGAACTAACTTGACGGCTAAAAGTGTTGTCAGAAATAGAAAAAAATAGATAGTGATTATTTTGTGTCGATACAAATATGTCGATATAACCATAACTATACACCCATAGACCTTAATTGTGTTGCAATAACGTTTATATTCGTTTACAAATGTATAGTTATCAGTGTATTCGGTACTACCATGGAACTGTTAAGAAAACAAAAAGGAGGACAGCGTTCGTAGCGATGTCTTTAAATAAAGTTCGTTCGATGTAAGTATTGTAATACCAACCGTTTTTTTATTATTGATTCGTGTAATAAAATTATTACTTTGATTTCAAAGTAAAGTCTACTTTTTTTTTAATGCTGTTTAACTAAACCTCTGGTATGAACTGGTTTTTTTAAATATCGATATTAACAACACTAGCGAAACTGTGGCAACATTTGTGTGCAATGAACTGTCAAGTTAGTTCGCCTAATTAAAAACTGGAGTTTAGTAGCATAATGGACCCATAATATAGGGATTAGTTCGCCTTTGAAGTGTTAACATACATACATCATTCATGAACTGACACATAAGTGAGACACTGAGACATAATAGCTTCGGAGGCGCCGTCTATAACAACGTAATAAGTCGTTTTTTTTTTCGCACACCTTCATAAAATTGAGCTAGTCCCAAATTAAGCTCAAGACAAGAAAGCTTGTGTCACGGGTACTAAATAGACGACGATATAGGTACTAATATACAAATACATAAATACAGAGAACATCCATGACCCTGGCAGAAATATTCGAGTTCATCATTCGAGAACCGCCGGCTCAGTCAGAACTGATGTCGTTATGTGTATAAAGAAAATAGCCCGCAATGGCGTGGCGTATACAGCCCGACACAAAAGAGTAGAAAACGGATGAAAAAGGAACTAAATTTTTTCATACAAAATTGTTACCATATTCAAGCACTTTACGTCAAAAATGTGACAGTTGCGAAGGAAGTGGCGCCCTCATTTATTTTCTACTCTTTTGTGTCGGGCTGTATCTATTCTAACAAGACTTGCTTGTTGATTCCAACCATTTTGTATTGTGTTTATTACAAGGTCCCATTTTGCATCTCTATACCAATACTGTGAACGTGTCCTTACTATGGTAAGCGGCACAGTGACCGTTTCCCGTCCAGTGTCACAATATTTAGATTCGAAGGGTCTCCCTCGCGATCCATAACATCGTTTGTCCTAAAATCACTTGCCCGAACTGTTTTGTCCTAATGGGCATGAGCCCTAACGATCAATTGCCATAACAATCATTTTCCATAACGTAATGGTTGTCCTAAAACTCATTTGTCCGAAACATCAATAACCCTAACTATCAATATCCCTAATATTTTTAGCCATATTCCTCGCAATCCCTAAAATGAATTTTAATTTTTTAAAGTTTCCGCCCCTTTTGCAGCCACCGAACTGCTACCAATAAAGTAGTTTAATGGGTTAGGTTAGGTTAGAACTGCGACCACAACAGTACTCGAGCCGAGCGATTAAAACCAAAATTAGGGCATATACAAGGGGTAAGGACAAATGATCATTATGACAAATGGCATTAGGGTAAATTATCAATATGGCAAGTGACATTAGGAAAAAGATATTAGGGAAACCAAAATTAGGGCCTATGAGTGTTAGGACACGTGATCACTATGATATAAAACGTTAGGGAATGCAAAAATAGGTTAAACAAACCGGCCAAGAGCATGTCGGGCCACGCTCAGTGTAGGGTTCCGTAGTTTCCCATCCTTCACAATAGACAATAAAATCAAATTTAAATTACGAGAAAGATTTCAAGCTCTATAAAAAGGTCGTAAACGCCAAAGCAACTGTAATTACTTATTACCTTCTGGAAGTTATCGATTATACGCACCAGATTGAGCGAAATTTTTTAATGCAGTATGGCATTTAACTGATATGTGTAACGTGCGAAGTATAAGAACACCGCGGTCCGCGCGCCACTTACCTCATTTTAAAGAAAATTATGAAATTTTGCGATAACTCAAAAACGGCTCAACCGATTTTATTCAATATAGTTTTCATTGAAAGTACTAATTAGGCCTTATTTTCATGAATTTTTTCATAATTTTTTGACCCGTGGTTGAGAAGTTAGAGGGGGGGACCCAATTTTTTGGATTTCCCGAGCGAATATTTACAAAACTGCTGACTTTATCAAAAAATTATGTTTGAAGACCCCTATTGTTTTTAAAAGACCTATTCAACGACACCCCACATGCTAGTGTAGGAACGAAAATAAAAATTCACCCCCACATTAGGTGTACGGGAGGTACCCGAAAAAATTTTTTTTTTTTAGTTTTTATTTTACCGTTATGTCGGCGTGATACATACACATACTCATACCAAATTTCAGCTTTCTAGCACTTATGATCACGGAGCTAAGCCGCGGACGGACAGACGGACAGACGGACATGGCGAAACTATAAGGGTTCCTAGTTGACTACGGAACCCTAAAAACGTTAGGGATTCAGATATAGATAGAATTAATTTAAGGTTTTTGCCCTTTTAAAGTTTTGAAATTGTTCAATCCAACTTGTTGATTATTTATCCATACATTTGCAGAAAACCGAACATCGACACGTTGAACATGATCCAAGTGCCGTACAACTGCCCGGACGGCTGGGAGATGGATGCGGATGGAAATTGCCGCGAACCCTTCTAAGTCTTCTAACTTGTTAGGCTTACTTTAATTTAGGCATGAGGCATTAATTCAAGAACACTGCATATGTCCATGCAAAATTCTTGTTCCTCTAGATGATGCTAGCTTGTTAAGCAGTGGTCTAAGCGTCATATGACATGTATGGGGTAGATACCTCGCTATGTGGTGTGGTGGCCTAGCGGCTACATTAGTTTGGTTTTATTAGAATACAACTTTGTATATCCAGGCAGACTGTCTCCTTGAATATTAATGGTTCCTGGTTTAGGTCAAGATACTGAAGTGTCTGTGACAGTCTTTCTTACAGTATTATTGTTGTATAGTTACTGCAACTACTTAGTATTAATTATCTGTTATGTGTGTGTTAATACCGCTTCGAAATACATTTTTGAATAATGAATTTTATCTTGTTTTATTTATTACGAGTTTACTTCCTCATTAAAATTTAAGCTTTTCAGGTAGGTGCTCTACATACTGTGCCAACCGCGTCGTCCTTGAGTGGCAGTCTTTTTCAATTAGTTATTCAAGGCTGCTGCGAACGAATGAACTTACCGACATGATGTCTGTCATAAGCATGTCGGGCTCTGGGCACTCTCGTAATAAAAAAAGGCATGTATTTAAGAGGCCTTACGCGTTTTAAAATTTATTTTTTTCATATTATGACAAATATATAGATAATTTCAACCAACTTTTTTAAGCGAATTATACTTTTCTCCGAGTTCTAGGTAGTAACATAGCCATTTCATGCTTTCATTGCACGCAGTCGAAAATAAGTTGAAAAAAAAAACCGGCCAAGTGCGAGTCGGACTCGCGCACCGAGGGTTCCGTACAAACTCTTTCCATCCCTAAGTGGTTAAGTTAAGTTTGCACCTGGTATGTATAGCGCCCCATATAAATTAGGTGCAAAGTTAGGTATTAAAAATTTTTTTTATGGTTTTCGTAATTATTCCTTTATCTATGCTATAAGACGTTGCTTCGTACCAAATTTCAAGATTCTGAGTTCACGGGAAGCACCCTGTAGGTTTTGATTCCCTTGCAAGTGTCGAAAATATGCAAATTAGGTGCAAAGTTAGGTATAAAAAAAAAATTTATGGTTTTCGTAATTATTCCTTTATCTATGCTATAAGACGTTGCTTCGTACCAAATTTCAAGATTCTGAGTTCACGGGAAGCACCCTGTAGGTTTTGATTCCCTTGCAAGTGTCGAAAATTTGCGGCATAAACGGCTGTATCTTTTGATTGCGTTGGCTTAGAAGTTTGATTTTTTCACAGCTTCAAGGGACAGTAGACCTGAGTAATTGATATAAATTCAGCTTCATACGTCCACGCGTTCCTGAGAAAAAGGGTCTTGACAGACGGACGGACAGACGGACAACAAAGTGATCCTATAAGGGTTCCGTTTTTTCCTTTTGAGGTACGGAACCCTAAAAACAAATTTTCAGCGTGAATGTTGTCAATTTCGAGTAGTTTTTGAAACAAAAATTATCAATGAAAAATTCAAACTGTATGTTTCAAATATATACCAGTAACTCGCAATAGCCCTGTTCTAGGTAGTAACATCAATAATATGTTAAGAAACATGTTTGGTCATAGAGAAAAATGTCTAAAACAATCGGCATTTTAAAAGGAATAAGACCTCTTAAATCGATATCTGTATATTCCCTTTTTTCGATCAAAATATTTGAAAGTTTCACCAAAAATACTGACTTGCACACTAATTATGCACACTAAATAATGCGAATTCAATATACTATTTAAAGGTATTTGCAAAACTGTCTTACTGGATAAATTCAAAAATTATTTATTTGTCAGAATACAGTTATATACATGGTCTTCAGGTATAATATAAAAAATCCTCGTATTCAGCATGCAAGCATGCGTACAAACATTTTTGTGTAAATAGGCTAAAATAACATTTAAATAAAATAAAAAACTAACCTAACCTAACCCAACCTAACCCGGCCGAGTCGGATCTTAGTGTGCAGTGCGAGGATAATTAGTGTGCAAGTCAGTATTTTAGGTTTAGAGAATCTTTATTTACTCATAAGAACAATACAGTTCACTTAAAATGAGCTTACAAATTAGATATCCTTAAATTAAATGTATTTAGCGTGATCGCTAGAGGTTTATATTACATTATTTTGTACATGTGTCTTCAGTTTGGTTTTAAATACACTAAGGGATTCACCATCCTTCACATTATTTGGTAATTCATTATACATCCGTGCTCCCTCATACATTATGCTACTTTTGCCATAACCCGTTCTATTTTTGCGTAGTTGTAACTTGTTTGTGTTTGAATTTTCGTTGTGTAAAGTTAATGTCTGAATGTATTTTATCTGTTAGAATTTTTCTTACGAAAATGCAAGTTGAATAGGTGTATAGTTGTTTTAAGTTAAAAAGCTGTACTTTCTTGTATAGTAACTGAGTGTTCATTCGATAATCATATTTAAAAAGTGCCTTTATGGATTTATTTTGAGATCTTTGTAGTTTCTGTAGATTAGTTTTGGCAGCACATCCCCATTTTTGGTGAAACTTTCAAATATATCTGATGTACGAACCATATTTTTGGTGTGAATTCGGTTAAAAAGGTCATCTCGTTTTGTATGATGTTTTAGGTTTTTTTTGTAGGACATGTTCAGTTAATCAATTGTTTTTTTTTGCACAGCATTCGTTCTGTTCATAAAAAAATAGTCGTCCTTTATGTTTTTACACTTTTGGTGACTGAGTGACCGGAATAAGAATGTTTTATAGGGTTCCGTACCCAAAGGGTAAAAAATGGGGCCCTATTACTAAGACTCCGCTGTCCGTCTGTCTGTCTGTCTGCCTGTCTGTTGACAAAATTTCAACTGTCTAGTTTATATTTTCACAGATGATGTATTTCTGTTGCCGTTATAACAACAAATCCTAAAAACAGAATAAAATAAATATTTAAGGTTGGCTCCCATACAATAAACGTGACTGGTTGCGTTAACTTTGCACCTAATTTCTATCCGACGCCATACATACCAGCTGCAAACTTAACTTAACCCGGCCAGTTAAGATGGGAAGTGTTTATACGGAACCCTCGGTGCGCGAGTTTGACTCACACTTGGCTTTCTTGGCAGTTATCGGCTCCCTAAGTGAGATGAAGGCAAATGCCCAGAGTAGCCTTTATAAAAGAGGAGCTTAACAGTTCCTGTATACCTGTACAGTGGTGAGGCCGGTGGTCTCCGCCAGTTCTCTCTTCTCTCGCGGCGACGGGTACGGGTTGTGGATGTACCAATCCCGGAGAACTGACCGTGACTTTTCCTGTAACAAATAAAACAGTTTAGTATACCTGGTATTCAATCCAAATGGGTCAGTATGGAGACGTGACAAACTATGAGAGGCATGATGTCGATTTTAGATTACTTCGTGCGTTCACACTTTAGCAAAATCTGGGTCTTGTCAAGCATAGTGAGGTTACCACAACTGAACTATAATTCTTTACTCCGACACGGACTTTATAATTAAATTCACTTCTTTCACTGACATGTGCACAACTGCACACTTCTATAAGTTCTATAATACTATTGTACAGGCACAGTACAGGCTAAAATCTTGTCTGTTGGCTTGATTAGGTTGGTTAGATCTAATTAGACCTTATGGTAGATCCTGAAGGTACATAAAGGAAAAGTTCAACCTATGCTTGCTGTTAGGAAGGATGGAGTAGGATTTAGGAGGATGCGCACTCGGAAACAATACTGTTATGAGCCTGATATAATTGAGTACATCTTATCTTACGTATGAATTATAAATGCTTTTTGTTTACCTTGAAACAGTATGAAGTCTCCTCTCCATCCCATATCGTCCTTGGCAATGGGAATTTGCGTCGCACGCGATATTTGCCGACGGCGCCGAGCGGCCGCCCCCGTAGCCTTTCTGCTTCCATATAGTGGGCTAGAACAAACAGATATCATTAACTGAGACAGCTTTCTTCCATAACAATATAGTTTGTAAGGTCTTAGAAATTCTTAAAATAATAGGTCCAATTTGGTGGAACAGAAGGTTCATGTCTCAATTGCGTCAGGTATACACCATATTTCTCTTATCCATCACTCCATTATTACTGAGGATCATCATTCCGCCACACCTGAACACCATACACCCGAATGCCATTTCAAGTATCTCACAAAGTATGTGCTATCTTATCTTTTAAGGCTTATAGTTAATCATCAATATGAGAGAGACAAGAGGAAAGACAGAAGTATCTCTTACCTTTGAGCCACAGAGTCTGCAGCTTGGCATGGTTGTGCGCGCTGAAGGATGCGATTCCAGCAGCCGATACAGTTCCTTAAAATTGACGCGATGGAAAGCCACCATGGCCTTCACCATGCTGGCAGGGACGCTGGTCCCTGGGAAGGACAGAAACGTCTCTTACCTTTGAGCCACAGAGTCTGCAGCTTGGCATGGTTGTGCGCGCTGAAGGTGTGCGACTCCAGCAGCCGGTACAGCTCCTTGAAGTTGCCACGATGGAAGGCCACCATGGCCTTGGCTTTCAGCACGGACTCGTGGGCGTGGAGGCGCTCGCATGCTGGGAGAGACCAGAGGAAGCGGCCGAGCCGCTCGATGTTCCCGGCTTGCTGGAGGACCTGGGGGCAAGGATGAGTTTCGTCTTAGGAAGTCACTCAGAAATTAATCATCATGTGCACTAGACAAACGATTAACAGATTCGTTGTGGCTGTTTAAATCGAGATTTTGGTACGATACATTTAAAAACCCGGCCGGCGGCATGTCGGGCCACGCTCAGTGTAGGGTTCCGTAGTTGCTCATCCTTCACAATAGACTTAAGTTACGAGAAAGATTTCAAGCTCTATAAAAAGGTCGTAAACGCCAAAGTAACTGTAATTACTTGTTACCTGCTGGAAGTCAACTTACGTCGTTTTAAGAAAATTATGAAATTTTGCGATAACTCAAAAACAGCTCGACCGATTTTGATCAGTATAGTTTTCATTGAAAGTACTTATAAGGCCTCATGTTCATGAATTTTTCCATAATTTTTTGACCAGTGGGGGGGGACGCAATTTTTTTTTTCGGAGCGAATATTTACAAAATTGCTGACTTTATCAAAAATAATGTTTGAAGACCCCTATTATTTTCAAAAGACCTATTCAATGACACACTAGTGTTGAAACGAAAAAAAAAATCACCCCCACCTTGAGTGTTCGAGAGGTACCCGAAAAAAAAATATTTTTTTAGTTTTTATTTTATTGTTTTGTCGGCGTGATACATACTCATACCAAATTTCAGCTTTCTAGTACTAATGATCACGGAGCTAAGCCGCGGACGGACACACAGACAAACGGACATGGCGAAACTATAAGGGTTCCTAGTTGACTACGGAACCCTAAAAAACGATGAATTATTTCTAATATTAAGTGGTCAAGTGTATATCGTCTGTTGACAACCAAAACTCACTAAGTAACAAATACCTACTTAAAAACTACTTACAGCTCGTATATCAGTGTCAACCTACTGACTAGATACGAGGTTTAGAAGAGTAGTGACAGAAATGTTAGTGAGTTTCGCTTTAAATCGACTAACAGCCGTACATTTGGTTATGATTTTGAAGCTGGGGGGAACGAGGGACAAAAAAAACGCGTTTATCACGAAGTAAAAAATATAAACTGAAGAAAGGGACTTTCACCAACATTTTACTTATCAATGAAACTAAATCCTACCATTAAATGAAATTACACTATTCAACACTTAAAATGAGCCTTATATAACGCATAGACAATCAATGTGTCTACACTGTCAACATAAAAAAAATATTACATTATTAATTGAAAAACAGTAGGAGTTTAAAACCATAAATTGTAGTTTCTATAAATAACATTAATACACTCGTTGTAATAATGAAAATCATCCAACCCTTCGCACGGATCGCTTACCGAGTTACCGACTCCACAATTAGAGGGTTAGGCGCTGTAATGGTTTCAGCAGGTGGATTACTGGGAAAATTAATTCTTAGGGTGAGCTAGACGTAATTATTTTTGCCACGTGTAACATCAAAATTATGATCTGTTTATTTTTTGGATATTTTTGGCACTTTATGGGGTTCTGTGTGCGAAGTCATGGGTCCGAATACCGAGGGCATATATTTGTGTAATGAGGTTTCAGGCTGAAATAGAATCCTTTTTCAATGAAGAATTCTGGTTTCTGTAGGACAAGAGCGTATTAAGCATCTTATGTAATTAATAATAATCAGCACCTCTAGCATAACTGTGCAGGGCTGCCAGTAGAGTATTTTCCATTATTCAGCCACAAGTCTGAAATTATACAAAAATGATTGCCAGGCTACAAAAAGTGTGTAGACGGCTAAAAGTTTTCTAGCTTGAAATAATTGATGTATCCAATTATACAAGACGGTCCTTTTAGCTTGAAATAATTGATGTATCCAATTATACAAGACGGTCCAGGATACAAAGAGGATACAATCAGCGGTCCAATTATACAGTTTTTGTATCCAATTATACGATCTGGCAGCCCTGTAACTGTGACACGCGTCTTTTTCTCACGCGAGATATATTACCTATATCTCTTTAAATACAGTACTGTGAGAGAGTGACGGCTGATGCTATGTCGCGCGACAAAAGTCACGAAGCGTAGTTGTGCTAGACGGGCAGATAACATTAAGTCGAAAGCAATCAATTTTAGTTGACTGAGCGAGCGATAGCACGCAGAGCAGATGGCCGATGGGGCCGAAAAGTGCTCGAGTGGAGACCTCGGACCAGCAAGCGCAGCGTAGGACGTCCACCTACAAGATGGACAGATGACCTTATAAAGGTCGCCGGAAGGCGCTCGATGCAGGTCGCTTCCAACCGGTATATATGGAAGTCCAAAGGGGAGGCCTATGTTCAGCAGTGGACGTCCTATGGCTGAGATGATGATGATGAAGAGCGAGCGAAGTGACCGTGCGTCTCCGGTTCAGCTTGACCCAAAATTATTTAGTATCTGATGATGTTAGGACGTTTGGATATTTGGATTTCCAGTCCAGACACATTCCGGATGTTTTCGAATAGAGGTCGCATTTCTTATCGAACCGATTCTCATGAAATTTTGTGAATCGGTTCGATAAGAATATGAATAGAATTTTTCGTGGATTTGTGTTTTTTTTTTTCAAAACAACGGAAGTACGTAATAAGGGTGAAACAGTACAAAATTACAATTTCGAAACAAACCCGCGAGTAAAAAAAAACCCAGCCAAGTGCGAATATAACTCGCGCACCGCATGTTCCATACAAATACTTATCACATCTTAACTGGCCAGGTAAAGTTAAGTTGCATCTGTTATGTATGGTGCCGAATACAAATGAGTGTAAAGTTAACACAACCGATCACGCCTGTTGGTCTAGGAGCCCCCTAAATATTTATTTTATTCTGTTTTTTAGTATTTGTTGTTATAGCAGCAACAAAATATATCATCTGTGAAATTTCAACTGTCTATCACGGCTCATGAGATACAGCCTGGCGACAGACAGACAGACAAACAGACGGCCAAACGGACAACGGAGTCTTAGTAAGTTCTGTTTTCTACCCTATCGGTAGGTACGGAACCCTAAAAAACAACCACATCATCGCATTATCTCGCCATTTTCTATTCCCAAGTCGAAATAGTGTAAAACAAATACAATAACAAACCCAATTTATTAAACCACCCCCTTATCACTCCATATCGAGCCTCGCCCCGTAAATCCCATTATTCGGGGCCCTCCAATTATTACGGTAACTGACACCATCCATTAGGGAGCTTCAATACAATCGTTATGGGATTTCCTAGCTTGGGAATTATTGTGAACTAGTTTTTTGCTGACCTTAGGTACCTCTTTCCACTGACCTTTTAGCAAAATCTTATCTTTACCACAGCATTGGTATACAAAAATTGGGCAATTGCGAGTCCGACTCGCGCATGAAGGGTTCCGTACCATAAAACAAGTTTGTTGTATGAGAGCCCCCCTTAAATATTTATTATATTTTATTTTTAGTATTTGTTGTTATAGAGGCAATAGAAATACATCATCTGTGAAAATTTCAACTGTTTCACCGTTCTTGAGATACAGCCTGGTGACAGACGGACGGACGGACGGACAGCGAAGTCTCAGTAATAGGGTCCCGTTTTTACCCTTTGGGTACGGAACCCTAAAAAGTGACACAGAGGGTGCTTTGGCGGAATCAGATCCCTGCTCATTTTTCCATACAATTCAGAAAGAAATCTCGACTCTTTCCTCCTGCAAAATTACGATTGGTTTCGTAATTAAATATTGGCAACTGATGGGAAGGAAATTCGGTCTGCACTAAACTTGTTATTTAGGTATACAATTTGTGTACCTACTAGGTCACCTAGTCTAGGTGTCTAGTTTTGACCAAAATTTGCGCTTCAAACAGACGCCAAGTAGACAAATTTTATGATAATGAGCGTAAAAATCTAAACGGTCCGACACAAAATCTGTCCTTCTCGTTCAGTTTCTAAAATTTCGTTGCAATTGGTTAAGTTTGGAAGGCGTTTTTCATGGAAAAAATTGCTGTGGTATTAAACCTCTTAATTTATATGTAAATAAAGAAAAAGAGACATATAACAAGAAAACATTATTCAATAAAATAATGTAAATCAAATTAAGGGTAAAATATTAAATAGCACATTTTACATTTTCGAAAATATCCCAATTCATGATTAATTGATTAAAAATCCATTTGAAAAGTTTCTCATTCTAAAAGAGCGTATGCGACAAGTAATTAATATATTAAATCAATTTAATTTAATTTAATTATTCACTAAATTTGGTAAGTCTTACAGTCGGACTATTACCACAGTATAATAAAGAGTATGCTATTACTAAGACGGATTTACTAGTATGGAAATTGTACCACTGTTATTTTAGTAGGTTGCGACTGTTGATTTTTCCACAAGGTGGCATCATCTGAGTGCTGATTCTTAGACGACGCTGCTATCAACTTTTTTTATATATTCAAAACTAGCTTTTGCCCGCGACTACGTCCGCGTGGAACTTGGAAGTATGGAAGCAACCTCGTGCAACACGATAGATATCCACCTTAATTAATAAAAGGGATTATTAAAAGCGCCTAATGTAGGTAAGAGCAATTGTGCTTTTGGTCTAATCATTACATTTCCTACAGGGTCATCAATGTCATCATGAATTACTTACTCACTTTTCGATCTTTTTAGGGATAATTTCCAGGATGAAAACTATCCTATGTCCTTCCTCGGATCTTAGACTATCTCCATGCCAAATTTCATCAAAATCGATTCAGCGGTTTAAGCGTGAAGAGGTAACAGACTGACAGACACACTTTCGCATTTATAATATTAGTATGGATAGTATGGACTAGTGCGTATAACATAATAATAACAGTTTTGGGTTCTGTGATAATAAAGTCATGAAAATATTTAAACTTAACACTATTTGAAAATTTTAAATGTTATCAATTGACGCCCCAGTTGTGTAAGAAATAAATAAATTTACCTTTGTAAAGGATATCGAAACCTGGTATTAAGGTCGCACACTGGTGCCCGTATCCTAACCTAACTATGTTACAAGTGGCGAATTGTCTCCGAGGTGGCCGCAAATACTTTTCGCCTATTTGCTCGTCACACACGTGCATCCGGCGTCCTAAGTCAACATACCACTTTGATGATGTGGTAAAAAGTTGCCAATCTTGCGAGTTGCCTTGCCACTTAATTTACGATATTATATTGATTTGAATTCTTTATTTAATAGGGACTTACTATAAATGAAGAACACAATAAAAAAAAGCTTAAACTAAGTTCCTGATAAATGTAATTTTTACATACCTAAAGATAGGCCGTAAACTCAGGCAAAAGGAGGAAGACCCCCGCTCCAGTTCGTTTCTTGACTTTCTGGTACAAAGGCTGTCCATTGCGATCCAGCGTGGAACTGCTGCGAGCGTTATGGGCACCTTTGGACCAGAAATGACAGGGAGCGGTAAATAATCTATACTATTATAAAATCCTAAATTTGTATTAAAACTAAATTTTCTATGGAGGGAGGTCATGATTTCAGGAAAAATCTCGATAGCGTGATGCAGCTTGATAGTGGTTTTGTATGGACACGCGTCGCCTTGCCAACCTGGCGCCATCTGTTTTCAAAAAAACCTTTGTCCTCTAATGTAGCCAAAACGGCTGGATAAAAAGTTACTAATTTTGGTATAGGAATAGCTGAACATACAAAGATGGTTATAGGATACTTTTTATTATGATTAATATTTATCTCTGAAAACATAAATTCCATGAAATATCTTCCTTACAATGTGTAACCTTATAAGGACAGCGTTTGTGATTTTGAATTTAGAACGACGCGACCCCCGCGTGGCACATACGTGTACAAAAACTAAAAAGTATGAATTTGACATAATACCTCCTCGCGGCCCACCGATATTAACAATAAGGTTAAGGTTGTTTGAGGCGTTGAGTTACTAAGTTAGATAGAAAAGATGGCGCCAATTATCGACCAACACAGACGAAAATATGAGTGCAATGTTCGTTATAAATTGGCTCATGCTCAAAAAAAAAGACATACATTTCATTAAAAACACAATTTGCGACAATAGGAACTAATGCTATTTTATTAAATATGCAATTATATTCTTCTGTAGTTTGTAGGTATTGACCATAAAAAAATCCCGGAGACGCAATAAAAAATGTTAATAAATAAAACAGATTTTTAATTGCTATTTTATCGAGTGTAATTGATATAAAAGTATTTCGAATCAATTTAAGTAAAATAGCCACAATTTTGCATCTATGTAGTTTTTTTATGAATAAAATCTATTCAAAGTAATAAATATCAGTCATTCTTTATTTTTTACGGTGTGTTGAGATTTTGTTCTCAACGACCCAATTTTCCGCTAGATGGCGTTGTTACTTTGACAAAATCTCCATACTATCGGCTGCATCGCGCTGTTAAGATTTTTCCTGAGTTAATAAGACCAGCTCCATACATAATATTGGAGCCATTTAAGCGTCCCTCGAGAGTCGATGCACGTCGTTGCGTGCCTGTGACCACGATTCGGCACAAGCTAGGGTGTAGCTGTGATGGTTAACCCGGACTTCGAGAATTAGTAACGAAGTTGTTGAATATTGATCGCATACCTAATGTAAGAAGCAGTGTATCAGTTATTGAGAGTTGCTGCTCGACAATGTATGCATTTTGTATTAAAAACAACCATGATTCGAGACAAAACAAAATCATTAAATTTACAATGTAGCTTTTTCACCTAGCCGGGATTTGAATCCAGAACCACTAAGAAACTACTGTAATAATAACCGTGACACGGTTATTATTACAGTAGTTAACCGTGTCATCTCATGCATTTTCCTTTGCTTCCTTATTCATAATATCACGGATAACAAAACAGTGAGGCCATCACATATCCGTTCAGTGGTGCTGTCGCCATTATTGACGTACGCTCGATTGAGTTAAGTTGGCACCTGAATCTTATGGCGTTACTTAGGAAATTATTATGACAGGTCATATTATTAGTAACATTGTAGATGAAAATAATTTATTGACATCTTAATAGATGTTGTTAATATATGTTCAGGTAGGACTATGAGCTAATTAATTTTCAAGGTGCTTTGAATAGTTTAAAACAATAAACAATAAATATTAAAAACGATATCTATACTATTATAAAATCCTAAATTTGTATTGAAAATAAATTTTCTATGGAGGGAGGTCATGATTTCAGGAAAAATATTGATAGCGTGATGCAGCTTGATAGTTGTTTTGTATGGACACGCGTCGCCGTGCCAACCGGGCGCCATCTGTTTTCATAAAATCCTTTGTCCTCCAATCATGCCGAAATAGCTGTACGGATTGTAACCATTTTTGGTACAGGGATAGCTGGACATCCGAAGATGGTTGTTTTGTATGGACACGCGTCGCCGTGCCAACCGGGCGCCATCTGTTTTCATAAAATCCTTTGTCCTCCAATCATGCCGAAATAGCTGGACGGATTTTAACCATTTTTGGTACAGGGATAGCTGGACATACGAAGATGGTTATAGGATACTTTTTATCCGTCTACGGCAAAGAAAAAATACGCGAATGAAGTCGTGTGCATCTCATAGTGTCATCCATCAGCGTCGTGAATTTGAATTTAGAACCACGCGTACCCCGCGGGGGGCCGGCCTGCGCTACCCACCGGGGGACAACAACTCTGAGGTTGGACGAGTCACCGAGTTACGGACACCGGGGCAGTAGATGGCGTTAGTGGTACACGAAATGATCATTTTATGAAACAAAACTGAACAAAATTTTGTTATTATTAATTTCGCGATGCAACAATGGGAACTACCACTCTATTATTGCATTTCAAATTCATGTATTTACCCTCTTTTCATAAACGTACTGAGACGCGGAGAAAAATTGAAATGATTAGGTGTACGAGACGACCAATAGAAAACCTACGTAAGACCGCCATTCAGTAGTTTATTCGTATATGTGTGTGACAAGAATCATAAATCAAACATTATTTTCTAATAGACACACTCACACAGCCAGCGGTCAAGTTTAAACATGGCGCGTGTACTCGATCCTGCCTTCAAAATGACGTATCTTCGCATGGCCGCCGCGCGCGCCGAAATAATTCGCGCATGTCCTCCCTCTTTCTAGAACTCTCTTTAAGCGGCGGCGCCGGCGCAAACAATAGCGATGGCGATTGTTCCCGATCCTTCCAATCACAAACAGGCTCCGCCTACGCACAGATGCAACGAAGTAATCGGCTTTAGACCGTATTTTATACGGAATACGGTTGTTTATCGCATGGCGGCCCATTTGTTTTGAAACTATAATTCGCAGAATTACGTAACCAATCCCGACCTTTCTGGCAAATTCCCGTAATGGCGAAAACAGTATAAATACCGTCGGGGTCGGCGATTGGACAATCAGTTTTATTCTAACAGTGCTCCAATCAACATCGGGAAGAAAAGTGGAACAGTAAACAGTTTAGTGAACAGTGCGAAATAGTAAACAGTGCGACATAGTATAACAGTAAACAGTGTAAATTCAGTACGTGCTCATAGTGACAGTGTTTTTAATAGTGTTTGTAAGTATTAATTATTGATAGTGTTTTATAGTAAATATTAATTGTTAAAGTGTATTAGTGTGTTTTAAATATAGTGTTCCGTTAATAGTGAACTGTTTTTCATTATAATAGTCCTGTTCTTTAGTACAACTTAGATAACCATATTTGAGTATCCAGCAATAGCAGTTCAGACATAATCGGTCTGGAACATTGGTCCTTCGAGCCGGATCTATAGTGTATGTATAGTCATGGTTAAAACGAGTATATTAAGGACATATCGTCCGGGTTCTAACCTGGAAACGGAACTTCCAAATGTCGGGGACGTGATCGCGCCGTCGCACGAGAGGATGTATGACCTGCGTGTGAATCCGGTCACTACAGCCAAGGCCGTCAACCATTTGGTGAATATAGACGCCGGCACTAACCAACATATGTTGAGCACCGGCGCCCCGACATATACAACACAGCACGTCGTTGGGGACGTGATCGCGCCGTCGCATGGTGGGATGTACCTACGTGTGAATCCGGTCACCACTGACGAGGCAGTTAAGCCTTCGGCTTATATAGATGCCGGCGCTTACAGACATATGTTAAGCACCGACACCCCGGCTTTTACAGTACAGCACTTCGTTGGGGACGTGATCGCGCCGTCGCACGAGAGGACGTATGACCACCGTGTGAATCCGGTCACCACAATCGAAGCCGGCGCTTACCAACGCAAGTCGAGCACCGGCACCCCGACTTATATCGCACAGCACGTAATGTCTACGAGGCCCTTTACAGTCGAAGCCTCATATAGAACTCGTCATTGGAATTACCTGGAGTCCGGCGTGTCGACCAGCAACTTGCCTGAGGCACGTGCCAGGTATTATATAGACGCTGGCGCTAACAGTAGTGCCGGCGTCCCATACGAGAAAGGTGTAACCTCAAGAATGCAGCAAGGTGGTTACTCCGCACCGTCTACGTTCACCAGTGCTCCACTAACAGCACAAACCATCGCTGTGAGCAGCTTCCATGCTTCACATAGTGCTGCATTCATCGCTGGTAGCAATAGTCAATCGCACAGTTCCACTAGCACACCGTATAACATGCAGCTAGACGACTTCAGTACCAGCAGAAATAGATTGGACACCGCGGTTAATGGACACGGTGGTCCGCATGTTCAAGAGCCGAAACCCTTGATCATGGTTGCAACGGATCAGGCAACCGCAAATATAGTTACGCCGAATCCTCGCCACAACTACAGTTATTCGCCAGAATCGACGTCATATGAGACAGAAGGATCAATTCAAGATGGTCGCCTTCAAATCCCACTGCGAGAAATATCCACTGTGCCCTCGGATAGATTAACAAATTCCAAGAAAATCAAAGCGTACAAGAAGAAGGTATTACAGAATTTAATAATCGCAGCACTCGAGGCAATCGATGATTCAGACTCAGATACAGACACTGACTGTGACTGGGAAGCGCCTGCAATCACAGGAAAAGACAAAAATGTAATTAGTTGCTTCGATGAGAATCCGCAGTTGTCGGTAAAGGAGCTCCCTATACAGCACAAACAGGAAGCAACTGATAATCACCCCCCATTTCAAGCGGGTGATATAGATTTGATAGTACACCAAACAGGAGATTTAGAGCAGAATGCGGTTCATCTGCAACATAAGGCTGTGCATACTGAACCGCAGCATACAGACAGTTTTCAAAGTGAGGCTAATGTAAATATGTCAGTCGAGCGACCACAACCGTCGTCGTTACTACCTCCTTTGCATCAAGAGCGCTACGAATCACCGCTGCACCGCTATGAAGAGTCATCGTGTATGCCACAACAGTCTCATGAAAATGAAGACAAATATCAACACAGCGGACAGCCGCTGTCCACAATTATGCACCCGGCAATAGTTCAACGGGCTTCAGAACCTCCTGCTGTAAAATGTGTGACGAAAACTGATGAAACTTCAACATCGGCGGGAGCCTTAAAGTATCAGCAGAGAATTCTTCTAAAACAAAGTTCAAATAGAAATGCGATTTTGATGCCAGTTCGCAATCGACCTAACGAATACAGTTCTTCGACGTCAGCTGTAACCGGAAAACAGATGCATCCCAGAGGAAATTGGGATAGATATAGAAGCAGGCTGTTCTTTTCAAATAGACAGCGAAACCGGCGGGAGAAAATTCCGCAAAAAAGGCTGCGGTACCTTAGAAGGAGAAAAGGGTGTGGAACTTATCGTAGACGGCCACCAGAGGTGAATCGTCAGGGTCTGCCGGGTAGACCCACAGATATATCCTGGCCTGATCAATATAATCTGAATCGTGGAGATCAAGAGGTTATATCTCATGGGACGCACCCGATCAAGAAGCCATCAGTGAAATATTCAATCTTAAGCCTCCAAACACAGTCGTCTCTCACAGTAACTACATTTACGCAACAATAAATAGTTGCGCGGCGGGAGAATGTACGAGACGACCAATAGAAAACCTACGTAAGACCGCCATTCAGTAGTTTATTCGTATATGTGTGTGACAAGAATCATAAATCAAACATTATTTTCTAATAGACACACTCACACAGCCAGCGGTCAAGTTTAAACATGGCGCGTGTACTCGATCCTGCCTTCAAAATGACGTATCTTCGCATGGCCGCCGCGCGCGCCGAAATAATTCGCGCATGTCCTCCCTCTTTCTAGAACTCTCTTTAAGCGGCGGCGCCGGCGCAAACAATAGCGATGGCGATTGTTCCCGATCCTTCCAATCACAAACAGGCTCCGCCTACGCACAGATGCAACGAAGTAATCGGCTTTAGACCGTATTTTATACGGAATACGGTTGTTTATCGCATGGCGGCCCATTTGTTTTGAAACTATAATTCGCAGAATTACGTAACCAATCCCGACCTTTCTGGCAAATTCCCGTAATGGCGAAAACAGTATAAATACCGTCGGGGTCGGCGATTGGACAATCAGTTTTATTCTAACAGTGCTCCAATCAACATCGGGAAGAAAAGTGGAACAGTAAACAGTTTAGTGAACAGTGCGAAATAGTAAACAGTGCGACATAGTATAACAGTAAACAGTGTAAATTCAGTACGTGCTCATAGTGACAGTGTTTTTAATAGTGTTTGTAAGTATTAATTATTGATAGTGTTTTATAGTAAATATTAATTGTTAAAGTGTATTAGTGTGTTTTAAATATAGTGTTCCGTTAATAGTGAACTGTTTTTCATTATAATAGTCCTGTTCTTTAGTACAACTTAGATAACCATATTTGAGTATCCAGCAATAGCAGTTCAGACATAATCGGTCTGGAACATTAGGTAAATAAGTTGTTTTTTACCTTCTTGAGAGATAATAATCAAAATAAAATTATTTAAAATAAATTTTATCCTTTGACGTATAAATATTTACGGAAAGTTAATGAAATATGACACGCGCATAAGTGCTACCAGTAGCGCCATCTGTGAGCTTTAAACAGTAGTTTTCCCCGAGGTGCTGTCCGCAGCAGAGTTTGTCGCAGAAGTGAGTGGACTGGTCTGTAATTTGTGTATTGTTTTACTAGCTTTTACCCGCTGCGCTCGCGTTAAAACATACGCTGACCATATTACTACGACCTCTTACACAAATTTGAAGTTAATGAGTGATACATTTAAATGTTATTACTATGTACAATTAATTTCTTTAATTTTAATACAGCTGATGCAAAGTTTAAGTTGACAGCTCGAGGGCCGTTCAGCGTCAGTATGTGTTTAGACAAAATATAAACTATCTCAAACAACGTTTGATTAAACTTTTAAGTATTTCTAAAGAGATGGTGACTAACAGAGACGGGAGGCAATAAGAAAAAAACAATATCGTACAACGGAAAAAAGAAAGCAAGGCTGATGAAACTTAAGCAATACGAAGAGATGGTATCGAAAAAAACGGGGGGCTCGGGGAGCGGAGCCCCCCGCTCTAAGAAAATACTACATGCCGAAACTATACTAAAACTGAAAAATTCAAGTAGCTTTGATGAAAGGCTTA
Organism: Apotomis turbidana; assembly: GCA_905147355.2. Taxonomy (NCBI): domain Eukaryota; kingdom Metazoa; phylum Arthropoda; class Insecta; order Lepidoptera; family Tortricidae; genus Apotomis; species Apotomis turbidana. The sequence continues at coordinate 3,441,126 of LR990302.1, forward strand.
GTTACTTGTAGATATATGGTGATCAAGAAAAAAACAAAACACTACAAGGCTAACAAGAAAGCAAGTCTCATCCAACTTTTAAGTAACCTGAAAAGATAGTGAACTAAAATTGCATAGTGCCCACATTAAGAAAACACAAATCCTTAAAGCGGAATCAAGAAAGCAAGTCTGATCAAACTTTAAAGGATTCTAAAGAGATGGTGAACAAACCAGACGGGAAGCACGCAGAAAAAACCTCGCACAACGGAAAGAAGAAAGGAAGACTGATAAAACTTTTAAGTAACACGAAGAGATGGCATTGAAAAAGACGGGGGGTTCGGGGGGCAGAGCCTCCCGCTATTAAAAAACATTACATGCTAAAATTGAAAAATTTAAGTAAATCGGTTGAAACGCTTGTGTTACCTGTAGATATGTTGATCAAGAAGACACAAAACTTTAAAATGCTCTGCCAATTCTGCTCAATCTTTTAAGTAACGATAGTGAAAAGATAGTGAAAAAAATGGCAGTGCTCGCATTAAATAAAAACAAAACCCTAAAACGGAATCAAGAAAGCAAGTCTGATCAAACTTTAAAGGATTCTAAATGAGGTTGGTGACCAAACCAGACGGGAGGCGCGAAGAAAAAACAATATAACAAAAGGAAAGAAAAAAGCAAGACTGGTGTAACTTTCAAGTAATCAAAAAAAGAAAGAATCTGAAGAGATAGATAACAAAAATGCAGTAGTGCTCACATTGAGGATACATAAACCTTAAAACGGTAACAGGAAAGCAATTCTGAAGAAACGAGAGAAGACATTGCACAAAAATGTCGGAGGCCTCGCATTGAGAAAACACAACGTTGTAAAACGGAAACAAGAAAGTAGAAACTGAATCTAAAATGAACAAGGAATCATGTCCGTGAAAGCATTCAAATATTCCAAAGATGGAGTAAACAAAAAATATGGGGGGCTTGAGTTTATGTCAAGCCAATGCCAAATGCCAAGTTATGCCACGTGAACGTATTTTTTTTAACGCGTGCGAAGCCGCGGGCAAAAGCTAGTAATAAATAAATACATTTATTTATTTATTTATTTCAAATTAGTTGCACAGCATTACAGTAATTAAACTAGGGCACTGTGAACTACAAAATCATACATAAAATAAACTTAAGTAAATCTAATTTGATTTATGCGACGTAACAGCGGGGCTCCGTTGCGTCGTCTGATCTGGCGCAGGATAGGAAATAAATAAATATCAAGACAATTAACCTCACACAAATCGATCTAGTCCCAAATTAAGCTCAAGAAGGCTTGCGTTATGGGTCGTTATGGGACGAGCGGTGTTTTTGGAAACCCCGTTGTTTTTATATACTCTAATCGACTCAAACAAATAATTAACTTGACACAGAAATCACAAAATGACCACTACATTAACACTTCACAAAACAAATCAAAAGCAACGTGGAAAATAATTAATCATTCTAAGTCGAATCATCCAAAGGACTATATTTCACAAATAATATCAAATAGTAACGTAATTAAAAATCCTAAAAAAATTGCTCAAGAATTTAATAATCATTTCATTGATCAAATTCAGCCAATCAATTTAGTAGATGACAAATCACATAATAAAAAATGTAATAAACCATACAAATTGACAATAAATGTACCTAATTCAATGTTTATGAAACCAACAATTCCTAAAGATATTGAAAAAATAATTAGTTCGCTTAAAAACACAAATAGCACTGGTTATGATGGTGTTAGTACTAGTGTAGTGAAAAAAGTCTCCAACATTATCTCACCATTGCTTAGTCACATCGTTAACTTATGTATTACATGCGGGCAATTCCCAGACAGATTAAAACTTGCTATCGTGAAACCACTATTTAAAAAGGAAAACAAAGATGATATGAACAACTACAGACCAGTTGCGCTGATTCCGATTTTCTCCAAAATTATAGAAAAATATATTTATAACTGTGTTTCTGGCTACTTCGAACGCAATAATTTGTTTGCCAATGAGCAAAAAGGTTTTCGGAAAAACATGTCAGTAAACATGGCTGTATATGAGTTAATTCAAACTGTCATAAAGAATATGGATAAAAAAGTTCCGGTCTCAGCCCTTTACATGGACATGTCCAAAGCGTTCGATTATGTTGACCACCAAATACTTCTCGACAAACTGTATCAATACGGATTACGCGGCAATGTTTATAGTTTAATTAAATCATATTTATCTAATAGGAAACAATTAACCCAAATAAATAGATTGTGCTTTAAAACCAAATCGGAAATAACTCATTCATCAGATGTCAGAGAAATTCACTATGGCGTACCTCAGGGGAGCATCCTAGGTCCTCTTTTGTTTCTCATTTACATTAATGATATGCCTAAAGCCATTGAACACCCAATGGTACTCTTTGCTGACGACAGTACGATAGTGTTTTCTGGTGAACATTTGGAATCATATGAGGCTGACATTAATAGGACATTGGACATAATAATAAAATGGCTTTCTAGTAATAATTTAAAAATTAATTTAGGGAAAACTAAAATAATGTTATTTCAACAAAGAACTAATTACGCACCTAATTTAACATTAGTTTATAAGGGACAGAAAATTGAAAAAACTCACGTCACAAAATTTTTAGGATTAAGTGTAGATAATAAGTTGACGTGGAAACCTCATATTGACAATATATGTAAAAAATTAAATTCATTTTCCTTTGCATTGTATAATTTAAGGAAAAAAAGTTGCCAATCTACTGTACTAACTGCGTATCATGCATTTGTGACATCAACTCTAAGATACGGCATAATATTTTGGGGAAATTCACCAAGTAGAGAGGTTGCATTTCGAGCCCAAAAGAAATGTGTTAGATCTTTATGTGGTATTAAATATTTCGATTCCTGTAAACCACATTTTCAAAATTTAAAAATTCTGACGCTTCCTAGCTTATTTATTTATGAATTAGCAATTTATGTAAAACGTAACTCTCATCAATTTTCAAGTTTCAAAAGTACCCGTTTACGCAATAAAATATTAAATATAACTGTACCTAAAACCATGTTACTACAAAATAGTATTGTGGGCATGGCTCCTAAGATTTTTAATAGATTGCCAAAAAACATTGCAGATATGGAAGATCTATATACATTTAAAAAAGCTTTATATAAATTTTTAGTTGAAAAAGCATATTATTCTGTAAAAGAATTTTTAGATGATAAGTTTTAAATTGTGCCCATGACATGCATGCCACACACAATTTGTATGCCTTTTGGCGCCTCATAGTGAGACACATGTAAAAATTGTAACACCTTTTGACCTATGTTGGACAAATTAAATATATTCTTATTCTTATTCTTATTCTTATTCTTATAATTTCATCATCTCAGCCATAGGACGTCCACTGCTGAACATAGGCCTCCCCTTTGGACTTCCATATATACCGGTTGGAAGCGACCTGCATCCAGCGCCTTCCGGCGACCTTTATAAGGTCATCTGTCCATCTTGTAGGTGGTTTTATAATTTAGTTTTATATAAATATTAGTAATTAATTTATTGTACATATATCTGTATATACTAATTTTATTCATAAACTAGCTTTTGCCCGCGGCTTCGCACGCGTAAACACAATATCATACGTTCACTACACTTATTGCGAGGCCAAAGGCCGAGCTCCGCGTAGCACCGAAGGTTCGGAGCGTCCTAAGGAAGCCGCCCACCAACTTAATATAAGTAGAAGTAACTTAATGCGAGGCCGAAGGCCGAGCTCCGCGTAGCACCGAAGGTGCGGGGCGTCCTAAGGAAGCCGCCCACCCACTTAATATAAGTGGAAGTAACTTAATGCGAGGCCGAAGGCCGAGCTCCGCGTAGCACCGTAGGTGCGGAGCGTCCCAAGGAAGCCGCCCACCCACTTAATATAAGTGGAAGTAACTTAATGCGAGGCCGAAGGCCGAGCTCCACGTAGCACCGAAGGTGCGGAGCGTCCTAAGGAAGCCGACCACCCACTTAATATAAGTGGAAGTAACTTAATGCGAGGCCGAAGGCCGAGCTCCGCGTAGCACCGAAGGTGCGGAGCGTCCTAAGGAAGCCGCCCACCCATTTAATATAAGTGGTAGTAACTTAATGCGAGGCCGAAGGCCGAGCTCCACGTAGCACCGTAGGTGCGGAGCGTCCCAAGGAATCCGCCCACCCATTTAATATAAGTTGAAGTAACCTACTGCGAGGCCGAAGGCCGAGCTCCGCGTAGCACCAAAGGTGCGGAGCGTCCCAAGGAAGCCGCCAACCCACTTAATATAAGTTGAAGTAACTTAATGCGAGGCCGAAGGCCGAGCTCCGCGTAGCACCGTAGGTGCGGAGCGTCCCAAGGAATCCGCCCACCCATTTAATATAAGTTGAAGTAACCTAGTGCGAGGCCGAAGGCCGAGCTCCGCGTAGCACCGAAGGTGCGGAGCGTCCCAAGGAAGCCGCACCTACTTAATATAAGTTGAAGTAACTTAATGCGAGGCCGAAGGCCGAGCTCCGCGTAGCACCGCAGGTGCGGAGCGTCCCAAGGAAGCCGCCCACCCACTTAATATAAGTGCAAGTAACTTAATGCGAGGCCGAAGGCCGAGCTCCGCGTAGCACCGAAGGTGCGGAGCGTCCTAAGGAAGCCGCCCATCCACTTAATATAAGTCGAAGTAACTTAATGCGAGGCCGAAGGCCGAGCTCCACGTAGCACCGTAGGTGCGGAGCGTCCCAAGGAATCCGCCCACCCATTTAATATTAGTTGAAGTAACCTAGTGCGAGGCCGAAGGCCGAGCTCCGCGTAGCACCAAAGGTGCGGAGCGTCCCAAGGAAGCCGCCAACCCACTTATTATAAGTGGAAGTAACTTAATGCGAGGCCGAAGGCCGAGCTCCGCGTAGCACCGAAGGTGCGGAGCGTCCCAAGGAAGCCGCACCCACTTAATATAAGTTGAAGTAACTTAATACGATGCCGAAGGCCGAGCTCCGCGTAGCACCGTAGGTGCGGAGCGTCCCAAGGAAGCCGCCCACCCACTTATTATAAGTTGAAGTAACATAATGCGAGGCCGAAGGCCGAGCTCCGCGTAGCACCGAAGGTGCGGAGCGTCTCAAGGAATTCGCCCACCCACTTAATATAAGTTGAAGTAACTTAATGCGAGGCCGCAGGCCGAGCTCCGCGTAGCACCGAAAGTGCGGAGCGTCTCAAGGAAGCCGCCCACCCACTTAATATAAGTTGAAGTAACTTAATGCGAGGCCGAAGGCCGAGCTCCGCGTAGCACCGTAGGTGCGGAGCGTCCCAAGGAATCCACCCACCCATTTAATATAAGTTGAAGTTGCCTAGTGCGAGGCCGAAGGCCGAGCTCCGCGTAGCACCGAAGGTGCGGAGCGTCCCAAGGAAGCCGCACCCACTCAATATAAGTTGAAGTAACTTAATGCGAGGCCGCAGGCCGAACTCCGCGTAGCATCGAAGGTGCGGAGGGTCCCACGGAAGCCGCCTATTAAGCTACTTAAACATATGTTAAGTGGGTTGGCGGCTTCCCTGGGACGCTCGTGGAACTCGGCCTATGGCCTCGCATTAAATTACTAAGGGTTTATAAAGTAACTTAGCACCGAAGGTGCGGAGCGTCCCAGGGAAGACGCCCACCCACTTAAAATATGTTCAAATAACTTAATGCTAGGCCGCCCACCCACTTAATATAAGTTGAAGTGTGTGAGCGGCTTCCCTGGGACGCTCTGCACCTTCGGTGCTACGTGAAGCTCGGCCTACGGCCTCGCGTTAAGTTACTACTTATATTAGTGGGTTGGCGCCTTCCCTAGGACGCTCCGCACCTTCGGTGCTACGCTTGTGAACATGATCTTGGTTTAGTTAAAATTGAGGCAAGACTTATGTTTAAAAAATCGTTTTGATTATTAATTGTCTATTGTAGATTTAAATAACTTAATGCGAGACCGCCCACCCACTTAATATAAGTTGAAGTGTGTGAGCGGCTTCCCTGGGACGCTCTGCACCTTCGGTGCTACGTGGAGCTCGGCCTACGGCCTCGCATTAAGTTACTACTTATATTAGTGGGTGGGCGACTTCCCTAGAACGCTCCGCACCTTCGGTGCTACGCTTGTGAACATGATCTTGGTTTAATTAAGATGGGTCAAGATTTAGGTATGTTTAATAGATTGTTTTTAATATTTATTTTCTATTGTAGATTTAAAAAACTTAATGCGAGGCCGCCCACACACTTAATATAAGCTTAAATGTGTGAGCGGCCTCCCTCTGCACCTTCGGTGCTTCGTAGAGCTCGGCCTACGGCCTCGCATTAAGTTACTTCTTAATTTAGTGGGTGGGCGACTACTCTAGATCGCTCCGCACCTTCGGTGCTACCATTGTGAACATCATCTTGGTTTAGTTTAAATTGTGGCTAGACTTATGTTTATATATTGTTTTGAATATTTATTGTTTATTGTAGATAACTATTCAATGCACCTTGAAAAATAATTAGCTCATAGTCCTACCTGAACATATATATTAATGACATCTATTAAGATGACAATAAATTATTTTCGTCTACAATGGTACTAATACTAATATAATAATAATATGACCTGTCATAATAATGTCCTAAGTAACGCCATAAGATTCAGGTGCCAACTTAACTCAATCGAGCGTACGTCAATAATGGCGACAGCACTACTGAACGGATACGTGATGGCCTCACTGTTTTGTTATCCGTGGTATAATGAATAAGGAAGCAAAGGAAAATGCATGAGATAACACGGTTATTATTTCAGTAGGTTCTGGGTTCAAATCCCGGCTAGGTGAAATCCTTTCTACATTGTAAATTTCATAATTTTGTCTTGTCTCGAATCATGGTTGTTTTTCATATAAAATGCATACATTGTCGAGCAGCAACTCTCAATACCTGATACACTGCTGCTTATTAGGTATGCGATCAATATTCAACAACTTCGGTAGTAATTCTCGAAGTCCAGGTTAACCCATCACAGCTAGACCCTAGCTTGTGTCGAATCGTGGTCACGGGCACGCAACGACGTACGTGAATCCTGGCCTTGGTGTCGAGGAGACCCATCAATGGCTCCGAAACCCTACATGTATGGAGCTGGTGTTATTAACTCAGGAAAAATCTTAACAGCGCGATGCAGCCGCTAGTATGGAGATTTTGTCAAAGTAACAACGCCATCTAGCGGAAAATTGGTCATTGAGAACAAAATCTCAACACACCGTTAAAAATAAAGAATTACTGATATTTAATGCTTTGAATAAATTTGATATATTAAAAAAACTACATAGATGCAAAATTGTGGCTAAATATATCGTATATTTATCGTTTATTATACATTTCGCTACCTAATTAGTAAGTTAGGCCAAACACAAACAATACCAACATTTGCGCCTAATGTTCTAAATGTTGGTTGGTAAAACATATTTAAAAATGTATTTAATTTACTTAAATTGATTCGAAATACTTTTATTTCAATTACACTCGATAAAATGGCATGAAAAATCTGTTTTATTCATTAACATTTTTTATTGCGTCTCCGGGCTTTTTTATGGTCAATACTTACAAACTACAGAAGAATATAATTGCATATTCAATAAAAGAGCATTAATTAGTTCCTATTGTCGCAAATTGTGTTTTTAAAGAAATGTATGTTTTTTTTTAGCATGAGCCAATTTACAACGAACATTGCACTCTTATTTTCGTCTGTGTTGGTCGATAATTGGCGCCATCTTTTCTATCTAACTAAGACGGTTTCCGTAACTCAACGCCTCAAACAACCTTAACCTTATTGTTAATACCGGTGGGCCGCGAGGAGGTATTATGTCGAATTCATACTTTTTAGTTTTTGTACACAAAAGAGCCACGCGGGGGTCGCGTCGTTCTAAATTCAAAATCACAAACGCTGTCATTATAAGGTTAGACATTGTAAGGAAAATATTTCATGGAATTTATGTTTTCAGAGATAAATATGAATCATAATAAAAAGTATCCTATAACCATCTTTGGATGTTCAGCTATTCCTGTACCAAAATTGGTAACTTTTTATCCAGCCGTTTCGGCGTGATGCGAGGACAACGGTTTTTTTGAAAACAGATGGCGCCAGGTTGGCACGGCGAAGCGTGTCCATACAAAACAACTATCCGGCTGCATCACGCTATCGAGATTTTTCCTGAAATCATGACCTCCCCCCATAGAAAATTTATTTTCAATACAAATTTAGGATTTTATAATAGTATAGATGTATGACATGTTACCTGTGTCTCCGGGGCTTGGTCCCGAAGACGCTGGCAGCATTTCCTCGCTGAATCGCAATGCTAATGCGTTGTGCGAGGAAGCCGCCAGCTCTTTGGTCCCCAGTGTCCGAAGTAGTTTATTTTACTATGGTCTTTATAAAGTTTGTGTCCGAAGTAGTTTATTTTACTATGGTCTTTATAAAGTTTGTGTCCGAAGTAGTTTATTTTACTATGGTCTTTATAAAGTTTGTGTCCGAAGTAGTTTATTTTACTATGGTCTTTATAAAGTTTGTGTCCGAAGTAGTTTATTTTACTATGGTCTTTATAAAGTTTGTGTCCGAAGTAGTTTATTTTACTATGGTCTTTATAAAGTTTGTGTCCGAAGTAGTTTATTTTACTATGGTCTTTATAAAGTTTGTGTCCGAAGTAGTTTATTTTACTATGGTCTTTATAAAGTTTGTGTCCGAAGTAGTTTATTTTACTATGGTATTTATAAAGTTTGTGTCCGAAGTAGTTTATTTTACTATGGTCTTTATAAAGTTTGTGTCCGAAGTAGTTTATTTTACTATGGTCTTTATAAAGTTTGTGTCCGAAGTAGTTTATTTTACTATGGTCTTTATAAAGTTTGTGTCCGAAGTAGTTTATTTTACTATGGTCTTTATAAAGTTTGTGTCCGAAGTAGTTTATTTTACTATGGTCTTTATAAAGTTTGTGTCCGAAGTATTTTATTTTACTATGGTCTTTATAAAGTTTGTGTCCGAAGTAGTTTATTTTACTATGGTCTTTATAAAGTTTGTGGCCCCTGTTTTTCATGTTTATTTGTTTTTCATGTTTATTTGGTTCTCATTAGATAAACTAAATATAAAGTTTCTGAAAATGCAAGCGATGTCACAAAACTGTAAATAAAAAAGGTTTTTTTTTTGCAACAACGTTTAATTCCTAGTTACCACCCTTAGTGCGTTGGCTGAATCCAAAGAACCCCAAAACTATCCTCTATTAGCACTCGGATCCATTTCCAATTTATCCGGGACCCTCAAAACAAACCGTGGCCATGGCGACGCCGGATATCCGGTTACTGGGCGGGGCTAGGACAGGATACGCCTACGCCCGGACTGAACCCTCTTGGAGTTTGAATGAAATGGATAGTAGATACAGTTTTCATTGCAGTGAATTAAAAGTTTATGCAACACCTACCTATGTACATAATGGGAGAAGTCTTTAAAGACTCCACTCTAGCGTCTCGTCTAAACAATAGTCTGGTTTTGTGAAACGAGCCAAATGCGAGTTTCATAATTAGGTTCACACGAGTCTTCTCTAGCCAACCTGCTCACAAAATTTCCCGATAATCGGTTAAGGTCGGTTAATTCTAGAACAGCCGAAAATCTAGACACTTGAGCACGTACAATTTCTTTTTGCCTATCTGAAATTGAGTCAATAAGAGTCGATAAGGAACAACTACAGAACCATAAAAATGACATTAAAAACAAAATAAATAATGAAGATTCACAATTAATCGCGGGTCCAACATCGTATGATTTGCAGTTATTCCGAAATCATAGAATGACAATTGACAAGGTTTGCAAGCACGCTAGGGTTTTGATATACTAATGTTAGGTACATAACAATGGTTTCGAAATGGCTGCAACTTTAAGATTTTTTGCCCGTTTTCAACCCCTATATCTCGAACATTTTGATAAATCTCGAAATACTGAATGGACATAAAAACCTATAATTCTCGAACTTGAAAAAAAAATCACTAGGAATGATTAATACAAATGTCAAAGCTTAAAGAAAAATTGAAAAAGGAGCTCCCTGGTAGAAGAGACCGGGCTTGCTCGTTCACCGCTGTAAAGTGGTGCGGTACGATGTGAAAAAACGTATTCACATAGAGGTCGCTAAGGTGTAAAAACCTTTCAAATAAAAGCAAAGATTGACACATAAAGCATAAGGAAAAATTCGTCAGGTCTACCTGGAGCTAGGGTAGCGAAGTGGTTAACGCGCTGGACCGGTAATCCAGAGGTACCGGGTTCGATTCCCGGTCTCTTCCACCAGGTAGCTCCTTTTTCAATTTTTCTTTAAGCTTTGATCTTTGTATTAATGATTAAACAATAATTGTAGTGTACCCACATTAAAAAAAATTAGACATTACATGTTTCATAAATTTATTCACTACAAATGATTGAGAAATCTAGAAGGCGTGAACAGGCGAAAATATGGAGATCTTGAGAACTGGACATCCGGAATTGTATTTCTGGCCAAGATGAATGGGAGACGCTACGCTCGCTCAGTTAATAATGTATTTATCCTTTGTACTGGTATCAAAACAATAAAATAAAAGTCTGCATCTATTTATTTTGAATTTATTACTGTTTAGAGACATAACATCAGTATGCAAACTCACTAAACGTTTTGTTTATAAAAATCCGCCATATATAATATTATAAGTCCGTTTCATTGTATAAATCCAATCTCAGCTTTAAGTACAATACTCACAGTCCCTTTTTCTATTCCAATTAAAATGTAGTTATCACATTATTGCCAGCAAGTTCTTAAACTGCCATACTTCGGCTATCTTAATTCAAAATGCCGAAGTACATAAGTAGATCCAAAGATTTTACATCTTTTTGCTTCTGTGGTAGTTTATCTTATATGCTTTGTGTTCTAAGAAACCTGACTTTATTATTGGTTACTTTAGCATAGCTGCAGAGAGTACGCAGAGTAATAGAGAGATGCATCGAAATCCAGTAGGTACCTCTAGCACAACACAACTATGCTTCGCGACTGTTGTCGCGCGAGATACCGTCGCCCGTCACTCTCTCACTGAACTGCTCAGAAAGAGAGGGGTAATACATCTCATGCGAAAAAAATTAAAGAGTCGCGTGTCATAGTGTGCTAAAGGTGCTGCACTAAAGACTAAGTATAGAGCGTGTAGTTTTTTTTTTATGTCATAGGGGGCAAACGAGCAAACGTATCGCCTGATGGAAAGCGATTACCGTCGCCCATAAACACCTGCAACACCAGAGGAGTCACTAGTCAGTAGTGTACTAAACCGTCTCCTTGCTCTTAATTTTAACCCCCGACGAAAAAAGAAGGGTCTTATAAGTTTAATGTGTGTAGGTATCTGTGTGTTTGTCTGTGGCATCGGAGCTCCCAAACGGATGAACCAATTTGAGTGCGGTTTCTTTTAATAGAAAGACTTGTCCAACGAGATGGTTCTTAGCTATGTTCGGTGGAAATAAGACCAGTAGTTCCAAAGAGATTCAGCTTTCATTGCAAAAAGTGACAAGATCTCAGCCAATATTGAAGCTAAGAACTCCAAACTTTGTAGTTATGTTCAGGTTTTCATTTTCTATTATCACTCATTGAATGAAGGTCTCATGATGACCAGCTACTTGTGTGGAGGGTGTTTTTTTTTTTATTTAAGCTGTATGAGCTCTTTTGCAGATTGTTTGCTACCTGTGCGGCCTTACAGTTCAGAGCTGAATGGGGATTATGTGACAGGCTGAGCTGCTCGAGAGGGGGTTAAATTTTGAACCCCCATACCTCCGTCATTCGACATAAAAACGAATAATTAACGAACCTACTCAAAAAAATTCTCGAGAACCGGTTGACGACGGTTAAAACAGCTAGACATCCGGAGAAACGGAGATACGAAAGAAATTTTGGACCAAGCTGAAACGGCGGTCAATAAAGAAATTGAGAAGTAGAACTTAACCTCTGACTTTTTTATAATATGATATTATCGCCACCTTCCCGTCCCACCGAAAGATCAGCGCTGGCTCTCGTGATAGCATCATTCTGAGGTTTTCGTGGCACGAATAACCATAATTATAGTTATCTATTACATATTTTAGTAGTCTTGTCACAATAACCTAAAAAAGTTGCCTCTATTACTGCACATACTCTTCGATAACGGAATATTAAAGTTATTATTATAGTTTTCGCTTCGCTCTGCAGATGTGTAGGCGAACTTTTTTATACAAACAAGCATGCAGGCCGTCTCGTCGTGAAATTGCAGATACGCACATGAGACGGGTAATGCAAAAGTTTGCAGAGACGATATAGATATAACCTCGAGTAATAGATGGTTTGGAAGATAGGAAAACGTTTTTGGTAACAATGACGGTGACGGGAAATAAGAAATAAGTGACGATGAAGCATGATTGCCTAGATAGTAAGAAACCGTTTAACATATTGAACTGAACTCGAAAAAATCTTTAATTATAGTTTTTTATTATGTATACATATTTACTAGTGCTGAAATTTTTAATTTTTACTTTTTCAACCCTCATAACTCAACGACAGAAAATAAACAAGAGTTTTACAAATTACGCATGAAGGCTGTACAACGTTTGATATAAAATTGGTCAAAGTATCAAAAGATAAACAACACCCATTTCTTTTAAAAATAAATCTATTTGTCTCTGGTTTATCTCTCACATGAAAACAATAAATTCAAAAACAAAAGAACGCGTAAAGGCTGCCACACACGATCACTCACCTCGCAAACGCAGGCGACCTGCTCCTGTGTGAATCCGAAGCTCGGCAGGGGAGCATCTCTAGGGGGGGTGGCCTCCCGCTGCCCCCACTCGGGCCCCCCCAGCATATCCAAATGCTCGTCTCCGGCCACTTTGATACCACAATTTGACACAACAAATTAGCACCACTTAACGGTGCTAAATAATGGGCAGCTTTATTTATTTGAATTTGGAATTCGATTTTGACGCGCACCAAACTGCATTTGCTTGAGACGTTTTTTATTAGTTTTAAATGCGATCGCTTGTTTGTTTCAACGTTTTTTTTAATGCCCAAAGGCAGCTATATAAACAGCCGAAGGCAGCAGTCCCAAAAATGTTTGAACAAAACTGAGCACCTTGAAGCGGCAATTATTTGTTTTCGGATTTCGAAAAGCGCCGAAGTTTGTATATCGAATCCGAGTTGGTTTTCTTTGTACCGGTAAATAAAATCAATATTTGGTCACTTGAAATGTTATTTTTCTCTCTCATTAGTACCCAGTCTCTGTCTGGTTGTATGTTCACTTACACAATTAATAAATATAGTTTTAAATGCGTTTGTCGGTTTTGAGTTTTTAGTTGCGTCTCGATCTATTTTTTCTCTTCTTTCTCATTTTAATCTTGGCGGGAGGATACCTGAAACAAAAGAGGATTTTATTAAAACCCCTCCTATATTTTGTAATATGAGGACATAATATATGAATCTTTTTAACAGTGAATCATTTTTCCAAGCTGCTCATCTATCTTAATATTGTTTTTAATATTCCACTGGTATAAATTAATGTTAAATGCTTATTAATTCTTGTCGCTTGACGTCATTAATTTATGATGAAATATGGCGGCCACGTGTTTTCTCTGTATATTTTTAGCCAAGACATTTCACTATTCTGACAAAATACGAGACATCCGTGTATTGTTCAATAGAGCTCTCCTTGTTTTGAATGAAGCCGAATCATTTGGAGAATTAAGGATTAGGAGAAGAGGTAGGTCAAGGAAAAATTCAGTGATTGTGTGGTTGTATGTGTTATGGACAAAGTTTTAAATTAAAATAGATACGAATTCAACTGATCAGCTCAGCTATCCTGATGATGAATCGCGAACCGATACGAAACATGTCGAAGGATATTCGACTTCTACGACGTAAGTAAGTACCTTAGTATTCTTAAATCAGTCAGTAACACTATTAAATTAGCTTATTTTTTTCCGAAATAATAAAATCTAAACTATCCTAAACGTCCCAAATATCTGTAGCCGCGAATACTCTCTATTAGTCATTCAATTTTTTTTTAATATTCGGCGAAATTGTGCGTATTTTTCGCTATTTGACGAACAGAGCAAAGAACAGCTCATTAATTTGGATATAAAACCACGACAGATTTTTTAGAAAAAGCAACCAATCATTTTTATATCATACGAATTTTATGACCACACAGTTGAACTGATCATAGAGCTTATGCCTCGGTATAAATGCAGTGTATCGGGTCGTACTTACTACCTACCTAGACTTGCGAGGAGGCATTTGATTGTCATAAATATAACCCTATCCATATCTCATCTTGACTAGAAGTCACTGAACAGTTTATTTTTATTCTTCTCAGCTCTTGAAGAAAACCCTACTTAGACGGCTAACACCAAACTCCCGTACTTCGGCTAAACATTGGCCTCTCAAATCTAAACCGTCTCTGAGCTGAAAATACATTAGGTATTTTAATCTAACTAGCTACAAATGTAACCCGGTTATTGTCATGACACTTAAACAGACCTGCATTAATCAGATCCTAACACAATCACGCCTAAAATCTCAAGGGGTCGCCATCAATTCAATATTTAACAAACATACCATCACGTACTGTGAATCATTACAAAGATGCACTGACAAGACAACAAAGATTTACTATAAAACTTCATAAAACAAAAACCAAAGACAAACCTTTCATTTTTAAAATGGAAACACGTTCGAATTTAAACTTTAAAAAATGGGTTTACAATTGAATTTCGAACGTTATTGTTTTTCGACTTGTACCGCTGTAGTTTTGTAAGCAACGATTTGTATCATAGCATTGTCTCTTTTTGTTTTACAGTTAGTGGTGGTGCGTGAGAGAGAAAGAGAAACGAGATGTTAAATGTTTGGCGTTTTAAGTAATTTTTATCATCGACACGATCAAGGGGCTGATGTATGGAGTTGACGGGTTAGCAGTGATGTAACTGAATCGATAATTATCCTGTTTACATATAAAATAAGATGAGTTTTTGGTAAAAACGTGGGATTCACGACAATATTGCCACTAATTATTTCCAGAGGTTTCGCGTAGAGGCAAAGACTATTTTGCTTATGCTTCTGGACTGCGCAATTTCGAAATTTGTAACATTAATGCCACTGGCCCGTACACCTCCGCGGCAACCTCAGCCGTCCCTGATGAAGAGCTCCATACGAGTTCGAAACATGTCGGGCCGTTCCTGACAATTTCACGTGAGTGTAAACCGCTTAATACAATAATTAAACCTTATTTCGTTGGACTTAAAGACTAATTTAGTGTAAAAGTAATTTGCACTTATAACGCCTTACACTTTGAAGTGGCAGTTGTGGCCACAGCTAACAATACAGATAATGAGTATTGTTCATCGGGTACAAAGCTAAGTGGATTCGCTCAAGCAAAAGGATTATTTCTATACCTATATTTCGAGCCATTCGCCGTCCCTATAAGAATGCAGTTTCTGTCTAAAATGTGTATTTACTTGTAATAGGTAAGCATTACATGGATTATAGCCGTATTGTATGCTAAAAGGCCAAAAGAAATCAATGACTACTTTTTACAAACACCTGGGACAATATTAAAGAAAGACTTTGGCAACAAGAACAAAAAAGACAGGTTTACAAATTAAAATAGAACTGACTATACAAATGTTTAATCAAGCTAAAGACCAACAAAATAATACAGACATATAGGTATATCCCCATGAAATCAATTAAAAGCACCAAGTCACAAAACCTCTCCACTGCCACTGAGATAATTAAATTCTGCAATTATGAATAAGATTATCGCAGGCTTTCAGAGGCAAACAACCCCATTTGCAATAATGCATAATTTGTATGTAAGTATAGATTTTTATACAAATCCCTCATTATATCGATCTTCCCAACGGACACACAGTTGCAAACGACCATAACAGTCATAAGCATATTAAATAACACGTACCATTTTACGAACCGACACCGTCATAAAAATATATTTCAATGAAACACAAAGTTCGATATCAACAGCACATCACTATTACCCCACGTGGCGCGATCCCTATCGGGAGGGCCAGCTGTAAAACACAAGATTTATCGACAGATTACCGATTCACGATACGGTACAAATCGCCTCACTATTAGCGATTTGATTTTCGAAGGCATTCGGAACATGCTTGTGGGTGCGAACGTTATCACGTTTGCATTCGATTTTCGAATTATATTTTCTTTTTGTTTTGATTGGTTATTTTTTTCCTTGGTGTAATATTGACAAATTAAGATAATAATGACATAGGTAGGTACTCTATTTTGTTTTTTACCCTCCTTCCCCATGTTCATTACTAATTTGGTTAATTCAATGTTATTTAGGTATAAGTATATGCCAGTTATTGTTACCTAGGTACCTACATGTAAAATCATTGTATCATTAGTTACATTAAGAAGTCATTGTTTACTTAAAGGTGAACTGAATAATAGCCTTGTTTTGACACTTTTGACCAGCATTATTTTACTTAAACTCTTGTCGCTTATGTATTACAGAAAATATAACTTTATTCTGCAATGCAAATAGACCACCACACTGGACTACTTTTCAAGCTGTCTATATCATCGCTCGGGAAAATATGATATGAAGAAGAAAGAAAGAAAAAGCAGCGACGAACTCACAAGTTCCAAAAAAGTATTAAAGCAAATAAAGAGTACCCGCAATATTGTCCGCGCAGTAAGAAAAGACATAACCCTCTTTTTTAATTCGCAGTAAACGGGTTGAAACTATGCTATATTTATTATTATTTTCACTTGGGCCGATGCGGCACACAAAAGTGTGCCGCATCGACCAAAATTGATCTATTGTGGCAGCCCTGTCTTAAAGCTCACTGCTGAGGCCCGTTGAGTCCAAGAATTCCCAGATTCTTTGGGCCGTGAGTTGTTGTATCTCCTCTGGGGGCACAAAGTGTTGCCCTAAGTGGATACTTCTTTTGTGCATAAGTGGTCCACAGGAGAAGAGGATATGCATAGCTGTCTCCTCTGACTCTTGGCAGAACCTGCACGTTGCGTCCTGTTCCATACCCATTAGGAACAAGTGTTTTTTCAGCTTGCAGTGACCGGTCAGAGTTCTAGTCACCGCATAGACTTTTGACCTTTTGAGCTGTAGTACCTAACTCTTACACAACAAACAAAGCCTTTTATAAGGGCTTTCAAGTGATTTTGTCCTTTCACAGCCACCCACATCTCGATCGCCTTAGATTTGTGAAAATCGTTGAGCAGAGAGTAAGCCTGGCGTTTTGTGATTCCACAGAACGGTTCTGGGCCGACAAGCGGCTTGCCCGCGCCATCTCTCGCGAGTTTATCTGCTCGTTCAAAACTATGCTATAACCATCCGTGGATATTTATTTACCTGTGTACCAAAAATAATTGACATCGATTTAATTAAGTTTAGCCGCAGTGACACGTACGAAACATCGTCTAAATTTACACAAATTTTTGGTTGTTTATTTTTAGAGGTCACGCGTGTTTGTATATTTTATATAGTCTGTCATGAACCAGATAAAAAAAACTTGATCTGATGAGTACTAAGTTAATTAATAGCTATATTAGATAATATCTAAAGGCACTATCTATTCAGAACTCCGCATTATAAATAATATCTCCAATCAAATAAATCCACTAATTAAATAACGACATTTAAATATCAAACCATTCCAAATTAAAAACAATAAAAATAACCGTTCATTAGATCTTATCACCAATTAAAAACAAAATCTCTGATACCTTGCTAAATTAAAAAGACGTTTCAGTCCTTACTAAGACTATGCAGTTACATCATTTTGGTTTTTACAAGATTATAGGCCTAAGTTCAAGTTTGATACTATCTGTGGACCATAAAAAGGGTCTTTTATAGTCGCCACTCGGGGGGTTAATTAATAGTCGTGTAGCGCCATATTACACCAAAGTTACGGTTGCTATCTCTAATAAACTTGGTTACATTTGAGACATGTGTTTTCTGATAATTTTATTGGTTTTGGAACGGTCGTTAAATTTGATCGGGTTATTTTTTTATTGATTGTGGTCGCGCGTTGTGTGCGGCCTGGGATTCCGTTACGAAGGAAACTGACAGTGTCACATTATGAAATACTGATACAGGTATACATATTATGTATAAGAAACTACATAGTAGCCTCCCGGAACTTCGTTCGCGTGGAAAGGAAAAAGAATATTATCATATCGGCCGTATACCTTTTTCGAGAGAATTTAATTTAATTTACATACAATTAGAAAATATATGATATTTTTGTGTATTTGGAAGTATTGTGCCTTTGCGACTTCGTCTTGCCTAAAAAGCTCGCTCAATTTCAACTATTTTTGGTACTTACACGTTTTGTTTTAATTTTATGGCCTGGTAACCATGCCTTTAAGCCAAGTCGTCATTTATATGGTACTTACACGAGTAGCTGGGAATCCACAGATAACGAATAGATTATTTTTTACTCGACTGAGAAGCAGAGACGGTCATGGAATTTTCTTCTGTGCGAGCGAAGTAACGTTGTATGAAAAAATCTCGCGTTTGCAAGATACATTAGCTCTGCTGAATCGTGCGACAAGCGATGTCGCGGCAAGATATGCGTGCCCTGCTGGCATCGCAATTATCGCATTTTAATAACAGTTGAAGGCTTGAGATGTCCTGAGATATATCCCTTACTTGGTGATATCTCAAAGTAAACTCGAATTAGCGCCTTGAATTGTGCAATAAAGTTTATATTTTTATTTTTATTCTTTTTATTTTCTTTATTAGAAGACCAACAGCTTTGTAACATACAAAAATAATCTACAGATAAGATACATTTAGTGTAGCCAATAACAGGTCTCCGTATCAAATACATGCAATACTCTTATGATGTTTATGTGCAATAAATCTATCATCGACGATTGGCATGGCACACACATTATCTTTATTTTTCTTAAACATACGTACTTTACGATTCAATATCAGTTTTAGTTCAAATATCAATATAAATTAATAATAAATTAAATTAAAATATTTCTGTAAGATTACAAGTAACTTAAAGCTCCTCATCCGTTCAAAAATACTGATTGTTTTAGTCATTTTTCTCTACGATCAAACATATTTCTTAGCAGATTATCAATGTTACTACTTAGAAGAGGGCTATTGAGATTTATTGGTATATATTTGAAACCTACAGTTAGAATTTTTCATTGATAATTTTTGTTTCAAAAACTACTGCTCTAAACTACTCGCAATTGACAAAATTCACGCAGAAAACTGTATTTTAACTTACTTTCGACTGCACGCAATGAAAGCATGGCATAGCTATGTTACTATCTAAACCTCGGGGAAAAGTATTATTCACTTCAAAAAGTTGGTTGAAATAATCAATATATTAGTCATAATATAATAAATAATTTTTAAAAGGAATAAGGCCTCTTAAGCTCTCGTTTCTCTCTCTTGCTAAAAACCAATATGTCGGTATAATAACATTAAAAATCATGTATGTATTAAATTCAATTTACGCCACCCCGGGCCGTAAGTGAGAATATCTGCCCGCTCCGCGGGGCGCCCACTTTCTGGCGAAGGCAAGACGTAAAACCTGAGACAAATCACGGGCGGTAATTCGTAAAGCCCCAGATCGCATATTCACGGCCCTCGCCTTCGGTTCAGCACACCACCGCGATCTGGGTCGTTCACGATAGGTAGGTATGTAATGTATACTATTGCAATATTTATAAATTTTATATAGTAAGTAAGTCAACTTCTTGTGGAATAAAAAAGATGTCGGTATTTTTAAATTAAGTACCTACACATTGAATTTTACCTACCTTTACGATTTAGTTTAATTCCCGGCATTATTGTTTCTAAGGCAATTTGCCAAAACACTGTAGGTGTATTTGTCAGTTTGCAACAAATTATGCGCCATTTGCTAAAAAAATGCTCTAGATCTCTAGATTTTGCATAACCTACATTCCTATCTTGATATGACGCAACGAAAGAAAGATATAGTGGCATAAACACATCTTTAAAAAAACCGGAGTCAAGTGCGAGTAGGATTCGCCCACCGAGGATTCCATACAAAATACTGTTGTTTAAGCTCGTTGACTGAGTACGTACTTTAAATAAAGACTATATTTTTTATTATTTAATCATAGCCTAACTAGTGTCATCCGGCCCAGAGATTTTTATCAACTCACCGTACAACGTGGTATCAATCCTCTATCTAGTCGCCGAGTGCGATTGGCAACGAGACATTGGCAGTAATGGTCGCTTAACTGTGACCGGTTGCCATTTAAAAAAAAATTGAATAGAATAGAGATAGAAGTGTGCGTGTGGATTGAGTGAGCACCCTTCAAAAATGAAAAAAAATGTGCTGATCATTTAGTAAAAGTTCTAAAACAATTGTAAAACTAATTGATGAATTTGTAAAACGATAAATAAAAAGAATACATTCTTTAACGTATGCTCACTCAGTTCTCACAAACAACCAACGAAATCTGTGAATGTGTTTATTTAACGTATAATATTTATATCCTAATTTTTAGTAAAACTTATGCTTAAGGTAGGTAATAATTTGTAGATCACCTGGTTACGTATTTAAAGTTTTACAAATAATTTCGTATGCTCACTCAATCCGCACACTTTCGAAAACCCGATTTCTGATGAAAATGCAGATTGAAACTTCTATATACTCGTATGTATATAGTTTAGTAAAACTCATATGGGAATTTGTAAAATACAAAACAAACCGCTAACGTGGCAGATTTTTGGATAATACATGTTTGTAAGTGCTCACTCAGTCCACACATTATTCGTAAGTTAAAAATGTAAATATCTTAAGATTTTTAGTATCTAGGAAACTACAAAGTAGTTCAACTTTTAGTAATTTATTTTACTAAATATCCACCATCTAAAATGTCATATTCGTTGTCTGCTTTTAAAGGTATTCAAATTTCATTTTAAAATACAATCTACGAATACAGTCCACATTTTAGATCACACTCTACTTCTTAAAATACAATGTAAAACGCACACGAGATAGAGTCAAACGCTAACTCTTCCCAGCAAATGAACTGTCAAACCATACAAAGTGAGTCAGTTTGTATGGTTTGACAGTTCATTTTCTTGGAAGAGAGCGTGGTTTGACTATAGTGGCGCTACTAATAACTTTCATATGGCAATAATGTGCATACGTCATAATATTTGCATAGTTAAAAGTCAAAAGCGAACTGTCGTTAACCAAATTCAAACATTGTTTACCGGGATGCTGCTCAATCCTTTGTTCTTCTTGCGAAATAAATACTGAATCCTATTGAAAAAGACTTGATAATTTTGGCTTTATTTTGCAAAAATACTTGAAATTTGTGGAATAAATAGCCCTGTTTCCTCTTTCTTTACGTCAGTGACATTCACTAACTATCCACGTCAGTTAAGCTTCGTACTAGTACGAAGTATGGAGAGGGCCACTATTTGACGACACCGCTATCGGAAACCAGAGCTTTACCAAAAATTTGTCGTTGCCAGTAAAATAAATGAATAACGTAGTAGTATATTTTTTCTATACTTGTAGTATAAGACGGTATTACTTGCCAAATTTCTTAGTTCTAGGTCAACGGAATATACCCCACAAATTTTGAATCTCTTGGGAGCGCGGAAACGGCCGTAGGTATCTTTTTTACGTTTACTTGGAAGTTTGATTTTTTCACACCTTCAAGGAGCTTCCAGAAGACTTGAAGTTTGAATTTCAACTTAATACCTCCTAGTGTTCCCGAGATAAAGGGTCTTGACTTGACAGACAGACGGACGAACGGACGGACAACAAAGTGATCCTATTAGTGTTCCGTTTTCTCCTTTTGAGATACGGAACCCTAAAAACAACTACAACGAAAGTAAAATCATATTCTGAAAGTACCTTAATACATGAATTCACAATAAAAACGTCAACATTTCTGACTCTATGAAAATCTCGATCTCGATCTGACTCGATGCAAATAAATCATGTCATGGTGTCTTAATATATCCCCATACTTCGACTTTGACTTTGAAAAAAAAAAAAAAAACAATGCGCGACTCCATGGATGTTAGAACCACGGTGTGCTATCAAATGTCCTAACCCTACTGATAATGAATGAGTGAATGACATAATAACAAAACACATGGCTCAGCAAATCAGCATGCTAGAACAGCCATGTGGCTGTTGTTTATGCATTTCGCTTTCGAGTTTATTCTTCATTCAATCGCAACATGACTTGTATTTGAATTTGATATACAAGAAAGAATGAAGAAAGATTGTTTGAAAGTACTGGGGAACGAAGATCTGGTAGTTTCCTCGCACAACGCATTAGCATTGCTATTCAGCGAGGAAATGCTGCCAGCGTCTTCGGGACCATGCCGCGGGGGCACAGTTTTTTTACACCTTTTTTAGTTTATTTTAGTTACGTAATTATTTTATTTATAACTAATTCCTTGATTAAGTTTACATTCAATATTATGTACACAGAGTCAGTCAACGGGGCAAGCCTACCATATCGAAATATACAGAAGGGCTACTCCGATGTAAAAAAAAATGACAGTCATCATCATCACTATTGACCTCCTCTCAAAGTATTTTTGTATAAGCGAGACGGCACTATACGACGGTTGAATTTATATACATATATATGTACGGTATCATATTAGAAAGTAAAAAAATTAATATAAATTATCAAAAACATGAAAATAGTATTATAGTCATTGTAAAAACATACCACACTAATATTATAAAGGCGAAAGTTTGTGAGTGTGTTTGTGTGTTTATTACTTCTTCACACTCAAACGGCTGGACCAATTTTAATAAAATTAGGTATATAGAGGTGGCTGACACCCTGGATTACCACATAGGCTACTTTAAATCCTAAAAAATAAATATTTACGTAACATTTTGATCTTCATTGCAATACCTATAGGTACCCGAAAAGAAAGGGATTTTGTAAAAACGTCGGGGAGATAAGGATTTGGTAAAAATTTAATATTAGACCATTTCGAATACTGTAAGTACCTACTGATTCAAAAATGAAAATGGTTCACTCTAATTCTTTTGGGATGTGCATTAAAATGTTCTATTCAATCCCTAAGGCAATTCAACACCTTGGTAATTTAAACCAATTTAAGAATAATTTTAAAAAGTACCTACAAAACGAAAAAGGGGGCTTACTACACTGTTCAGGAAAATGTAAATACATAAGATTATTTAATGATCTCAAATTCAAATAATTGTAGCTATTAAACGTATTTTATTATTTTAAAATTGATGTATAAATATCTTATAATCATGCTTGAAATTGACATCTTGACTTATTTTTCTTGTTGTAGGATATCCCGTCAGGGCCCAAGATTTGAACCTACCTAAGCAGTATGTGTACCTAGTATTTAAGTTATTTATATACAACATGAATCGCAATAAATTGAATTGAGTAAGGAATATATTTCGGTTGTACCTTGTATTGCAACTTTTTGCCTAATTTCAGTTTGCCTAATTTCATTTAAACTAATATTATTTAGCATAACTATTCACTTTGCCTAATTTTCATTTGAGTGAAAGTCGTTTCCTATAATACTCATTTCACATAATCTTATTTCGTCTAATTTTATTTGGCCTAATTTTTAATTCGTATAAACATATTTTGCCTATCAATTTTTGGCCTAATTTCGTTT
Organism: Apotomis turbidana; assembly: GCA_905147355.2. Lineage (NCBI taxonomy): Eukaryota > Metazoa > Arthropoda > Insecta > Lepidoptera > Tortricidae > Apotomis > Apotomis turbidana. The sequence continues at coordinate 3,464,806 of LR990302.1, forward strand.
TGCTGAATTTTTGTTTAGACTAATATTCGTTTCGTATTATACTTTTTTACATAATCTTATTTCGTCTAATTTAATTATTGCGTCTTCTGACGCTCCGCTATCCATGGTCATAAAACAAACCTAACCTAACCTACAGTTTTCGGTGTTTAGCCTAACCTACTAACTGCTAAATTTTAATATACTTCCATGCAAGCAAGCATTCTGACGCTCTGCTCGCTTCGCTCGCTCCGCTATCCATGGTCATAAAACAAACCTAACCTAACCTAACCTACAGTTTTCGGTGTTTAGCCTAACTAACTGCTAAATTTGCCTAATTTCGTTTTGCCTAATTTTCAGCTATGTCTAATCAATACATAATAAAAATCGGCAAGGTAAATATTATGATAATTCAGAATTAGACAAAAACTTTTTAGTTAAAACGTTATTCGGCTATGTAATGATTAGTTAAAATAAGAATCGACAAAGTGAGTTTTAGATAAAATAATATTCGACAAAACAAGAGTTATGAAAATGATCATTTAGGCAAAACGAGTTTCGACAAAATAATAATTATGAGAAATGATATTATACATAATGACTTTAGATAAAATGTTCATTATGGTAAAAGTTGTTAGACAAACTGAAATTAGACAAAAAAAAATTAGACAAATCAAGGGAATACCATATATTTCATTGCTTAGAGCTGCCCGCAACTTTGTCCTTGTGCTTTTTCTTGGCCGTAGACGGGTAAAAGTATCCTATATCCGTCTTTGGACGTCCAGCTATCCCTGGTCCAAAACTGGTTAAAATTTGTCCAGCCGGCTCGGCGTGATGCGAGGACAAAGGAAATTATGATAACAGATAGCGCCGCGCGCCCATACCAAACAAATGACGATCCTGCATCACGCTGTTAAGATTTTTCCTGAAATCATGACCCCTTCCATAGAAAACATAGATAGACAAATGATATAAAGTCAGTAAACTAGTAACTAAACAATGCTTTAATATTATAAAAGATCGGGACCCCGTGCTAGCCTGAGTTTAGGGTAGATGCCCAAAACTCAGGCTAGCAATGCTGGATTGGATAGCAATGGCTAACCTTTGCGCGAGAAAGCTGCCTGCGCGTGGATCAAGTAAGACATTATTCACACTAAATTTATTGAAAAAAAATAAGGAAAACTCGGCGTTATCGCTGCGGCCATTTCTCGGAGTGATTTATGAGCAGTTGCGAGATCACTGTTACGAAATGTACGCTTAAAACGCAATAGTGTAAACAAAACCAGGTTACATTGGATCCATTTGTGAAAATACACCTTTAAACAGATTTAGCTAAATAGAAGCATTTTTTTCTACTAAGACGATGACAAACTAGCAATACTTTAGCATGCCCGCCTGATGGTGAGCATTTACCGCCGTTCATGGACGCTTGCGACGCCAGGAGCATCACACGCGCGTTGCCGACCCTTTAAGAACATAGTTACTCCCTTCTTGAAGAATCCCATACTGTAGGTAGACCCCCTGGAATACCTCGGCAGGCTCATTCCACATGCGGACCGTGTGAGCGTGCGATTCGTGGTATAGTTCTAATTCATTTTCTTAAGCGAATCCCATTAGCTTTGTACCCGATGAACAATACTCGTTATCTGTATTGTTAACTGTGGCCACAACTGCCACTTCGAAATGTAAGGCGTTATAAGTGCAAATTACTTTTACACTAAATTAGTCTTTAATTCAAACGAAATAAGGTTTACTCTTAAACAAAGAGAACACAGATGTTGGTCACTTCGTAAGTGAAAGAGCAGTGAAGTTCGTATCGATGCTTAGGATGACGATGATATTATAGGAAATTCCCCTGCTGCATTGCGTGGTTATTTGTATGGTGCAAGGCCTTCTAAGTTATAGCCCCTTTATGGCCCTTTATAAGGGGCTGTATGGCCAAGGCCAGCCTAGGAAACCATCATAGACCAGTTATTTAAATAGGTATATAATATACAATTTTATAACTTCGTTGGGCCCCGCCGACCAAGCGTTAGCACCCCTGCTAACGTGCCTAATACAGTGTGCTTGAAACTTTACCGCCGAAATTGGTTATCCAAGCCATCAGAGAGCGCAGCATAGGGTAGAACACCGATGCCCTACAGTTACACGAAATGAAAATTCGACGAAACGAAAATTTGATGAAACGTTTGTCGACATTTCAAGGGTAAACCATAGGGTAGAACACCGATGCCCTACAGTTACATGACTTGCTCCAGATTTCCACGGTCGCTGCGACTGAAATCGGACAGGAAGAGATCAGGTTATTCTGTACGTTCTTCAAGACTCTCCTCTCTCTTTCAGATTATTCCGGGATATGAGCTCTAACTGGCAATAACGGCACGTCTCAAATATGGTATACGACCCAATGCTTGATTGGCTCAATGCGCCATTTAAAATTGCGTAAGGGCCTTATCATACTTGCAAACTGCGAGCGAGTTTTCTATACAAATAAGCGTCGCAGGGAACTCGCTGCGTGATTGCCTTCACACAAAATTCGCTCGAAAATCGCAAGTGTGATAAGACCCTAGAGGCCTAGACAAAGGAAGCTTCCCAAAATGTCTACATGCCCTATCGGACGATGTCCTAACAGAGTGAGGATTCTCTTACATGGTGGTAGGAGGGACAAAAATGACCAAAACACTATCCTTACCAAAGGCCAAAAGGTTAACTACCTCAAAACGTAAATTTATAGGAGTTTGTCGAGAGTGAAAAGATCAAGCAAGATTGTATTCATTTTCTTTACACTTAGATATCTATCTATACTTAAATAAAATAAAATAAACGTATCTGTTTGATCTAAAGTATTCTCACTTGAATGTTTCTGACTTCTGACTTTAAAATGCTGTCGCATATTTTGCTACGTCGTGTGTTCCGTTGTTTTCCCATTCATCCTCAAATCATCTCATCCAAACGTTCCATATTTCCACGCATACCAACAAGTTTGGCAATTCCTTCATCTGCCGAACTATTAAAAAGTGGAACTCTGCCTGCTTATGTGTTTCCTTCTTCTTCAAACGAAGCGTACCTAAAGAATTGAAGAAGCATCTCTGGGGCCAGCATGGCAGTGTCAACTGACAAGGCACCGTTGGTTTCTTGTCAGTTGCCATTGCGACTTGGGCTCCCCATCAATCAGGCGACGTGGAGCCACTATGTTGCGCCAATATATATAGAAACAAAACAAGAGTTTTATACGGCAATTTTAACTGCCAACCTAAAAGGTTGTTTACTACTTGTACTTATTAATTATTTTTTGTATGTTTTTGCGTTCTCTTTGATAACACTATAATGAGTACGTATATGAATTGATCATTGGTAAATGTGACCATGGCATGGAGTTAATAGTACGGTAGACCCACAATTGTTTCGTTATAGTTTAGTACAATTGCTTTACACCAAACTTAGTATATTGCCCTATTTTACAAGAGCAGTCGTAGAATTATGCAGTTCTTCTTCAACACAGCGAGTGACAGGAAGTCAACAAAAATATTCAGAGCAGCTTTTTTTAGCGTCAAACAAAGTTCACCCGTCGGGCGCGAACGAAAATAAGGAAGGCACAGTTAGTATACTCACACAGCTCCGCACGGCTAAATTAAGACCCGCCTCACCGCCAACAAAACAGCTTTAACAAGCTAAATTCTAAAAATAATATCCTCAGTGACGAAACACAACCTATTTAATACAATATCCATAAAAACCGGTAAACTCCTCAAATCTTTCACCATAGAACACTTTTGAAAAACAAACACCGTTCTAAATTCGTAGCGCTAGAAAATTCGAATCAATTTAAATGCCAATCGTTCCAAATTTGAAACGCGTGCGCGCGCCGCGAGAGCGAAAATGGAACTGGTTTGAACAGAACTTCCGTTGAGCGTTCTGATTGGTCGGCAGGGGCTGTGGGGTTTGAATGGTCCAATGGGGTATTTTTCGGAGGTACCCCGGCACCGCCTTCTATTGGCCGACGCGTGGGATCGCCATTTTTCAGTTTGTGAAACAATTGGAACTATTATTTGTAGGCGTATTCGCTCCATCCGCAGTTAACGGTTTCAGAAATTGTGTAAGGTATTTTCGTACGTCCTACTGACGGTAATGGAACACAGCTGACATGATTAAATCACCCGAAGAGAATGTCGTACTCGTAAGGAATAAGTTCAAGTGAATTTTATGTCGTTTTTGGCGGATAATGGTCGGAAATTGTGTTTCTTGAGTTTATGTTTTATGTGAAATCGTAAAATGGACATCTGAAATTCTGAAGCTATAACTGGGAATGATTCATAGAACAAGAATTTCGTAGAAATGTGCACTTATTGAGCTATGAAATAAGTTCATTGACTCGTGATTTACAAGTTTTTATATAATTTTTTTATCGAATCTCGTCAACTATTTTACTACCATTTCATTCTATAAAATGCCTAATAATATGCATAATTATATACAATAATAAGCAAATTACCTTATAATTACAAAATGACAGATAAGATAAGTACAATATAACTACCCTTAACTACCAATAAAACGACATGTATTGTAGAGTCACGCCTTGATCTCGCTCTACGCAATAAATGGTAGCGTCTATATTTTTTATTGTATAAGTATTAAAAACTTTTTTTTTTATTACTTTGCATAGCAACAAGTACTTAAGTAAGTAATATAAAGGCAAATAATTGAACTTGATACGAATAACGTTCTAGTGGTACCTCGCTCGAGTTCGACATTACTTAAATGCCAACTGTCGTATCTAGTTGAAACTTGACAAACGCATGTAATACCGATGACAATACTGTTATTTCGAAGTACAGATTTAATGGACGTGTGACGGCCACCGCTTAATCTCTCCGAAAGGCGGTTTTTTAACCTAATTGTATTGAAAGGAGATAACAAGAGCTTTAACAATGGCATAATAGTTTATCCCGAGATCTCTAGATTATCTTCATTACGATAGAAATGTCGCAAGCGCCACCCTTTTCTATAATAACTCTGTCTTTTTTAGGTTACTATGATTTTCAGAGAAGGTCGTAAGTACAGTCATGGTGAATGGACATTCTGACGTTTCTTTAGCACTTTTTTGTTATTGTGTATGTAGGTATAATAGAGGATTGGTCTATTGAAGTAGTGCTTGACTGCCGGCACTACTGTAAGTTACGTGTGAAATTTTAATAAAATAGAGGGTTCCTTAAAATTTTTATTAGATTTTTTATGGGACTAGATCGATTTGTGTGAGGTTGTCCGATATTTATTTACTTTTACTAGGTAAGACAAGTAAGGATGCCCTATACCTGTAAACGGATGAACCGATTTTCATTTAGTTTTAGCCATTGAGGTATTACATATTTATAACAAACCCGAACAAAAATTACAAAAAAAAGTGGCATCGTTGTCATGTTCAAGTGGATGCCAATAACGCTTATTTATAATTTATAACAATATAATTACTTCGTACAAAAGAACTCATTGCTCAAACGTTTAAGTGTCAAATTGACTTACGTACTTATTACCACAAATATTTTTCGTGTAAATTAACTATTTTAGCGTAGTCTGACTCATGTCTCTTGTCAAACTTAGAACATGGCACGAATGGAGCAGATTAAATATTTTTACATAGTACTAAAAATATTTCCATAATTATTTTATTTAGAAATTAAAATAAGAATTAGTTCTTACTCACAAACTCGTAAATTGTTAATAACAAATTAAGTTACGTTTTTATTTAACAACTCCATAAAAGGGTCCCGACACTGCATAGAAGGGATCAGTAATAATGACATTATATCTCAACTCAACTTGTCTCTAGTATGTGAAATGAGAGTAAGGCAAATGCAAAATATTAACATTTTTAACCTTTTAAAGTTTGATTTTATTTGTCGGTGGCGTTGTATGCACGGCAGCACACGTTGCCTTTACCTTTGAACGCCAAGAACACCTAAACTGACAGTGTCTAGACTCTGAGACAAAATAAAACAATGACAACAGAGCTAATTTCTTATTAATTTATTTATATAACCATTTTAATACGCTTCTTTTGATTAAAAATAAAAAAAAAACATATGATTATGCCGAACACACGAGAGACGAATTATTTGGCTGAAATTATTTTTGACTTCTGGCTCTGGCTAAACGTCACCTAAATTTTTCAAGTTGTTTAGGATTGCGTGGGAATCTTTAATAAAAAATTGGATAATTATATATTGCACTCCATAATAAGATAATTAATAATAGGATAATTATATTTCCAATAAAGGATTATTTATTAATAAAATATAAAACTAAAGCGACTCCTTAGATTTTTGTTCTGTGATAAGGTGAAGTTTGTAGGGAGAAAGTTAAAAATTCTAATCTTATATATGCTATGACTTTATATAGGATTATTTAATTAATCAATAGAACCTACGTAAAAAAGAATATTCCGACCGTTTTCTTTATTTTATAGCTGGTATTTCTGCAGTTTTTCACTGAATATTTAGTCATTTTTGAGACCCGTCACGTGTCATGGTCTAAACGGGACTGTTCGGCCAACTAATGCGATTTGTGATTTTGCATTACTTGGGAGGGTGCCATTTTTTCCGTCTGATTGTGTGTCCATGTAATTATTACGTCACGCGTGGCAGAAATTGCATAGATCACATTTTTAGTAACATCAAAAATGCCACCGGTAATACTCTCCCACTAGCGCTTTCTGACCACGATACCGCTCAAATGCTTACTTTTGACGTTACTAAAAAACCAGCACCACCTAAGGCTGTCACGGTAACGAAAAGGGATTACTCCGAACACAACGTCGAAATATTTCGACAGTGCTTAAAAAATATATCTTTTTCAGAGGTATACAAGGAACAAGATTTCAATAGAAGCTTTAGCCAATTTCATGACACCTTGTGCCTATTTTATAAACTTTGTTTTCCCCAGATAAAAGTAAAAATACACAAACTTTATAAACCGAAGTGGATAAGTAAAGGTTTAAAACTGAGCACCAAAACCAAGAGAAATCTAAGGCTAAATTATTACAGGAACAAAAATACTGAGAATAAAAATAAATACAAAACATATGATAAAATCCTGAAGAAGTGTGTAATAACTGCTCAAAAAGCAACAAACAAAAAATATGTGGCTAACAGTAAAAATATTTGTAAAGCGTCCTGGACAATTATCAAAGATCATGCGCACAACGTAAATAACACCGAGTGCATAGATAGTATTAATGATAATGGTACAAATATCACAGACCCTTCAAGCATAGCAGAAATATTTAATAACTATTATATAGAATTAACAAACAAATTTATCCATAATCCATGTGTAACTGTTACTGAGAGGCAAAAAGTTGCAAACACTATCTTTTTAAAGCCATTCGAGGAAAATGAAGTTTTAAATCTGATTACTTCACTAAACAAGACGAATGCAGAAGGATATGATGACATTGCAACTAAAATAATAATTAAATCTAGATTTGAAATTATCTCAATATTGACATACCTTATTAATTTTTCATTGGAATCTGGATTATTCCCGGACTGCTTAAAGAAATCAATTATAAGACCTATTTTTAAGAAGGGTAAAAGGACTGAATTAAGTAATTATCGTCCAATTACTCTAGTGCCAATCCTCTCAAAAATATTTGAGAAAGCCATGCACAAACGATTGACCGACTTTTTTGGTAAATTTAATGTAATTGCAAAGGACCAATATGGCTTCCAAAAAAACAAATCCACCACATTAGCTGCTTTTAGTCTTGTGCGTGAGATCGCAACTAGCTGTGATGAGAAAAAGCTAACGACGGCTTTATTCTTTGATATGTCAAAGGCTTTTGATTTTGTTGCTCATGACCTACTACTAACAAAACTCGAACACTATGGTATCAGAGGACCAGCGATATGCTGGATCCGGTCATATTTAGGAAATAGAACACAACGCGTAGAAATTAATAAGGTCAATAATTATAATCAAACAGAATGTTATAATTCTGAATACCGACTAAATAAGTTTGGAGTACCCCAGGGAAGTGTACTTGGCCCGCTCCTGTTTTTAATATACGTAAATGACCTCCCTGATATCATAAGCCATAAGTGTATTCTGTTTGCTGACGACATCTCAATCATAGTGACAAGCAACAAATCTCATACACAAACTGATCATGAGTCAGAAATAAATAAAGTTGTAGTCTCTGTTGTAAAGTGGCTTGAAAAAAATAACTTACAGGCAAACTTAGAAAAAACTAACTATTTACGCTTTAACAGAACTAGTCAACCATACAATATTAGTTATAATGGACATACTTTGGAAGAATGTAGTACAACTAAATTTCTAGGAATATATATAGATAATAAATTAAATTGGAACGAGCATATCCAAAACGTATGTTTAAGAATACGCAGATTTGCGTTCGTACTCAATAAATTGCGTAGAGTGACAGACCAGAAAACTGCAATCATGTGGAATCAATTTTACGGTATGGATTAATCACATGGGGCAATGGAGTGGACATAATTAGAGTCTTCAGAACTCAAAAAAAATGTATTCGTGCAATTTGCGGGATTGCACCTCATGAATCCTGTAAACCAATGTTTAGAAAAATTAAAATACTCCCGTTACCTTGCTTGTATATACTCCAAGTTGTCAAATTTGTAAAGCAAAATATGCACCTATTTACGACTGCAGGGGAATTATATCCCAGAAACACAAGAAATTGTAATCGACTTGAAATCGGAAAGCAACAAAAAACAGCTCTGTTTAAAAAAAAATGTAGTGTAATGTGTGTTAAAATCTATAATAAATTGCCAAAGGAAATGAAAAACTTACCACTACAACAATTAAAAAAGAAACTGAATGAATGGCTATTATCTAAAATGTTTTACTCGATTAAGGATTATTTGCAACATAATAATGAATAAAAGTATTAAATAAAATAAATGTAATTATTTTTGTATTGTCATATTCATGATAATTTATTATAATATTAATTGTAATTTTATTGGACTGGACTAATATAATCAATTTGATAAGTAATAATAATATAATTGCAAAGCTTTAATGTAATAATAGTTTTTACTTTGTTATTTTAATGTAGGTAGTTAATGACATTCTAGTGTATGATCAATATGAATTAATAATTGTTACATTTTAATAATTGTAAATTAGTACTTACTGTTAAAAATGTTTTAATAAGTGTATTAATATTTGCATGCTGTCTTGTGGACAGCTGAATTAGGAGATACCAATGTAATATACTAAACACCTGTAATATGACCCTATTCAAGCAAATAAATGATTTATGATTTATGATTTATTTAATGGTTTTAGCAGCATTTATTTACCTGAATCCAAATTTGAACCATTTAACTACTGCTGTCACTGTGTAATTGAGTACATTGACTTTACATTACAATTGACTATATTCAAGACTCTATGTTCGTTTACAAGTAGGTATCTACGCCACACACTATAAAATATTACTACCTATTAAATTTTCTAATAAAAAATATAATCTTCAATAGATAATAATTGTATAGTAAGTAATTGTGGGCTCGATAAGATTTTTTACAAGGTCGATTTTGCATCACTATTCATCCCTAAATCGGCACCCCTATATCTGTCATTAAAAACAAGATGTCTACCGCTAAACGCCACAAAAGCTCTCGAGGGCACAAAAGGCAGCAAATAACCGTATAATCACCTATATTCAATGCTTTATGGTCACTACCAACATAACCGTACCAACGCTCCCAACCCTAGTCCCACACCATAGAGCACATTTTTCTTTTTCACCGGTTTTCCGAGATGGCAGTTCTTTTTTTAAAGGTGTTTTTTAATGTAAAGAATAGGACGAAATGAGCAAACGGGCTGCCTCTTTCATGTCTTGTTTGTTTTTAGGTAGTTCAAATTCCTTTTTAAATAGTGTGGCAAATATTTGAACATGTGGTCATTTGAGACATTCTTAATGAGCACGTCTTAATTATACCTTTTGGAATTTGTTGGGCGTTCTGTTTGATATTTTGGGTGATTATGATTTTTAAGCTTTATATTAATAGGCGATAATGCAGTGCACAATTATAAATAAATATATATATATATATACATAAAGCAGGCCACAATTATCGCACGATGGATAAGTAATTAAAAGCATGGACCGCTCTCGCACGAGTTCTTAAATTTATGAGCAAAAATGAGATCAAAAATATCTTTTTTTTTTTTATTTATTTTAAAGCAACAGTTTTTTTTACAAAGTTTTAAATGTTGTATTGCCACTTCCACCATCTAAACCTCTATTCCGTTAACGAGTACAAATTTTTGCTTATTTATGAACTTGTCAGTACAAAAGGTATCTACCTGCTAATGTTACTTAACGCGGAATTTGACAAATTCTTTATTATGTAGGTATCTACCGCGGGATGACTTCGAACAATATACATATGTCATATTATATGCACATGATACGTAAACTTTTGTTTCATTTCATTTAAAATTTATTTATACTACTCATGTAGCAGTCAGGCTGCATAAGAGCTTATAACACCCTTATACAACTTTATATCTAAGCTCTTATACAGCATGGTGTGCAACTTGTGTATCCGCTGCTGTCCACAACCTCTCCAGTCCAGTCGAATACTATTGAGCATTCTTCATTTCATTGTATTAAGCCATACTTTGAATGGAAATTCTATTACGTGGTAAAATATCGCTCCGTTGGTAGAGAATGGATGCTAGACGGGAATTTAAAGGTCCTGGGTTCGTGACTTCGAGTTCCAGTGTCGACCAAATAAAGCACAATAAAAAAATCTTTGCGTTAGTTCGTATCCATCTATATCACATTCATAGATAATAGATAAAATCGCAATCGCAATATATCACAATTTAAGTGAACTTCTATAATACCTCGTAAAAAGCAGATATTTCACTAAAAAGATCCCTTACTTGCATCGCACCCTATAAATGCACAGCGAAGTCTATTCACTCCCCATAATGCTTTTACAATCAAGTAGATTGTGCTTGAGTATCTGTAGGGCTCTTCAGAAGTCAATAATCTGCCTTTAAATAAACTCGACTGGCCAAAGGCGTAGTAAAACACGGAAACAAAAGACGTTTAGTGCAAATAAATGATTATCTTATCTTATCTTATCTTGTCGTATCGCCGATTTCAACTATTATACTCCCGAAGAAAAAAAGGGGGGTGTTATGAGTTTGACATGTGTATGTGCGTGTCTGTCTATGGCATCATAGCTTTCAAACGGAAGAACCAATTTGAGTGCAGTTTTTTTATCGAAAAACTTGTCTGTCGAGATAGTTTTTAGCCATATTTGGTGGAAATAGGACCAGAAGTTTGCAAGATATTCAGCTTTAATTAAAACACGCGAGAAGATCTCAGCCAATACTGAGATTTATTAATTACTATGAATTCAATTTTTTGTAATTATATTCAGTTTTAATAGCATTCTCCATATCAATCATTGAATGACGGTCTCATGATGGCCAGCTAGGTACTTGTGTCAGGGGTGTACTAAATGTTTAATTTAGGTTAGTTGTTTACAGTACTTTTATCTCACGAGCGCGGGTGAGCCATGTTTGTGTGAGTAGATGTACATGCACATTGGCTCTGTGTGGGTGAGCTCTGGAGCGAACAGTTCCGGCTCACCCACACAGAGCCAATGTGCATGTACATTACACAAACATGGCTCACCCGCGCTCGTGAGATAAAAGTACTATACAAGCTTTTATTTACTTCCAATTGTCCCGGTGTTTAAAAAAAAATTGTCTGTAATTAAATCATTGCAAGTGAGATTTTAACCACATCCTGGCGACCGATCGAGCATAAATTAGGTGTACCTACGCAACTTCGACAATACAGTAGAAGCTGGTCTGATGATGGAGCCTAGAGGTGGTGATAGGAACACTGTAATAAGACGATGCTTTTTAGAATCGTCTCGATGAGTAGAGTACAGTCGGCAATAAAAGCTTGTCACAATAAATATTTTTTGTGAAATGAAATGAAATGAAATAATTTATTCAGTAAGTAGGCCACAGGGGCACTTTTACAAGTCAAATTGTGAATCTACCGGCATTTCGCAAGAGGAGACCGCTGTTGAGAAGAAAGCCGAAAGAAACTCAACAGTAAGTCATTTTTTCGTAAATAATACTTAAAACAATTACATGATATATTTGTGTTATAACTAATTACACTGGTACACGTAAAGGAGATGTAAGATACTCCAAATCAATGTTAAGTAGGTACATTAAAATAAAATTTTAACGATAAATTTAAAATATTAAATATACCCAGAGATGTATAGAGTCTCTGGTCACAACATGCAATAAAATAAAAATTACTTAATTAATTTCATTCCACAGAGATGTAGAAGGTCTCTAGGCGTCAACGTGAATAATTTACAATAGAAAAAAATGATTAAACCTAAATTTCTTAGAGATGTATATGGTCTCTAGGCGTCATAATATCTATATATATAAAACTCAAAGGTGACTGACTGACTGACATAGTGATCTATCAACGCACAGCCCAAACCACTGGACGGATCGGACTGAAATTTGGCATGCAGGTAGATGTTATGACGTAGGCATCCGCTAAGAACTATATATATATATATATATATAAAACTCAAAGGTGACTGACTGACTGACATAGTGATCTATCAACGCACAGCCCAAACCACTGGACGGATCGAGCTGAAATTTGGCATGTAGGTAGATGTTATGACGTAGGCATCCGCTAAGAAAGGATTTTTCAAAACTCATCCCCTAAAGGGGTGAAATGGGGTTCCAAATTTTGTATGGGGAAACAAGATTAGTTAGACTATTTTATTCGAAAATTCACAGGAGTATTCCTAACGATAAATGAGTAAACACGTGTTTCAGGTTTTTTGAAAATTCAACCCCTATAAGGGAAAAGTGTGGTGAGAAAGTCTGAAAATCAGCATGGGTATTGTTTTTATGGTTTATCGGGTCGCTGATTACGAAAACCACAACGATTTTAAAATCCAACGTGGCGGATGTGAGTTACCATCTCCCCTGTTGGGGTGAAATGGGATTGAAATGTCTAAATACTAAACCGCTGGTTCTAGAGAATTAAAATTTGGCACGTAGTTTCCTTATAAGGTGTAGGGGTGCACTAAGAAAGGAATTTTGTAAACTCACCCCCTAAAGGGGTGAAATGGGGTTCCAGAGTTTGTATGGGGAAACAAGATTAGTTAGGCTATTTTATTCGAAACTGCAATGGAGTATTTCTAACAATAAATGAGTAAACACGTGTTTCAGGTTTTTTTTTTAATTCAACCCCTAAAAGGGAGAAATGTGGTGACAAAGTCTGAAAATCCATTGGTAATGCTTTTATGGTTTATCGGGTCGCTAATTACGAAAACCGCAACGATTTTTAAATCCAACGTGGCGGACGTGAATTAACATCTTCCCTGTTGGGGTGAAATGGGGTTGAAATGTCTAAATATGAGTATTGGTGTAATTTTTATGGTTTGTTGGGACGTTAATTACGAAAAGGCCACCAATTTTGAAATTTTATTTGTGGTCATGAAAATTCTTGAAAGTATTTGTGCCAAATTGCAGTAGTTTTGCAGAAAATCGGTTGTAACAGACGGACTGACAGACAGCTACACGTGATCCTATAAGGGGGTTCTGTTTTTGCTTTTGAGGTATGGATAGAGACCCGCGTTATCCTAATTGATTAAAAAAATTGTATTTGGTGGCATCTCGATCGTCGTCAATCGGTACCTATAGGCGGGCGGCGCGTTGGGACGGGAGGAGTAATGATCGGGAAACTGCCTGCATCCGTAATAAATACATTCAAGCTTTTCAATAATTATGTTAAGTCATTTCAGAATTCTGAATTATGTTTATCTGGCTCAGAATAATACATTTTTCATTCATCAACGAAGAGAACCTCAATATCTTACAATAGAACATGACGTAACTTAGAACATGGCTTAGAATCATTAAATCAATCTCGAATATCACAAGTCAATAAGCGGAGGCTCGAGACATTATAAAAGCTTTATACAAATAAAATGCACACATATCCCGGTGTCTTAGCTTCACTTCGAGTTATGGATTTTGAAGTGAACTTTATCTGGTACAGTAAAAGCTGAGATCGTTTGATTTGAGTGCTTGAGTTTTCGGTTTGATTTGATAAAGTGGAGTTATGATAAAATAAAAAAAACCGGCCAAGTGCGAGTCGGACTCGCGCACCGAGGGTTCCGTACAAACACTTTCCATCCCTAAGTGGTTAAGTTAAGTTTGCACCTGGTATGTATAGCGCCCCATATAAATTAGGTGCAAAGTTAGGTATTAAAAAAAAAAATTATGGTTTTCGTAATTATTCCTTTATCTATGCTATAAGACGTTGCTTCGTACCAAATTTCAAGATTCTGAGTTCACGGGAAGCACCCTGTAGGTTTTGATTCCCTTGCAAGTGTCGAAAATTTGCAAATTAGGTGCAAAGTTAGGTATTAAAAAAAAAAATTATGGTTTTCGTAATTATTCCTTTATCTATGCTATAAGACGTTGCTTCGTACCAAATTTCAAGATTCTGAGTTCACGGGAAGCACCCTGTAGGTTTTGATTCCCTTGCAAGTGTCGAAAATTTCCGGCATAAACGGCTGTATCTTTTGATTGCGTTGGCTTAGAAGTTTGATTTTTTCACAGCTTCAAGGGACAGTAGACCTGAGTAATTGATATAAATTTCAGCTTCATACCTCCACGCGTTCCTGAGAAAAAGGGTCTTGACAGACGGACGGACAGACGGACAACAAAGTGATCCTATAAGGGTTCCGTTTTTTCCTTTTGAGGTACGGAACCCTAAAAGTATTTCCCAATAATATTAGAAAAGCGAAAGTCTGTGTATGTTTTGTTACTTATTCACGCTAAAACGGCTGGACGGATATGCATCAGGGAAATGCATATTGCAGATTATAGCCTACTTTTAATCCTGAAAAAAAAGAGCATTGTTCCCGTAGGATGTTGTATATTGTATAGGCACGCGAGCGAAGCCGCGGGTTAATGCTAGTATATATATATAACTCAATAAGGTGACTGACTGACTGACATAGTGATCTATCAACGCACAGCCCAAACCACTGGACGGATCGGACTGAAATTTGGCATGCAGGTAGATGTTATGACGTAGGCATCCGCTAAGAAAGGATTTTTCAAAACTCACCCCCTAAAGGGGTGAAATGGGGTTCCAAGGTTTGTATGGGGAAACAAGATTAGTTAGACTATTTTATTCGAAACTTCACAGGAGTATTCCTAACGATAAATGAGTAAACACGTGTTTCAGGTTTTTTGAAAATTCAACCCCTAAAAGGGAGAAATGTGGTGACAAAGTCTGAAAATCAGCATGGGTATTGTTTTTATGGTTTATCGGGTCGCTGATTACAAAAACCGCAACGATTTTAAAATCCAACGTGGCGGACGTGAGTTACCATCTCCCCTGTTGGGGTGAAATGGGGTTGAAATGTCTAAATACTAAACCGCTGGTTCTAGAGAGTTCAAATTTGGCACGTAGGTTCCTTATAAGGTGAAGCGGTGCACTAAGAAAGGATTTTTCAAAACTCACCCCCTAAAGGGGTGAAATGGGGTTCCAGAGTTTGTTAGTTAGACTATTTTATTCGAAACTTCACAGGAGTATTTCTAACAATAAATGAGTAAACACGTGTTTCAGGTTTTTTCTAATTCAAGCCCTAAAAGGGAGAAATGTGGTGACAAAGTCTGAAAATCCATTGGTAATGCTTTTATGGTTTATCGGGTCGGGTCGCCTGTTGGGGTGCGATGGGGTTGAAATGACTAAATATGAGTACGGGTGTAATTTTTATGGTTTGTTGGGACGTTAATTACGAAAATGCCACCGATTTAGAATATTTATTTGTGGTCATGAAAATTCTTGAAAGCATTTGCGCCAAATTGCAATTTAATCGGTCCAGTAGTTTTGCAGCAAATGGAGTGCAACTGACGGACTGAAAGACAGCTACACGTGATCCTATAAGGGGGTTCTTTTTTTGCTTTTGAGGTATGGATAGAGACCCGCGTTATCCTAATAGATTAAAAAAAATGTTTTTGGTGGCATCTCGATCGTCGTCAATCGGTACCTATAGGCGGGCGGCGCGTTGGAACAGGAGGAGTAATGATCGGGAAACTTCCTGCATCCGTAATAAATACATTCAAGCTTTTCAATAATAAGTCATTTCAGAATTCTGAATTACGTTTATTTGGCTCAGAATAATACATTTTTTATTCATCAACGAAGAGAACCTCAATATCTTACAATAGAACATTACGTAACTTAGAACATGGCTTAGAATCATTAAACCAATCTCGAATATGCCAAATCGATAAGCGGAGGCTCGGGACATTATAAAAGCTTTATACAAATAAAATGCACACTTATCCCGGTGTCTTAGCTTCACTTAGAGTTATGAATTTTGAAGTGAACTTTAAAAGTCTGTGTATGTTTTGTTACTTCTTCACGCTAAGACGGCTGGACGGATATGCATGAGGGAAATGCAGATTGCAGATTATACCCTAACTTAACAAATAGCCTACTTTTAATCCTGAAAAAAAGAGTATTGTTCCCGTAGGATGATGTATATTATATAGGCACGCGAGCGAAGCCGCGGGTTAATGCTAGTGCAATATAAATGTGACAAGCTTTGTAACTACATAAGGTTGTTTTTAGGTAATTAAGAATGTTATTAAATTTCAAAAGTAAATTTTAACCTACCTAATTTAAACTTTAAAAAGCTAAAGGCGAAAGTTTGTGAGTGTGTTTATGTGTATGTTTGTTACTTCTTCACGCTCAAACGGCTGGACCAATTTTGATACATTTTGTCATAAAGGTAGCTGACACCCTGGATTAACACATAGGATACTTTTTACCCCAAAATATTTACTCTAACTTCGTGGTCAGGAGAGCGTTGCTTCGCACGCAAAGACCGGCGCTGGTTCTACTCACGAAGGCTTACAGGTCGTGCAGCACCGCGGCGTTACCCGTGCTTGCTGGTGTTCTGCCTGCCGACCTGGAGGTCTGTCGTGCAGGACGTGTCGCTGTCGAGAAGAGTAACTTGGCGCCTAGGGAGCACCGGAAACTGAAGACACAGGTGAGAGAGGAGATCGTCGCCCAATGGCAAGAGCGGTGGAAGGCAAGTGACGACGGACGCGAGTTATACAGCTTCTTCCCAGATGTGGCCGTGAGGCTAAGTTCAGACTGGATCGAACCGGACTACGTGGTTTCCCTGATTCTTACCGGACACGGATGCTTCAGGCAGCGCCTACACAAGCTAGGCCTGCGCGAGTCTGCAGAGAGCCCATGCGGTGAGGACAACGAGAGCCGGGATCACGCCCTCTGGGAGTGCAGTCTGTATGCGGACGAGAGATCGGAGATGCTGATGGATTCTTTGGCAAGGACAGTTAGTGGCCCAGTTTACCACGGAGAACTAGTTTCGTGTTGGCAGAATTTCGATGCGTTGCGCAAGTTTGCGCACTCCTGGCACACCAAGCGAAGACTTTTTGAAGAGTGAAGAACCACAAGATGTGATGTACGACGCTGAGTAACGTTTCGTGTATGTCGCGCCCCATTAGGGGAGAACGACGCATAGTAGTGCAAGCCTGCCCCTACTGAGGTGGAGAATGGCTGGGACGGAATTAGATTAAAATTTGTAGGGGTCAAGAAAGCTGCCGCGGGAAATAGATGCCAGAGGCAAGTACCGTGTGCAGTCTCCCACGATTCGGTCTGTAGGTACGCCGTGAGGCAGGAAAGACCATGAGGAGGTGGAGGGTTTGTTTCCTTGGGATGAGCGGGTAACACCGTGCAAGTTATGTCGCTTTCAAATAAAGGATAAAAAATTAAATATTACCACATTTTTACATTTTCAAAATTATTCCCATTTTGTGATTGAACATTAATTTAATTAATTTGCAAAAGTTTCACATACTAAAAGAGCGTAAGAAAATTTTAGTCGAATTACTACGTGCCATTACTAAGACGGATTTAGTATGGAAATTGTACCACTGTTGTTTTGTGTATTGTGAGTGTCAAATTTTCCACAAGATGTCATCATATAGAGAGCCGATTCATAGATGACGCTGCTTTCACATTTGTTTTGACTTTATAAACTAGGCGGTATAATCATACTCGTTTAAAAATAATATTAGGGTTCTGTGAGAGTAAATGAATGAAATTAGTAGTTTAAACTGGACTCTATTTTAAATGTTGTCAATTGTCGCATCAAAATACAATCACGTGACAATACAATAATTTGGAAGCTTATCTGATGATGGAGACGCAAGGTGATCGTAGGAACTAGATAAACCACACAAGTTCAAGATAAACCCATCGTGTTTGGGATTAAGTACTGATTGGTTTTGATGAGCAATTAACGTTTGTGTATGACAGTAGAGTCGAAAGTATTTTTGATTTAATTATTGGTATATAAGTAGGAATCTAAGGATTGTTTCAGATTATTTTACCCCGCTGCGGTAAAGCGAAAAAGAAGGTTATGACTATTACTTCCGCGCGAACGATGATGATGTGACAAGAAATAAATATTGATTATTTTTTATGGAACTTGGTTTTTACAAATTTTCTGAATTCAATTAAACTTCAATGAGCCCTTTACGTTTGTTTCAAGGTAGTCGACATTTATGAAATACCAAATTAAAACCCCTCTTCTTCAAAATATTAACATCAATTAAAAAATATTTAAAAAGCGTGTCAATAAAATATCAATAATCTCTTAAGAATAACTTCTTCAAAATTGTATTTCAATGATCATAGTTTACAAAAAACGACCATCCCAATTGACAAGATCCATAGTGATTCATAGTAGCACAACCGCAAAAATCAATGAAGTTCCCCGACAAAATAAATCATTCAGTCATTCATTCCATCTTTAAGCCATTACTCAGCATATTGTTGGCGCCCCACGAATTAATGGGCCTCCAATTTGTTAACCCCACTTACAATCGCTCCCTTCACGATGAGGTGGTGGTTCTTGTTAACAAGGGATTGGGGTCTAATTTTGACAAATTCATGGTTGCTACGACATTGTGGTCTAATTTTGACAAAGTATACGTCATACTTTCATATCGTTAGAAGTCCCAGGTTTCGAATGATGAGAGTTCAAAACTCAATTACAAATTTGTACCTACTAGATACATCCCTCAAAAATATTTCATGTAAAGTTGGCGGCCAAGCTCTTAATACTTTCGCTGTAAAAAATTAGCAGTTCCCATGACAAGCCAAGCCCATAAGCCTTAGCCTTAACTTTACTAACACCTATCTGGTGGTCGGTTGGCCGCCGTCGCGACTGATCGGCTCTCCTGTGATGAATCGCGAGCCGATTCGAAACATGTCGTGTAGATGTATTTTAATGTCTAAGACCCTTGGTGGTTACTTGGTGATAACTTGGTTTAAAAAACATGGCTTGGGCTATGATGTCATGACTATTTAGTCACATTTGCCACCAACAACCAATAAAATGTAGTTTTCCGACATTGAGGTATTATTTATTACGTCAATGTTTTCAGACGCCATTTGCCAACATGCAATGAGTGCACCTTCTGTAGCGTTTTACCACGTTGTTGGTTGTTTACGTTTTTTTTAATAAAAGTTATTTTCATCAATTTCGTCCAAACGTTTGTGGAGCCTTATTTCAAACAAACGATAAGGAGGGCGTTTTCCAAAAAAATCCCCTGTCCCTGTTTCTTCCAGAACTTGACTTTTTCGGGTCCATCTTACTCAGAATCTATAGCATTTTCAATGTTCAGAATAGAAAGTGTCCTAAATCTGTCCGTTCCATCACGTCACGTTTGATATGAACTTTTTTATTTGCACGAGCGTTACGTAGTGGAAACTAAAATCCCCATACAAATTTTGAGACACTTTTTTTATTCTTCACATTGAAAATGCTATCAATAAAAATATTGAGTTTTTTGGTACCTAATCGCTTAAACACAACGAAATTCCAATTATCGTAACATCTTCACCATACGTTATCGTATTTAATCCTCATCTGATAAGGGAATAAAAGATGGAATCGCGCTCTATGGTCATAAAGTAAGGAGTTGATTGTCTCTGGTGTCGTTAGCGGGATTCTCGGGATTCCGTAGGCTTGTAACACATTAAATAAACTGTTTTCGAGTTAACTTAAGTCTTGGAGTAGGTACGGGTGGAAGAAAGTACAGGCAGAGACTGAAAGTTTTTTTTCTTTAAGACTCCTTGTCTACCAGAAGCGGAGCTCAGGTTTAAATCCACATATATTTTGCTTCACAAAAATGCAGCCAGAAAATTATAATACCTAAACGAACATCGGGCGTTACATACCTGCGAAGATCATCAATATAGGTATACATATCTTTTAAGGCTCCTTATCCGTTCAAAAATGCTAATTGTTTTAGACATTTTTCTCTATGATCAAGCATGTTTCCTAACATATTATCAATGTTTCTACTTTAGAACCTATATTTGAAACCTACAGATTGAATTTGTCATTAAAAATGTTTGTTTCAAAAACTACTCGAAATAGACGAAACTCACGCAGAAAACGGTTTTTTTCAACTTATTTAATTATCAGCTCTCTAGAGCTCTCTCGAGAGCTCAGGGTTTAAATTGTTGAAATTATTAATAATTAATATGAAAAAAATAAAGTATAAAAGAAATAAGGCCTCTAAATCATTAAAAAGAAAACGAACTTTCAACGTTTTAACAGATACATTATGCATCTGTATATCATTTTAATAGAATTTATAAGCTTTTTATTTTGTTTTATTATACGCCCAAGTTACCCAATCACATTAACATTCTTGGTGCAAGCATGAGTATGAATATGAATACGGTCGGTACTTTCGTGCACCTTAGCACTAGCTCGATGGGACGGACGGGCCCACCGCGCGGTAACACAACACCGCACTTCGTCAGCCGCGGCCGGACCCCGGACTACAACAAGAAGAGCTGTGAGAGCCGGTTGTTTTATTATAACGTCATCAGAACTGCATTTTCGATGACTTAACGCAACGTGGTAAACTATAAGGTTTAGAAAAAAAAACAAATTTAAATTCAAAATGTGTTTATTTAAGACAACAATCGTTAGAAAACTTAAAACTAGATTTCCAATAGAAAATCACTAATGGAAGACACAGTTACAATACTGCTAACTATAACATTATCCCCTTAAGATGATCACTCCTCCTTTTCCAATACTATACATACTTTGTAGGTACCTAAAATAGAGATCCCCTAACAGAGATCCCACAGTCAAACCAGCCACTGGTTTTGTGGGACAATGTATCTATTCAGATTTAAGGAAATTGTAATGTTCCTAATAATTAAATAAATATTAATATAAATAAGTTTACTTTAAGTTTGCACCCGGTAACTACGGCGTCGCATACAAATGAGGTCCAAACTTAACGAAACCGGGTTATACAAATCGAGGTTTCGTTTTCGTCCGTTTCCTCCAAAACTTGAGCAATCTTTATAAATCGTTTTGTGTCGGGCCATTTTGATTTTTGTCCAAATTATTATAGAATTTAGGAAAGACTTGATGAGATGGGAGTCTTTTTTTTTAATAGCCTGTTTAGGTGTCCCACTGCTGCGCAAAGGCCTCCCCTTCTTTTCTCCATTCGATCCTATTGCCATTGCGGTTCTGCCATTCTCTGCAGAATGCGTCCAGATCGTCCCGCCATCTCCTATTTTGTCTGCCTCTGTTCCGATATCCATCTTGTGGGATCCATTGGGTTGCTATTGTGGCCCACCTTTCCGGATGCATGCGACAGACATGTCCAGCCCAGTCCCATTTCAGTTTTGCGGTCTTGACCCCCACATCCACTATACCAGTTTTGGAGCGCAGTGGGAAAGTCTTGGTTTGGTGGAAATAGGACAAGTAGTTTCCAAGATATTCAGCTTTAATTGGAACAAGAGACAAGATCTCAGCCAATATTAAAGTTAAGAATTCCAAATTTCGTAGTTATGTTCAGTTTTAGTAGCATTTTCTATATCCATAGGTACTACCTAATATTATAAATGCGAAAGTGTGTCTGTCTGTTACCTCTTCACGCTTAAACCGCTGAACCGACTTAGATGAAATTTGGTATGGAGATAGTTTGAGACCCAGGAAAGGACATAGGATACTTTTCATCCCGAATAAATTTAGTGTTCCCGTGGGATGAGCGGGTGACACCGCGGGCACAGCTAGTCACTTATATAATGAGGGTCTTATGATGAACAGCTACATGCCTGCGTTTTTTTTGTCACAGGGGGCAAACGAGCAAACGGATCGCATGATGGTACGCGATTACCGTCGCCCTTAGGGCCAAAACACAATTACAAGACACGACATCGCATCGTCGCACGACGCGACATCGTGCCACGGTGCGACATCGTGAGACTGTAAAATGAATTTTAATTTTGCATTTTGTCACATGAAGATAGCTAATGTTCATTTTGAATTTAAGCATTTCCACGACAGGACGTCGCGTCGTACGACGATGCGATTGTCGTGTCTTGTAGTTGTGTTTCGGCCCATAGACACCTGCAACACCACAGTGCAACACCGAGGAGTCACAAGTGCGTTGCCGGCCTTTCAAGGAGTAGGTACGCTCTTTTCTTGAAGGCTTGAAGGTCGATGTGTCGGGGGCGTTTTAAATACTTAATTTAGGTTATTTTTGGGTGCGCCACCAATTCTAAATCGATTACATTTGAGTACGGGATCATTGTATTGAATTAGATGCTCTTTGTTAATAATAACAGTAGATAATATAGGTACCGTTATTGCGCAATACTCTAACTTGTTCTTGTATAAATAAAATAATAATATTGCTTTGCTATATCGCGGACTAGCAAATTAGCAAAGCAATATTATTATTTTAATTAATATGGATTTCCGCAAAGTAACGCCTGATTCAATTAATTGTTCTTGTATAATATACAAAAAAAAACTATTTATTTGTTAAAATCGTAACATATAAACCAATTTAATATAATAATTTCATCTCCTTAGTATTTGATGTCTTTGGTGCTGACAAATGAAAACCGAAAAATTAAATATGTATAACTTTTCACATGTGTCACATTGTCACAATCTGGTTTATTGCGGTATACGAGCCATATTCCCAGAAATGGTTTCGGAATTGACATACCTACCTACGTCGCAAAAAATGGTATAACTCCCAATAAAAATAAAAATAAGCATAGGTATCACCTAAAAATCACGTAAATAACCTAAAGTAAAGAAATAATATTAATTACCAGTTCAAACTAAACTTCATCACAAAGTCTAAAAATACCAATACAATAATCGTGGTACTTACCTCAAAACCAGTATCTCTCTTTTACAAATCGCAGTACGTGTGAGCGAGACAGCGCAAAAGGCTTTCGAGGTGGGCGGGGCGCCACGCCCATACGCCTTCGGTGGAGAAAAATAATTTCCTTTGTCTGGTTCAAGTTTTGCGTATTTCAGAAATGTGTGCCGAATTTTTTTAAAGTAGAGGAAAGTATGAAGTGGAATAAGGATTGGTTCATTGATATGCAGAAAAACGATGACTAAATGCGGTATATGATATTATTATACCTACTAGCTGTGCCGCGCAGTGCATATGTTACTCGCTCACTCCACGGGAACACAAAATTTTTCGGGATAAAAAGTAGCCTATACGTTAATCCAGAGTGCTTCTACTACAAGCTTCATGCCAAATTTATCAAAATTGGTCCCGCCGTTTGGGCCCTGAAGAAGTAACAAACATACACATAAACACTCACAAACTTTCACCTTTATAATATTAGTGTAATGAATGGCGTCTGCCCGTTCATTCTTATTCTCATCCAAAATAACATTTGCCCAACTCTAAGTATATCTATGCTATTATACAATTATAAAATTGACTTTTCTATGGTCATTATTTCAGGAAAAATCTTAACAGCGCGATGCAGGATTGCTATAGGAGCGTGGCGCCATCTGCTGGTAAAAAAAATCCCGCTCATTACGCTGATAGGAATTTAGTAACTAATTTACGTTAACCTAGGCCGTAAATGGGATTTTCTGCCCGCTACGCGCTTCCCGGCCAAGGCAAGACGTAAAACTTAGACGAACCACGGGCGGTAATTCGCAAAGCCCCCAGATAGCATATTTACGATCTGGGACACTCACGAATTCACTGTCCTAGGTATGTAATAGTACTATTTTGGTACAGAGACAGCTGAAGCAGAATATTTTTTACCCGACAACAATAAAGAAAAATGTTTAGTTTTAAAAATGAAGCGAAAAGTTGAAAAATTTCATGGTCCAGACAGGATAATTAATTTGGGTGTAGCACATCGTTACTATCGATTCTCAACAAATTTGAGACGATGGTGCCGACTATAAATTCTAAATCTTTACAGTAGATGGCGCTACGATGCCACCCTAAGGCATGTCGAAGCAACTGGTTGAAAGATTCAATGGCTCTGACATCTGGTTCGGTGGTCCAATTGGTAGGACGCCCGTGTTGGCCCGGAAAGCCATTGGAAACGCAGGTTCGAATCCTGTATGAACCACTAAATTTTTCAACTTTTCGCTTCTTTGTAAACATTTGGTTTACGTTAGCAGACGTTACTGCTTTAATAAAAATACCTAACAAAGAAAATCCGCATCCTAAACACCACGCTGCGCTCCAAAACACGCATAGCTGACGTAGGTAGCAAAACAGCCAGGCTCAAGTGGGATTGGGCAGGCCACGTTTGCCGTATGCATCCAGAAAGATGGGCCAGCATAGCCACTAAGTGGGTGCCCAAAGATGGACGGCGCAGACGGGGCAGGCCCAGACGGAGATGGCGGGATGACCTGGACGCATTCCTAAGCAACTGGGCGAAACAGGCACTAAACAGGGACCTGTGGAAGTCTGCGGGAGAGGCCTTTGCCCAGCAGTGGGACACAAACACAGCCTAGTAAAAAAAAAAAAATGTTTTACGCGGTCGAAGTCGCAGGCACCTTCTATTATTATTATCAAGAAAACCCTCATAATTCATCAAAACATATACTTAAACGCACTTTTTTACGGTCCCAATGACAAACTAGTTACGCGCGTCCCGTTCGCCATTTGCATGGAGCGTTTTCAGCGCTCTGTAGGAATGTCGAACTTTAACAATAGGTAGGTAATTACTGACTTTTAGATCAAATCACTCCAAACTATATGTATTTAGTCCCAGTTTACCCTTGTTTTATAAACAAACGTTTCATCGAATTTTCATGTAAGTAGTAGAAATTTAATTTCATCGAAAGCATTTTGTTTCTGAAACCAAAATATTTTGGAATGTTATAATTAGGTATTACCACAGACCATAAGGTTATAACACTAACCTAATACCAAATCTAAAGGTTGACTTTTCAAGATTTCAGAAAAATGTATCAGGAAAAATTTGTTTATCAAATGAAAATTCTATGAAACGAACGAAAGCATTCGGTGAAGTGTCTTTCTATAAAAAAAGAGGACCCCATTTAGTCGCATAGACATTTGATTGAATAAAAAAAGAATCGATTGAAAACTTCAATAAAGTCTCCACGCCTATTAGTTAGCTGTTTTGCTTTTCTTATAATGCAAAAGATCGTCTAATTGGAACGTAGACTTATAAGAAAATAATGTTTTTATTATATGAAATAGGAGTCCTCCTGGCTAAAATCATGTTAGACTAATACAAGAATACCTTCTGTTGTCGATGTACTTAGTGCGCCGATTTAAGAATGATCGGCGGCGGTGTTTGAATAAAAATCTGCGATGGCGGTGTGATTTCGGCGTGAAATCGTCGTGGAAGGTTTTGTAAAGAAAATATAGTTTGAACAGTTGTCAAAATCCCTATTTTACAGTTTAGAATGTTAATAGTAATAACAGACTGACGGTGACTGGTTTTATCCCCTGACGAAAAGGTGTCATCCCTACCTATATATTTTTACTGGAAGGGGCACCAACTAACTATAGCGCCATCTGTTGATAAATAATCTTTGTCCGCTCACCACGCCGAAATGGCTGGATGGATTTTAGCCAATTTTGGTACAAGGATAGCTGGAGATCCAAAGTTGGTTATATGATACTTTTTACTGGACTTTTTAGGGTTCCTCAATCGGAAAAATTGAACCCTTATAGGATCACTTTGTTGTCCGTCCGTCCGTCTTATCTGTCTGTCTGTCTGTCAAGACCCTTTATCTCGAGAACGCGTAAAGGTATCGAGTTGAAATTAACACCATATACTCAGGTCTAACGGTCCCTTGAAGCTGTGAAAAAATCAAACTTCTACGTTAACGTGAAAAATATATATGACCGTTTATGTCGCAAAAATACGTACATTTCGACACTCTCAAGGGAATCAAAATGATAGGATACTTCATAATGACGTAGAACTATGAAATTGGGCAAGTAATATCGTCACATACTACAAATACATATAAAAATCTTAAAACTATACATTTGTAATAAAATCATAAAAAATATAGTCCTTTTCAACATCATATTTGGAGAACTCGGTTGCGTTAAGTTTGCACCTCTTTTGTATGCGGCGCCATTAACTCAACCAGGCCAATTAAGATGGGATAAGTGAAAATTGTACGAAACCCTCGGTGCGCGAGTCAGACTCGCACTTGGCCGGTTTTTTTATATCGGTACAACATAGCTCCCCCGCCGAACCCCCCCCCTTCTTCTTTCGGTTATTTGCCGACCACGGGAAAGAAAGAAGTTTTACGTGGACCTTCTAGTAGTTCTTAAACGTATTGTTCGTCAGGTATTTGTCTTAAATTAAAACAATTGTTACCCATTTGGTTAGTAGCGCCTAGCACCGCGTGGCACAGAAATGGCTTGCACAAATCGACTGCAGCATGCACGATTTGCATTTAGATTGCCATGCAACTTGCTGGCTGGTTGGAGGGTGAACCAAATTACTAAATATCTATGTACCTACCAGGTGCCTTAGTATACCTTTGCTATTAAGAGGATATATTACTACTCCTATCAGATTACGTTAAGTTTGCACTCTGATGCTGATGACTACGGCGTCAGATACAAATGAGGTCCAAATTTAACGTAACCGGGTTATATAAATCGAGGTTTCTTTCTCGTCTGTTTCCTCCTCCAAAACTTAGATTTTTGCGTAAATTACTATAGAATCGTTCTAGGCGCCCGTTTGCGTCGGAATTTTGGCCAAAAACAGACGTCGAAGTAGTACCTACAGCTGCCGGCAAACTTTTAGAGCATAACCTTGACTGCGCAGTAGCCGATTTACGTACAAATGTACATGCGCAGATCCGCCATTTTTATTCTAAAAGTTTGCCGGCAACTATATCTACCTATACAAATGTTATAATAATAAGCATAAAAATCTAAATGGTCCGACACAGAACATTTCCTAAATGCTGTAGTAAAGATTGGTTAAGTTTTGGAAAAGAAAAAGAGACAAGAAGGAAACCTCTATTTATATGACCCGGCTGAAATTTTGTGACCATGTTCGATAGTTCAATAAAATTTGTTGGTCGATTTTGTTTCCCGAAATTTTTCAAATTGGCGGAAATATGGGACTTCAAAATTTAAAAATAAGTCATTTCATAAAATGATCGCAAGCTCTATAGCTCACAACCACTAGTGTATTAATTAATACGGGTAACGTAAACGTGATGAAGATGTTTTGCTATTTTGAAACTTACACTTGAGGCTCATCACGTCTCGTCTAGCACAAATTACTCATATAACATCACTCTCACACATGTATAGAAAGAGATACGCAATACAACATCTATCTCTTTCCGTTAAATATCGTACGAGAAACGCAGATGATACTAATGGTTAATATTATTTGTAGGTATTGGCTATGCTATGTGCTTGTGCAAAGTACTTACTGCCAATATCCGTCTACGCTGAAGCAAACAGGAGTTATGTTGTGCCCTTTTTATCCCTCGCCGAAGAAGTAACCTAGTTCATATTGGTAATAGTATTACCAATATGAAAAATAATACTAGAGTGGATGTACCAATCCCAAACTGCGCAAATTGTGAACTTTACTATTCACTTTCAATTTATTGGGAGTCAGTCGTGGAGTCAGTATATTATAACAATGTAATAAACATAAAATTATTAATTTATTATTTCAAATCTCCCGCGCCACAGTGCGTTTGTTGATTATCTGTGGCAAGGTTAACTTCGACATGTGCCTCGATGTATCAAAGTAAAGCTGGTCAGTAGTGCCAATATAGCCAAAAGAAAGTAAAAATTCCAATGACAAGTTTATTCCAGATTTAATGAAGTCATAAATATAACAAACAGTAGTCATAGTGTGAAAATTTTACAGAAAGCTACAAAAGCCTATAAAGTAAGAAAATAATCGAACCATAACCATCCGTAATTCTGACTTCTGACAAGGCCGCCAACATTAAATGATTTTGAAAGTTGTCAGTGCTGTCACGCTAACCGTAGTATCTCTTATTAGTCTGTGGCGCAGTATTATATGATCTGTGGTGACGCTAACCTTTTATGAATACTTTTACGTGAATATTATGAATAAGACCATAGAAGACGATATAAATATTCGCCACAAATTAATAATATCCCAATAAAAAACTATACTATACTAATTAACTAAGATAGGGATCGATATATTGGTAAAAAAAGAACATCAAGTAGCTTATCATAGACAATAAATCTGCCCAATCGAAAAACCGGTAACTTTCGATATGCTACACACGGAGACAGGGAACGTCACTCGCTCGTAGTCGTTGGCCAAGCGCAGCAAGCGGAGATGCAAGGAATTCGCAATCAGATAAATTAATACGTCATCTAATCTACATTGTAGTGATACTTTAATTAAACAGTTCGTTCGGCTACGGTTGTAATAAACAAAAACACAGTAAGTAAATCTAAGCGGTGAATAGCATCGGCCTCACGCCAATGATGCGTTGTTTGGTTCGCGGTATAGCTCTATACAAATGCATAATATAACCTATTTGCGCTTTGCATAAATCTGTTAGAGCGTAGCCTTGTAATTGATGCAGATGCGGTGTAAGTGGTAACAGCGTAATGCGATTATAGGAATAGTGAGAACGTCATCGGTGTGAAGCCATCGTTTAGTGATCGTTTGGCGCGTTCCGACCTCCAGCTACTGACGCGATTGTGGTGATTTGCAGGCAGAATGCCGGCCGCGCGGGGCGTTAAGCGCACGGCGTCGAAAACCATCTCCGCCACGTCATCCAATGTCCCCAAGAATAAGAAGAAACGCGCAGGTAAGATCTGGAAACGTTCAGTTGCAGTTGTTTTCTTTACCTTTTTGCTCGACGTCAATGACCTGTCAAACTATGATGGCGGGAAATGCGTCGGGCTTTATCCTAGCTATTCTTATTTATAACTGTTTCCTTATTTTCCAAACCCATGATTATGTAAAATACCTATTAAATAATGCGTAGTGTATATAAACGTGATGACTCATTTTGCTTGTAACGGTATACTTAATCATAACATTGAACTGATTCACAGCCCGATTTTGAGGTTATACATTTATCTGTTTAACGCTTATTGATCGATTTTCATTTATTGTAGTGTATTTAACGCTATAATTTCATTGTTTATAAATCCTTTTTGCCGCCAACCATGATTTTATGGGCTAACCTTGAAACGTAATGGTAGCACGGCATGAATCTACCCAAGCCATGATAAGGGAACCATAGATAAATGTATGGAAAAGTTCTCTATCACTTGTCAATTATTCAACTCAAATAATAACAATCTATCAATTTATAGTTATGTAATGTTTACACAACTTTTGTTATCTTTTAGTCAAGCATATGGTATTAATAGTTCAAGTTTAATACACCTTTTAGTATTTTATCTTCTTTTTTTATTCTACTACTAGCGACCCGCCCCGGCTACGCACGGGTGCAATGCTGATAAATTATACATATAAACCTTCCTCTTGAATCACTCTATCTATTAAAAAAAACCGCATCTAAATCCGTTGTGTAGTTTTAAAGATTTAAGCATACAAAGGGACATAGGGACAGAGAAAGCGACTTTGTTTTATACTATGTAGTGATTACTTCTGTAATAAATTATAGAAGAATTCCTTTTATGTGGACTAATTAGAATTAACCTATTACAACACAATTACTAATGGGACCTTTTCAAATATATCATATACATATTAAATATAGACTAACTTCATATAATTTGTGAAGAGGTAGGTAGCTATCTACATTTATCCTCTTTTTTATATTGCGTGAGGAAATTGTGTCTGATGCTCTTTTAACTACCCTTGGAGTGATAAGAGAAAAAGTAGTTATTACTTGACAATGTTTATTCCCCAATTCACAGTTACAGATTGTTTATAGGCACAAAAGTATATCATTTAAAAAGCATAAACAGTAAATATCAAGTTCATTTGATTCAACTACATTTGCAGTTGATATATTCCATAGATTAGTCTACATGTATTCTTACATCTTCATACAACACATAAATAGGGTTCATGTTGTTGTATGTCTGTCAATCACCTGGTCACATTCATTCAGCATAAATTGGTTTGAAAGCCAATACGAGATATAGAGGCATGGTTATTTGCACAACCATTCATATTTAGTGTTGACATAAACACATCATATTATTTATCTGTCTGTTATACACAAAACATATGATTAGCAGAATAATATTTGGTGTTGGCATATTCAAATCATTATGGAATAAAACCAAAAAAAAAGCTCATATGAATGGATAACTTTTACAATTAGTTACTAGCTGCGCCACGCAGTGTTACCCGCTCATTACACGGGGACATTTTCGGGATAAAAATGTGCCTATCTGTTAATCCAGGGTGTCACCTACCTTCATACCAAAATGTATCAAAATTGATCCAGTTGTTTGAGTGTGAAGAAGTAACAAACAAACACATTTGGGTGAATCAACTTTTAAGTGCACCTTGTTGCTATGGTTACGTAAAATTTGTCCCTCGGACAACCTAAGCATTTTGTATGAAAATGTCACTTGGACAACAGGGACAGAGTAAACAACACAAAAAAGTTGATTCACCCATTTACAAACTTTCGCCTTTATAATATTAGTGCATTGAGGTATTATTTATTATAGAGCCACAGACCCGAACAAAAGTGTCAAATAAAGTGGCACCGTTGTCATGTTCAAGTAGATGCCAATAACGCTTATTTATAATTTGCAGCAACATATTGACTTCGTACAAAAGAACTCTTTGTTTAAACGTTTAAGTGTCAAAATGACTTAATTACTTATTACCACAAATATTTTACGTGTAAATTAACTTTTTTAGCGTATTCTGACTGAAGTCTCTTGTCAAACTTGGAACATGGCACGAATGGATCAGATTTTAATATTTTTACATACTAAAAATATTGTCAATTATTTTATTTAGGTATTAAAATATATTTTTTGTTTGAACCAAATAAACTCGTAAATTGTTAATAACTAATTTGGTTACGTTTTTATTGTAAATTGTTAGTAACAAATTTAGTTACGTTTTTATTTAACAACTGCATAAAAAGTTTCCGATAGAAGGGATCAGTAATAATGACATTATTTCTCCTTATTCCAGTATGTGAAATGAGAGTAAGACAAGTGCAAAATATTGACATTATTAACCCTTTAAAGTTTGATCTTATTTGTCGGTGGCGTGGTATGCACGGCAGCACACGTCGCCGTCGCCTTTATGTGTTCTTGGCGTTCAAAGGTTACAGTGTCTACTGTCTAGACTGTGACAAAATAAAACAATAACAACACAGCTATTTTTTAGTAATTTATGAATGTCACCATTTTACGCTTCTGTTGATTAACATAAAAAAAAAACATGATTATGCCGAACACACGAGAGACGAATTATTTGGCTTCAATTGTTCTTCGCGTTTGTCTCTTGCTAAATGTGATCTCCATTTTTACGTTCTTGAATAAAAAAAATAGGATAATTATTTATTGCACTCCTTAATTTATTAATAAAATATAAAACTATAGCGACTCCTTCGATTTTTGTTCTGTGATGAGGTGCATTTTGTAGGGACAAAGTTAATAATTCTAATACAAAAATTGCTATGATTTTACATAGGATTCGTTAATTAATCAATAGAACTTAAGTAAAAAAGAATATTCCGTCCTGTTCCTTTATTTTATAGTTGTTATTTCTGTAATTTTTCACTGAAAATTAAGTCACTTTTGAGACCCGTCACGTGTCATGGTCTAAACGAGACTGATCGCCCAACTAATGCGATTTGTGATTTTGCATTAGTTGGGAGGGTGCCATTTTTTCCGTCTGATTGTGTGTCCATGTAATTATTACGTCAATGTATTAGTGTGATAATAATAACACATTTCTTCATTTGTTTCTTTTAGCAGCATTCCAGCTAGAAATACCGAGTGCCCCCAAGAAGAGGGGTTCCGTGTTTACATGCGGCCAGGGCGATGTTGGTCAACTCGGACTAGGAGAAGATGTCATTGAGACCACTAAGTAAGTACTTGACTTGTCATGCATCCCTAAGGGCACACTTTGCATCCAACATTTTTAAAACTAGGTGATGTTGACTTCTGTGCATAGATTAAGATTCTTCTTCATCGTATTCTCATGACTGAGAGATGTGATGACTGTGGGCACTCTTCACTGACACTCTCCAAGCCGCATGGTCTTGGGGTTGGAGCCTGCTAGCCTGTTATGTCGCTCCAGTTGCCGATATTACCGCGTCTAATCGACGCGTGCGATTATTGATTTGATGTCCATTTTTATTCCAGATTCAAGTATGTGTCGGGTCTTGGAGACAAGATTGTGGATGTGTGTGCCGGTGGCATGCACACCATCGCCTTGGACTCAGACGGCAAGGTAATAAAAAAAAGGAAGATGGACAGTCACTGAGCCTTTGTTTGTAATAGTCATTAGTAGTCATGATTTTAAAGCTATTCTAAAACCTTATAAACTGTAGTTACTTTTGGTAAGAATACTTTATAATACTAGGGCTGAAAGGTTTATTATAATGAATTCAAATTTTATTTAAACATTGCAAGCAAGTTGATTTAGAGATTGGTTGAGTTTGTTGGTCGCCATGTTTTTTTTTTTTATTTATTATGTTATCTATGGTATGTGTGGTAGGTGTGGACGTTCGGCTGCAACGACGAAGGCGCGCTCGGACGCGCGACGGCGGGCGAGGCGGAGGAGGGGGCGGCGGGCGCGGTGTCGCTGCCCGCTCGGGCGGTGGCCGTGTCGGCCGGGGACTCGCACTCCGCCGCGCTGCTCCACGACGGGAACGTGTACGCGTGGGGCGCCTTCCGGGTGAGTACATACTGAGTGTGCTGTAGTGTTAGATATAGGCGGAGGCGGGCGCGGTGTCGCTGCCCGCTCGGGCGGTGGCCGTGTCGGCCGGGGACTCGCACTCCGCCGCGCTGCTCCACGACGGGAACGTGTACGCGTGGGGCGCCTTCCGGGTGAGTACATACTGAGTGTGCTGTAGTGTTAGATATAGGCGGAGGCGGGCGCGGTGTCGCTGCCCGCTCGGGCGGTGGCCGTGTCGGCCGGGGACTCGCACTCCGCCGCGCTGCTCCACGACGGGAACGTGTACGCGTGGGGCGCCTTCCGGGTGAGTACATACTGAGTGTGCTGTAGTGTTAGATATAGGCGGAGGCGGGCGCGGTGTCGCTGCCCGCTCGGGCGGTGGCCGTGTCGGCCGGGGACTCGCACTCCGCCGCGCTGCTCCACGACGGGAACGTGTACGCGTGGGGCGCCTTCCGGGTGAGTACATACTGAGTGTGCTGTAGTGTTAGATATAGGCGGAGGCGGGCGCGGTGTCGCTGCCCGCTCGGGCGGTGGCCGTGTCGGCCGGGGACTCGCACTCCGCCGCGCTGCTCCACGACGGGAACGTGTACGCGTGGGGCGCCTTCCGGGTGAGTACATACTGAGTGTGCTGTAGTGTTAGATATAGGCGGAGGCGGGCGCGGTGTCGCTGCCCGCTCGGGCGGTGGCCGTGTCGGCCGGGGACTCGCACTCCGCCGCGCTGCTCCACGACGGGAACGTGTACGCGTGGGGCGCCTTCCGGGTGAGTACATACTGAGTGTGCTGTAGTGTTAGATATAGGCGGAGGCGGGCGCGGTGTCGCTGCCCGCTCGGGCGGTGGCCGTGTCGGCCGGGGACTCGCACTCCGCCGCGCTGCTCCACGACGGGAACGTGTACGCGTGGGGCGCCTTCCGGGTGAGTACATACTGAGTGTGCTGTAGTGTTAGATATAGGCGGAGGCGGGCGCGGTGTCGCTGCCCGCTCGGGCGGTGGCCGTGTCGGCCGGGGACTCGCACTCCGCCGCGCTGCTCCACGACGGGAACGTGTACGCGTGGGGCGCCTTCCGGGTGAGTACATACTGAGTGTGCTGTAGTGTTAGATATAGGCGGAGGCGGGCGCGGTGTCGCTGCCCGCTCGGGCGGTGGCCGTGTCGGCCGGGGACTCGCACTCCGCCGCGCTGCTCCACGACGGGAACGTGTACGCGTGGGGCGCCTTCCGGGTGAGTACATACTGAGTGTGCTGTAGTGTTAGATATAGGCGGAGGCGGGCGCGGTGTCGCTGCCCGCTCGGGCGGTGGCCGTGTCGGCCGGGGACTCGCACTCCGCCGCGCTGCTCCACGACGGGAACGTGTACGCGTGGGGCGCCTTCCGGGTGAGTACATACTGAGTGTGCTGTAGTGTTAGATATAGGCGGAGGCGGGCGCGGTGTCGCTGCCCGCTCGGGCGGTGGCCGTGTCGGCCGGGGACTCGCACTCCGCCGCGCTGCTCCACGACGGGAACGTGTACGCGTGGGGCGCCTTCCGGGTGAGTACATACTGAGTGTGCTGTAGTGTTAGATATAGGCGGAGGCGGGCGCGGTGTCGCTGCCCGCTCGGGCGGTGGCCGTGTCGGCCGGGGACTCGCACTCCGCCGCGCTGCTCCACGACGGGAACGTGTACGCGTGGGGCGCCTTCCGGGTGAGTACATACTGAGTGTGCTGTAGTGTTAGATATAGGCGGAGGCGGGCGCGGTGTCGCTGCCCGCTCGGGCGGTGGCCGTGTCGGCCGGGGACTCGCACTCCGCCGCGCTGCTCCACGACGGGAACGTGTACGCGTGGGGCGCCTTCCGGGTGAGTACATACTGAGTGTGCTGTAGTGTTAGATATAGGCGGAGGCGGGCGCGGTGTCGCTGCCCGCTCGGGCGGTGGCCGTGTCGGCCGGGGACTCGCACTCCGCCGCGCTGCTCCACGACGGGAACGTGTACGCGTGGGGCGCCTTCCGGGTGAGTACATACTGAGTGTGCTGTAGTGTTAGATATAGGCGGAGGCGGGCGCGGTGTCGCTGCCCGCTCGGGCGGTGGCCGTGTCGGCCGGGGACTCGCACTCCGCCGCGCTGCTCCACGACGGGAACGTGTACGCGTGGGGCGCCTTCCGGGTGAGTACATACTGAGTGTGCTGTAGTGTTAGATATAGGCGGAGGCGGGCGCGGTGTCGCTGCCCGCTCGGGCGGTGGCCGTGTCGGCCGGGGACTCGCACTCCGCCGCGCTGCTCCACGACGGGAACGTGTACGCGTGGGGCGCCTTCCGGGTGAGTACATACTGAGTGTGCTGTAGTGTTAGATATAGGCGGAGGCGGGCGCGGTGTCGCTGCCCGCTCGGGCGGTGGCCGTGTCGGCCGGGGACTCGCACTCCGCCGCGCTGCTCCACGACGGGAACGTGTACGCGTGGGGCGCCTTCCGGGTGAGTACATACTGAGTGTGCTGTAGTGTTAGATATAGGCGGAGGCGGGCGCGGTGTCGCTGCCCGCTCGGGCGGTGGCCGTGTCGGCCGGGGACTCGCACTCCGCCGCGCTGCTCCACGACGGGAACGTGTACGCGTGGGGCGCCTTCCGGGTGAGTACATACTGAGTGTGCTGTAGTGTTAGATATAGGCGGAGGCGGGCGCGGTGTCGCTGCCCGCTCGGGCGGTGGCCGTGTCGGCCGGGGACTCGCACTCCGCCGCGCTGCTCCACGACGGGAACGTGTACGCGTGGGGCGCCTTCCGGGTGAGTACATACTGAGTGTGCTGTAGTGTTAGATATAGGCGGAGGCGTGTAACGTGTAACGTTAATTCTTAAGTGAGAATTATACATATTGCTAATAGCTAGTACTAACTTACTTAAATCTAACACCTAAAACTACAAGCTCTTAATATTATATATATATATATACAACAACTATAAATAAAATATTAAACAAACTTTTAAACTAAACTTAATACTCGAGTTACTCTAATACTTAATTAAATAAATCTATAAAACTTAAAATTAAACTTACATAATATTATTTACAATAATAAAAAATCGCTAAACAAACCTACAGTGCGAACCCACAAATAATATTTTACTATACGGATCACGAAAACTAGTCGCAGGCGCATAAGTACCTCTGCCAGCTGTCTCCGATCGAGATGCGCCGCGTCAGTCCGCCGGCCGCCTTCAAGCGCACAACCCGCGTCGCTATGGGTTAAATTATATTGTTACGCGTTCCTGGCCGAGCGGACGTGCTTAACTTTAATAAAAAAAACCTTAACTTATTTTAATCTCAGTGCCTTGTTTGTTCCCGAATTGGGTAAGTGTTGCACCAATCCTTTAATTAGTACGTAGACTAGTGTATTTAAGCCTAGGTTTGATCACATTTAGTAGAAGCTGTGTAAATACCGTTAGGCGGCCATCTTAATCTGACATTCCTTTGTCTTTTGGAATATTCTAGAACGCCCATGTGGTTTCGAATGATGATGCAATAATTTTGGTTCCCTATTATTTGCTTAATAACTATATTTAACCTCACTGTATTGTTTTTTATTATAGAAACAAACTAAAGATTTAATTTCTAAAAAGATGATAAGTAAAACTATTGGTTCTACGCCAGTTCATTTTGCCTGCACCTGTGCTTTTATGTAAGAGCCTTTGCTTATATTTAAATTCTAAATTGTAACCTACACTAGAAAATACATACAAAATTGTGTAAACTATGCTTTTGGTGAGATTTGTACTTATGTAAAATTAAATATATTGAATTTATAACATTGTAAATTAAGAGAGAAGGCCTTTACTAAACTAAATTATCCTTGTCAATCAATAATTTTAATATTAAATCACGATTTCATTAAAACTGTGCTTGCTTTGAGAATCTGATGCTTCCGCGAGTCTATCCAACTTCTTGCCTTCGGCTTTGCCTGTGCATTTTATTTTTTACTTATAAAATACACTACTAATGATACTATCATTAGATTCTCAACGCATCGCTTCTCATCTTTTACACCTGGACTGCATCACTCTTCATCTCATGATTGCTTCTCAGCCCACCCCCTTGCGCGTGCTAGTGACCATCTGCAGTCCAGGGCCGGACTATAGTGCTTAAGCTAATGCTGGCCATGTTGGCATTTTCCAGGAACACCCTACCGGGTGAGAAATACCCGCAACAATATTGACGCTTGCTGGAGGACCCAGAAGCGTCCCTTTTTGCCGCCTTCACCCCTTTTTGCCGCCATCGCCTTTTGTCGGCCAGCGCAGCCAGAAGCCACCAGCGGCCCCCTTCCACCTTCGGCCACCTGACGTCGAGCTGCGCGCCGCCAAGGGGCGTACGGGTATAAGGAGGGACTCGCCAACTCTCACACAGACCGACACCTTTTGTTTTGCCCGACCTAGGGATTCGAACCCCCTCTGAGCTATAAATAAAACTAATCTAGAGTTATACCTTGTTTTATTTGTTCCCGTGATAGGTACACCAGGCTAGGGTGACTTATTTACGTGACAGGCGGGCGCGGTGTCGCTGCCCGCTCGGGCGGTGGCCGTGTCGGCCGGGGACTCGCACTCCGCCGCGCTGCTCCACGACGGGAACGTGTACGCGTGGGGCGCCTTCCGGGTGAGTACATACTGAGTGTGCTGTAGTGTTAGATATAGGCGGAGGCGGGCGCGGTGTCGCTGCCCGCTCGGGCGGTGGCCGTGTCGGCCGGGGACTCGCACTCCGCCGCGCTGCTCCACGACGGGAACGTGTACGCGTGGGGCGCCTTCCGGGTGAGTACATACTGAGTGTGCTGTAGTGTTAGATATAGGCGGAGGCGGGCGCGGTGTCGCTGCCCGCTCGGGCGGTGGCCGTGTCGGCCGGGGACTCGCACTCCGCCGCGCTGCTCCACGACGGGAACGTGTACGCGTGGGGCGCCTTCCGGGTGAGTACATACTGAGTGTGCTGTAGTGTTAGATATAGGCGGAGGCGGGCGCGGTGTCGCTGCCCGCTCGGGCGGTGGCCGTGTCGGCCGGGGACTCGCACTCCGCCGCGCTGCTCCACGACGGGAACGTGTACGCGTGGGGCGCCTTCCGGGTGAGTACATACTGAGTGTGCTGTAGTGTTAGATATAGGCGGAGGCGGGCGCGGTGTCGCTGCCCGCTCGGGCGGTGGCCGTGTCGGCCGGGGACTCGCACTCCGCCGCGCTGCTCCACGACGGGAACGTGTACGCGTGGGGCGCCTTCCGGGTGAGTACATACTGAGTGTGCTGTAGTGTTAGATATAGGCGGAGGCGGGCGCGGTGTCGCTGCCCGCTCGGGCGGTGGCCGTGTCGGCCGGGGACTCGCACTCCGCCGCGCTGCTCCACGACGGGAACGTGTACGCGTGGGGCGCCTTCCGGGTGAGTACATACTGAGTGTGCTGTAGTGTTAGATATAGGCGGAGGCGGGCGCGGTGTCGCTGCCCGCTCGGGCGGTGGCCGTGTCGGCCGGGGACTCGCACTCCGCCGCGCTGCTCCACGACGGGAACGTGTACGCGTGGGGCGCCTTCCGGGTGAGTACATACTGAGTGTGCTGTAGTGTTAGATATAGGCGGAGGCGGGCGCGGTGTCGCTGCCCGCTCGGGCGGTGGCCGTGTCGGCCGGGGACTCGCACTCCGCCGCGCTGCTCCACGACGGGAACGTGTACGCGTGGGGCGCCTTCCGGGTGAGTACATACTGAGTGTGCTGTAGTGTTAGATATAGGCGGAGGCGGGCGCGGTGTCGCTGCCCGCTCGGGCGGTGGCCGTGTCGGCCGGGGACTCGCACTCCGCCGCGCTGCTCCACGACGGGAACGTGTACGCGTGGGGCGCCTTCCGGGTGAGTACATACTGAGTGTGCTGTAGTGTTAGATATAGGCGGAGGCGGGCGCGGTGTCGCTGCCCGCTCGGGCGGTGGCCGTGTCGGCCGGGGACTCGCACTCCGCCGCGCTGCTCCACGACGGGAACGTGTACGCGTGGGGCGCCTTCCGGGTGAGTACATACTGAGTGTGCTGTAGTGTTAGATATAGGCGGAGGCGGGCGCGGTGTCGCTGCCCGCTCGGGCGGTGGCCGTGTCGGCCGGGGACTCGCACTCCGCCGCGCTGCTCCACGACGGGAACGTGTACGCGTGGGGCGCCTTCCGGGTGAGTACATACTGAGTGTGCTGTAGTGTTAGATATAGGCGGAGGCGGGCGCGGTGTCGCTGCCCGCTCGGGCGGTGGCCGTGTCGGCCGGGGACTCGCACTCCGCCGCGCTGCTCCACGACGGGAACGTGTACGCGTGGGGCGCCTTCCGGGTGAGTACATACTGAGTGTGCTGTAGTGTTAGATATAGGCGGAGGCGGGCGCGGTGTCGCTGCCCGCTCGGGCGGTGGCCGTGTCGGCCGGGGACTCGCACTCCGCCGCGCTGCTCCACGACGGGAACGTGTACGCGTGGGGCGCCTTCCGGGTGAGTACATACTGAGTGTGCTGTAGTGTTAGATATAGGCGGAGGCGGGCGCGGTGTCGCTGCCCGCTCGGGCGGTGGCCGTGTCGGCCGGGGACTCGCACTCCGCCGCGCTGCTCCACGACGGGAACGTGTACGCGTGGGGCGCCTTCCGGGTGAGTACATACTGAGTGTGCTGTAGTGTTAGATATAGGCGGAGGCGGGCGCGGTGTCGCTGCCCGCTCGGGCGGTGGCCGTGTCGGCCGGGGACTCGCACTCCGCCGCGCTGCTCCACGACGGGAACGTGTACGCGTGGGGCGCCTTCCGGGTGAGTACATACTGAGTGTGCTGTAGTGTTAGATATAGGCGGAGGCGGGCGCGGTGTCGCTGCCCGCTCGGGCGGTGGCCGTGTCGGCCGGGGACTCGCACTCCGCCGCGCTGCTCCACGACGGGAACGTGTACGCGTGGGGCGCCTTCCGGGTGAGTACATACTGAGTGTGCTGTAGTGTTAGATATAGGCGGAGGCGGGCGCGGTGTCGCTGCCCGCTCGGGCGGTGGCCGTGTCGGCCGGGGACTCGCACTCCGCCGCGCTGCTCCACGACGGGAACGTGTACGCGTGGGGCGCCTTCCGGGTGAGTACATACTGAGTGTGCTGTAGTGTTAGATATAGGCGGAGGCGGGCGCGGTGTCGCTGCCCGCTCGGGCGGTGGCCGTGTCGGCCGGGGACTCGCACTCCGCCGCGCTGCTCCACGACGGGAACGTGTACGCGTGGGGCGCCTTCCGGGTGAGTACATACTGAGTGTGCTGTAGTGTTAGATATAGGCGGAGGCGGGCGCGGTGTCGCTGCCCGCTCGGGCGGTGGCCGTGTCGGCCGGGGACTCGCACTCCGCCGCGCTGCTCCACGACGGGAACGTGTACGCGTGGGGCGCCTTCCGGGTGAGTACATACTGAGTGTGCTGTAGTGTTAGATATAGGCGGAGGCGGGCGCGGTGTCGCTGCCCGCTCGGGCGGTGGCCGTGTCGGCCGGGGACTCGCACTCCGCCGCGCTGCTCCACGACGGGAACGTGTACGCGTGGGGCGCCTTCCGGGTGAGTACATACTGAGTGTGCTGTAGTGTTAGATATAGGCGGAGGCGGGCGCGGTGTCGCTGCCCGCTCGGGCGGTGGCCGTGTCGGCCGGGGACTCGCACTCCGCCGCGCTGCTCCACGACGGGAACGTGTACGCGTGGGGCGCCTTCCGGGTGAGTACATACTGAGTGTGCTGTAGTGTTAGATATAGGCGGAGGCGGGCGCGGTGTCGCTGCCCGCTCGGGCGGTGGCCGTGTCGGCCGGGGACTCGC
This sequence comes from Apotomis turbidana, assembly GCA_905147355.2. Classification (NCBI taxonomy): domain Eukaryota; kingdom Metazoa; phylum Arthropoda; class Insecta; order Lepidoptera; family Tortricidae; genus Apotomis; species Apotomis turbidana. The sequence goes on from LR990302.1 coordinate 3,505,837, forward strand.
ACTCCGCCGCGCTGCTCCACGACGGGAACGTGTACGCGTGGGGCGCCTTCCGGGTGAGTACATACTGAGTGTGCTGTAGTGTTAGATATAGGCGGAGGCGGGCGCGGTGTCGCTGCCCGCTCGGGCGGTGGCCGTGTCGGCCGGGGACTCGCACTCCGCCGCGCTGCTCCACGACGGGAACGTGTACGCGTGGGGCGCCTTCCGGGTGAGTACATACTGAGTGTGCTGTAGTGTTAGATATAGGCGGAGGCGGGCGCGGTGTCGCTGCCCGCTCGGGCGGTGGCCGTGTCGGCCGGGGACTCGCACTCCGCCGCGCTGCTCCACGACGGGAACGTGTACGCGTGGGGCGCCTTCCGGGTGAGTACATACTGAGTGTGCTGTAGTGTTAGATATAGGCGGAGGCGGGCGCGGTGTCGCTGCCCGCTCGGGCGGTGGCCGTGTCGGCCGGGGACTCGCACTCCGCCGCGCTGCTCCACGACGGGAACGTGTACGCGTGGGGCGCCTTCCGGGTGAGTACATACTGAGTGTGCTGTAGTGTTAGATATAGGCGGAGGCGGGCGCGGTGTCGCTGCCCGCTCGGGCGGTGGCCGTGTCGGCCGGGGACTCGCACTCCGCCGCGCTGCTCCACGACGGGAACGTGTACGCGTGGGGCGCCTTCCGGGTGAGTACATACTGAGTGTGCTGTAGTGTTAGATATAGGCGGAGGCGGGCGCGGTGTCGCTGCCCGCTCGGGCGGTGGCCGTGTCGGCCGGGGACTCGCACTCCGCCGCGCTGCTCCACGACGGGAACGTGTACGCGTGGGGCGCCTTCCGGGTGAGTACATACTGAGTGTGCTGTAGTGTTAGATATAGGCGGAGGCGGGCGCGGTGTCGCTGCCCGCTCGGGCGGTGGCCGTGTCGGCCGGGGACTCGCACTCCGCCGCGCTGCTCCACGACGGGAACGTGTACGCGTGGGGCGCCTTCCGGGTGAGTACATACTGAGTGTGCTGTAGTGTTAGATATAGGCGGAGGCGGGCGCGGTGTCGCTGCCCGCTCGGGCGGTGGCCGTGTCGGCCGGGGACTCGCACTCCGCCGCGCTGCTCCACGACGGGAACGTGTACGCGTGGGGCGCCTTCCGGGTGAGTACATACTGAGTGTGCTGTAGTGTTAGATATAGGCGGAGGCGGGCGCGGTGTCGCTGCCCGCTCGGGCGGTGGCCGTGTCGGCCGGGGACTCGCACTCCGCCGCGCTGCTCCACGACGGGAACGTGTACGCGTGGGGCGCCTTCCGGGTGAGTACATACTGAGTGTGCTGTAGTGTTAGATATAGGCGGAGGCGGGCGCGGTGTCGCTGCCCGCTCGGGCGGTGGCCGTGTCGGCCGGGGACTCGCACTCCGCCGCGCTGCTCCACGACGGGAACGTGTACGCGTGGGGCGCCTTCCGGGTGAGTACATACTGAGTGTGCTGTAGTGTTAGATATAGGCGGAGGCGGGCGCGGTGTCGCTGCCCGCTCGGGCGGTGGCCGTGTCGGCCGGGGACTCGCACTCCGCCGCGCTGCTCCACGACGGGAACGTGTACGCGTGGGGCGCCTTCCGGGTGAGTACATACTGAGTGTGCTGTAGTGTTAGATATAGGCGGAGGCGGGCGCGGTGTCGCTGCCCGCTCGGGCGGTGGCCGTGTCGGCCGGGGACTCGCACTCCGCCGCGCTGCTCCACGACGGGAACGTGTACGCGTGGGGCGCCTTCCGGGTGAGTACATACTGAGTGTGCTGTAGTGTTAGATATAGGCGGAGGCGGGCGCGGTGTCGCTGCCCGCTCGGGCGGTGGCCGTGTCGGCCGGGGACTCGCACTCCGCCGCGCTGCTCCACGACGGGAACGTGTACGCGTGGGGCGCCTTCCGGGTGAGTACATACTGAGTGTGCTGTAGTGTTAGATATAGGCGGAGGCGGGCGCGGTGTCGCTGCCCGCTCGGGCGGTGGCCGTGTCGGCCGGGGACTCGCACTCCGCCGCGCTGCTCCACGACGGGAACGTGTACGCGTGGGGCGCCTTCCGGGTGAGTACATACTGAGTGTGCTGTAGTGTTAGATATAGGCGGAGGCGGGCGCGGTGTCGCTGCCCGCTCGGGCGGTGGCCGTGTCGGCCGGGGACTCGCACTCCGCCGCGCTGCTCCACGACGGGAACGTGTACGCGTGGGGCGCCTTCCGGGTGAGTACATACTGAGTGTGCTGTAGTGTTAGATATAGGCGGAGGCGGGCGCGGTGTCGCTGCCCGCTCGGGCGGTGGCCGTGTCGGCCGGGGACTCGCACTCCGCCGCGCTGCTCCACGACGGGAACGTGTACGCGTGGGGCGCCTTCCGGGTGAGTACATACTGAGTGTGCTGTAGTGTTAGATATAGGCGGAGGCGGGCGCGGTGTCGCTGCCCGCTCGGGCGGTGGCCGTGTCGGCCGGGGACTCGCACTCCGCCGCGCTGCTCCACGACGGGAACGTGTACGCGTGGGGCGCCTTCCGGGTGAGTACATACTGAGTGTGCTGTAGTGTTAGATATAGGCGGAGGCGGGCGCGGTGTCGCTGCCCGCTCGGGCGGTGGCCGTGTCGGCCGGGGACTCGCACTCCGCCGCGCTGCTCCACGACGGGAACGTGTACGCGTGGGGCGCCTTCCGGGTGAGTACATACTGAGTGTGCTGTAGTGTTAGATATAGGCGGAGGCGGGCGCGGTGTCGCTGCCCGCTCGGGCGGTGGCCGTGTCGGCCGGGGACTCGCACTCCGCCGCGCTGCTCCACGACGGGAACGTGTACGCGTGGGGCGCCTTCCGGGTGAGTACATACTGAGTGTGCTGTAGTGTTAGATATAGGCGGAGGCGGGCGCGGTGTCGCTGCCCGCTCGGGCGGTGGCCGTGTCGGCCGGGGACTCGCACTCCGCCGCGCTGCTCCACGACGGGAACGTGTACGCGTGGGGCGCCTTCCGGGTGAGTACATACTGAGTGTGCTGTAGTGTTAGATATAGGCGGAGGCGGGCGCGGTGTCGCTGCCCGCTCGGGCGGTGGCCGTGTCGGCCGGGGACTCGCACTCCGCCGCGCTGCTCCACGACGGGAACGTGTACGCGTGGGGCGCCTTCCGGGTGAGTACATACTGAGTGTGCTGTAGTGTTAGATATAGGCGGAGGCGGGCGCGGTGTCGCTGCCCGCTCGGGCGGTGGCCGTGTCGGCCGGGGACTCGCACTCCGCCGCGCTGCTCCACGACGGGAACGTGTACGCGTGGGGCGCCTTCCGGGTGAGTACATACTGAGTGTGCTGTAGTGTTAGATATAGGCGGAGGCGGGCGCGGTGTCGCTGCCCGCTCGGGCGGTGGCCGTGTCGGCCGGGGACTCGCACTCCGCCGCGCTGCTCCACGACGGGAACGTGTACGCGTGGGGCGCCTTCCGGGTGAGTACATACTGAGTGTGCTGTAGTGTTAGATATAGGCGGAGGCGGGCGCGGTGTCGCTGCCCGCTCGGGCGGTGGCCGTGTCGGCCGGGGACTCGCACTCCGCCGCGCTGCTCCACGACGGGAACGTGTACGCGTGGGGCGCCTTCCGGGTGAGTACATACTGAGTGTGCTGTAGTGTTAGATATAGGCGGAGGCGGGCGCGGTGTCGCTGCCCGCTCGGGCGGTGGCCGTGTCGGCCGGGGACTCGCACTCCGCCGCGCTGCTCCACGACGGGAACGTGTACGCGTGGGGCGCCTTCCGGGTGAGTACATACTGAGTGTGCTGTAGTGTTAGATATAGGCGGAGGCGGGCGCGGTGTCGCTGCCCGCTCGGGCGGTGGCCGTGTCGGCCGGGGACTCGCACTCCGCCGCGCTGCTCCACGACGGGAACGTGTACGCGTGGGGCGCCTTCCGGGTGAGTACATACTGAGTGTGCTGTAGTGTTAGATATAGGCGGAGGCGGGCGCGGTGTCGCTGCCCGCTCGGGCGGTGGCCGTGTCGGCCGGGGACTCGCACTCCGCCGCGCTGCTCCACGACGGGAACGTGTACGCGTGGGGCGCCTTCCGGGTGAGTACATACTGAGTGTGCTGTAGTGTTAGATATAGGCGGAGGCGGGCGCGGTGTCGCTGCCCGCTCGGGCGGTGGCCGTGTCGGCCGGGGACTCGCACTCCGCCGCGCTGCTCCACGACGGGAACGTGTACGCGTGGGGCGCCTTCCGGGTGAGTACATACTGAGTGTGCTGTAGTGTTAGATATAGGCGGAGGCGGGCGCGGTGTCGCTGCCCGCTCGGGCGGTGGCCGTGTCGGCCGGGGACTCGCACTCCGCCGCGCTGCTCCACGACGGGAACGTGTACGCGTGGGGCGCCTTCCGGGTGAGTACATACTGAGTGTGCTGTAGTGTTAGATATAGGCGGAGGCGGGCGCGGTGTCGCTGCCCGCTCGGGCGGTGGCCGTGTCGGCCGGGGACTCGCACTCCGCCGCGCTGCTCCACGACGGGAACGTGTACGCGTGGGGCGCCTTCCGGGTGAGTACATACTGAGTGTGCTGTAGTGTTAGATATAGGCGGAGGCGGGCGCGGTGTCGCTGCCCGCTCGGGCGGTGGCCGTGTCGGCCGGGGACTCGCACTCCGCCGCGCTGCTCCACGACGGGAACGTGTACGCGTGGGGCGCCTTCCGGGTGAGTACATACTGAGTGTGCTGTAGTGTTAGATATAGGCGGAGGCGGGCGCGGTGTCGCTGCCCGCTCGGGCGGTGGCCGTGTCGGCCGGGGACTCGCACTCCGCCGCGCTGCTCCACGACGGGAACGTGTACGCGTGGGGCGCCTTCCGGGTGAGTACATACTGAGTGTGCTGTAGTGTTAGATATAGGCGGAGGCGGGCGCGGTGTCGCTGCCCGCTCGGGCGGTGGCCGTGTCGGCCGGGGACTCGCACTCCGCCGCGCTGCTCCACGACGGGAACGTGTACGCGTGGGGCGCCTTCCGGGTGAGTACATACTGAGTGTGCTGTAGTGTTAGATATAGGCGGAGGCGGGCGCGGTGTCGCTGCCCGCTCGGGCGGTGGCCGTGTCGGCCGGGGACTCGCACTCCGCCGCGCTGCTCCACGACGGGAACGTGTACGCGTGGGGCGCCTTCCGGGTGAGTACATACTGAGTGTGCTGTAGTGTTAGATATAGGCGGAGGCGGGCGCGGTGTCGCTGCCCGCTCGGGCGGTGGCCGTGTCGGCCGGGGACTCGCACTCCGCCGCGCTGCTCCACGACGGGAACGTGTACGCGTGGGGCGCCTTCCGGGTGAGTACATACTGAGTGTGCTGTAGTGTTAGATATAGGCGGAGGCGGGCGCGGTGTCGCTGCCCGCTCGGGCGGTGGCCGTGTCGGCCGGGGACTCGCACTCCGCCGCGCTGCTCCACGACGGGAACGTGTACGCGTGGGGCGCCTTCCGGGTGAGTACATACTGAGTGTGCTGTAGTGTTAGATATAGGCGGAGGCGGGCGCGGTGTCGCTGCCCGCTCGGGCGGTGGCCGTGTCGGCCGGGGACTCGCACTCCGCCGCGCTGCTCCACGACGGGAACGTGTACGCGTGGGGCGCCTTCCGGGTGAGTACATACTGAGTGTGCTGTAGTGTTAGATATAGGCGGAGGCGGGCGCGGTGTCGCTGCCCGCTCGGGCGGTGGCCGTGTCGGCCGGGGACTCGCACTCCGCCGCGCTGCTCCACGACGGGAACGTGTACGCGTGGGGCGCCTTCCGGGTGAGTACATACTGAGTGTGCTGTAGTGTTAGATATAGGCGGAGGCGGGCGCGGTGTCGCTGCCCGCTCGGGCGGTGGCCGTGTCGGCCGGGGACTCGCACTCCGCCGCGCTGCTCCACGACGGGAACGTGTACGCGTGGGGCGCCTTCCGGGTGAGTACATACTGAGTGTGCTGTAGTGTTAGATATAGGCGGAGGCGGGCGCGGTGTCGCTGCCCGCTCGGGCGGTGGCCGTGTCGGCCGGGGACTCGCACTCCGCCGCGCTGCTCCACGACGGGAACGTGTACGCGTGGGGCGCCTTCCGGGTGAGTACATACTGAGTGTGCTGTAGTGTTAGATATAGGCGGAGGCGGGCGCGGTGTCGCTGCCCGCTCGGGCGGTGGCCGTGTCGGCCGGGGACTCGCACTCCGCCGCGCTGCTCCACGACGGGAACGTGTACGCGTGGGGCGCCTTCCGGGTGAGTACATACTGAGTGTGCTGTAGTGTTAGATATAGGCGGAGGCGGGCGCGGTGTCGCTGCCCGCTCGGGCGGTGGCCGTGTCGGCCGGGGACTCGCACTCCGCCGCGCTGCTCCACGACGGGAACGTGTACGCGTGGGGCGCCTTCCGGGTGAGTACATACTGAGTGTGCTGTAGTGTTAGATATAGGCGGAGGCGGGCGCGGTGTCGCTGCCCGCTCGGGCGGTGGCCGTGTCGGCCGGGGACTCGCACTCCGCCGCGCTGCTCCACGACGGGAACGTGTACGCGTGGGGCGCCTTCCGGGTGAGTACATACTGAGTGTGAGTTACGCGGGTGAGTTACGGACAAACAGACACAAAGTTGCATACGAATGGGTTAATGTTAGTGTCTATGGATACCAATAATAATATTGGAGTAGTAGGGCCTCGTGCAGGGTCCGTCCGGATTGTTACTACCGTCTTGCCTGCTAACCCACCGCCAAACAGCAATGTTCGCATTGTTGTGTTCCAGTGTGGGTGTAAGATAGCCGGTGAAATTACTAGCATAGAGGCAGTCTATCTTCGTCCTCCGGGTAGGCAAGCACTTGTGACTCCTCTGGTGTTGCAGGTGTTTATGGGCGACGGTAATCGCTTTCCATCAGGCGATACGTTTGCTCGTTTGCCCTCTACAGAAAAAAAGTTGCATACGAATGGGTTAACCCTTTACCGCATATAGAGAAAAAATATTTGTTTGAATTTGAACCTTGACCTGTGCCAATAAGGTCCAAGTTCATATCTGCCATATATGGCTTCGTATGCGGTAAAGGTGTTAGTGCCTATGGATACCAATAATAATGCTTCAATCTAATGGTGTTAGTATAAATCAAAGTTAGTATCTTCAAATTTATGGTGACCAATGATCCCTCTTACCTTCCTATTCCAACAATTCTTCCTTCTACAGTCAAACAGATTCAACAATAAAATTCTTATTCATTGCATAAGTTTGAGAAACGCTAGCCGTAAAAAGGGTTTGCCGGCTTCGTATCACTATCCGGCCTTAATACGGTCGGCCGTCTATACTTACTCACCCGACAAGCCCTTCTTTCCCAGCGTCTGCAGTAATTTACTATTATTTAACACGCGTTTAAATAATAACTACAAAATAATAAGTGATACATTAGCAGAGACCGAAGAAAGTATAGATGTCAGGGTTCGAAAGGATAATTATCAACGATAATTATCGTGATAATAACAGGTGGATATTTATCAATTGATAATAACAAAAAATTGCGCCCGTGAAATAGAACTATATTCTAAGTATCCAAACGTGTATTTCCGCACTTGACATTAATGTTGATTTGTATTGTAAGTATTAAAATTAAAATTTTTTTTTTTTTTTTGAAACAATAAACCATCGATATTTCTTATGAAACAATTTAACAAATATCTTTTAATACTGGTGATAATTGACGACGACGCGTTTGGCTCGGTTTGTAGACACCTGCCTACTGAGTCGGCGGTCCCGGGTTCGAATCCCGGCCGGGGCAAATATTTGTGCAAATATTTGTTCTTGGGTCATGGATGTTATCTATATATGTATTTATTTATATATTATGTATATCGTCGTCTAGTACCCATAGGTACAAGCTTTGCTTAGTTTGGGACTAGGTCGATTTGTGTAAGATTGTCCCTTAATATTTATTTATTATTAATTATCCGATAATTATCACGGCTTGTTATTATCTTGATAATTTCGAACTGATAGATGTATTATTTGTGCAGGACTCGCACGGCAGCATGGGGCTGGTGGTGCGCGGGCGCGAGGGCAAGGCGTGTCGCGAGCCCGTGCATATCGACATCGGCGAGCCGGCCGCTGAGGTCGCGTCCGGCGGCGACCATCTCGTCATCCTGTCCGTGAGTATAGCCTTACAGTGTGTTTGATATTATCCACTAGATTGCTTTCGGTAACTACGGCTACCTGTCACCGCTCTTATTTTATTATATAAATAGAGTCCAACTCAAAATTCGAAGCAATTGAGTGGATAAAACAAACATTTGACAGTTCTCTGTTGATGTTTGTAGTGATGTAGCAAAACCATATTGTTTGCCAAACCTAACGATTATGAATGGTTGATCAAATCGATTTTATCGACGAACTTTTTTTCAAACCTGTATATATTTTTGTTTATTTTGTGTAAATCAATATTTTTTTGAGCTACGAGCCGCCGGACTCACTAGAGCTTTCTATGTAAAGTAATAGTTGGTTTTATTGTTCTTTCTTTAGGTTATAAACTTATCGATTTAATCGATTTTTACCAATTTACAGAAATAACACATGAATCGAAATGCAAGATTTAGTCACAACACAACTTTTAAAAAAAATAAGACGTAGCACGTAACTGTTTGAGTAATGATTTATTATCGTTAAATACTTCAACACCGTGATAAGAAAAAATATAACGAACTCAATAGTATCAAATAGAAAGTGAAAAACGTTTATAGATTCTTAAAAAACCACTATGTCATTCCTTGTTTTTTTTATGAAATTCAATGTGTCGCGCAGATTTACGTTGTATGGGTCCTGTGGGGTGCGTAACGATGGCTATAACAACTTTTGATATAATTTCAGTCGGTATAACGCTCATTTGATATAATGATTGAATGATATAACAATAGGGTATAGAGAAATAGGGGGGCGGGGGGCGGAGCCCCTACAGGGGGGCTCGGGGGGCCCCCCTGTAAACCCAAAGTTCAAGAGACACGTAGGTTAGGTTAGGATAGAAAAAAGAGGGAAAAAAAGGAAAAGTGGCAAAAAAAAAAAAATGGTTAGGTACGAGCACTACACAAAACGAATTTTTCGGCCCGCGAGCCGACCGAGAAAAGCTATTGTGCTGCGGCAACAGCCGACCAACCGCCAAAACCGACCTGGTTGGGTTAGGTTTAGGTTATTTTTTTTTATGACCTGAAACCCGAAAATAATAATATGCCCATCCATACTAATATTATTAATGACCAAATAAGAAAATGCCGACTAGTTTACAAAAGAGACAAGTTGGAAAAGTGACAAGTTTAAGACAATGACGAAGTCGTCCTGAGGGAAATGCTCAAACATGAAAGTTAAATTGTAATAGAGTCATGGTTAGGTACGACGACAAGCGAAATTATACCAAATGTTGTTATACCAAATGTTGTTATACCTAATGAACATTATACCAAATGATGGTTATAGGAAATAAGTGTTATACCAAATGATAAGTATACGAAATAAAAATAGATATTTTGAAATTATACCAAACGTTTATTATATCAAATGAGTCATTATACCAAATGTTGTTATATCAAACATACTTATACCATTTATTTTTATATCGATCATTACACACCCTGTCCGTCCCTGTCCTGTGATGTGACAAATGTTTGTTATAATATCAAACAGACTGTAGTTGTTCGTCAGCACAATGTTGCGGATTTTTAGTGCCACTCATTTGTTTTGCTGGCGATGGACTAATTTTTGGTAACTGACGGTGAAAGTCAGCGAATGTCACTGTCGCGTTCGGCAAATTTCAAGTCATTTTCGCATAATAAAAACAAAACTATCCACAGTGATGAAAGTCAAGTTTTTTTTTGTTCCTATTCGAGAGCCAGATTCACTGATATGATTCGAATTAACTCGGTAGGATTGCCTTATCTATTACAGTTTTTGAGCCACCTTTCGGCTCCATCAGACCAGTCCCATGGTACCGGCCCCGACCGGTTGAAGATATCAGCTTCAAAATTGAGTTGCAAGATTCCATCCGAACTAATTCAGATACATGGTTACATACATACATTACAAGTTAAATAAAATCTCGTAAAAAAATGTATGTCCGTATTTCAGACGTCCGGAGGAGTGTACACGATGGGCTGCGGCGAGCAGGGACAGCTCGGCCGCCTCGCGCAGCGCTCCGCGTCCAGGGACTCTCGCCAGGGCTTCAGTGAGTACTAGATAGTTTTGACAACGCGGTTGGCTCAGTTTGTAGAGACCTGCCAACTGAGCCGGCGGTCCCGGGCTCGAATCCCGGCCAGGGCAAATATTTGTGTGATGAACTCGAATGTTTGTGCTTGAGTCATAGTTGTTCTATACTCGACGCCACGTAGCTTGGCAATAGCGACCAATGACTCCTCCTACCATGAAACTCAATTTCTAATAACCCGCTCCCTCCACGCCCAGACACCCTCTACCACGGTGTAGCAATAAAAGTAAAAATGGTCGTTACGGGGAACAAACAAAAGTGTCGTCATTAGAAATTGAGTTTCATGGTAGCAAATGTGCGACCACATTCGCTGCATGTCAGCACCCCACCGACAAAATTATACAAGATGGCCGCTGTTGGTCGGGCCTTGAGCTCCTCGCGCTTAGCGTCGAGCTCACTCCTTCTTTTCTCTTCGAAGGCTTGCACGCTTACCGCCACTGTGTTGAAGCATATAAACTTAAGCACTTCGACCACTTAAATGAGCAAATATTATTGATAATTTTGGTTATACTAAATATGCCAAGGTATACGGTGGAGATAAATGAAACATATAAAATAGTTACTTACAGTTTATATTTCCACTTATACAATTTACTCACCAAATTGCATTAAATAACGCCATAAAATAATATTGCAATGTCTATTAACTAGACCGTCGTGCACAATTATCCAACCTCTGTTTATTACTTTTTTAAAGTCCTATATTTCTATTTTCCCGCCACAGGTGTCGACCAATCACAACGCTGCATCAGCTGGATGCCAGCGCTGTGATTGGTCAGCCTGATTGAGCAACGGCGCGAACAGTTACAGCCAAGGTTGAAACAACAATGAATCCTTATTTTTATAAAATGACATCAAATAATAACAATAAACTGTATTAAATATATATAACGCTGACAACTGTTTGCTGTGTTTGTTGTTCTTTACATGTAGTTTTGTAGTGAATGCCTCAGTTTGATTACTGTAATGCTGCAATAAGTACGTTCCCTGCAGGCGCGCTGCTGGTGCCGGCGAAGCTGACGCTGAAGTGGGCGGCGTCCCACGTGTGGGCGGGCTACCACGCCACGTTCGCGCTGGACGCGGCCGCCGACAAGATGTTCGCGTGGGGACTCAACAACTACGGCCAGCTCGGTATATTTTTTTTTTTTGTTTTTTTTTTTTTTTTTGTTTTTTTTTTTTTTTTTTGATGGCATAGGCGGCAAACGAGCAAACGTATCGCCTGATGGAAAGCGATTACCGTCGCCCATAAACACCTGCAACACCAGAGGAGTCACTAGTGTTTGCCTACCCGGAGGACGAGGATAGAATGCCTCTATGCTAGTAATTTCACCGGCTATCTTACCCCCACACCGGAACACAACAAGCGAACATTGCTGTTTGACGGTGGGTTGTCGAGTATCTCGGATGTTCACCGTCGTCTGACGGACCGGCCGCGGCTTGCGCGAGACAGCGGTGAGCGGTACGTGTGTCTCGCTCACTGGAATGGCCGCCGCACTCGGAGCTCTCGCTCAACCGCTCGTCGCGAAAAGTCGTGGTCGGGCCGTTAGGCTGCCCGTCCATTGAAACGGAGTGGAGAAACCAATCAGTCGAAGTCAAAAGCGTTTCTTTGTACAATAAATAAGTCTTCGTAAAATACAGTAGTGTAGCGATGAAGCTTAGTATCACTATGTTTTGCCTTCCGACGTCAGGTTGTTTTTGAAGGGGTTGAATTGGGTTTGAATTGGTCCATTTTTACACATTTCCGCTCCGTTTCTGTGGACAGGCAGATTAAACCATGTACATTTTGAATATTGTTCCAATTTCCTTGGTTTAACTTTGGTGGAACCAGGATAGTTCAATGTACTTTATAAGACGGCCAAGTTGAAGTGCGATCGGGCTGGCCCCGTCTGCCGCACGCCGGACGACTTGTGTTTTCACGTCTCGCCTTGATCAGGAACAGTCCAACTGAGAACCTCCTTTTTTCTTGAAGTCGGTTAAAAATAGGATTGATGTATATTAAAAAACGTGGTAATCTCATGTTATCGCGGGTTGTTTTTCCGCAACTAGACGGCTTGCAATGCGCCTATTTTGCGTGAAGGGTTGCTGGCACTACACTTGCCAACCCAACTCTATCAGTAAGCCTAGCAGTCCCTTGACGATGCCGACGATTTCTGGGAGTTGTGTCCGGTACTTGGTCACACCGAGATACCTATTCGAGAATGACGTGGGCGGCTCTCAGGCTCTGCAAACAGGACTGTTCTATTTACGTGAAGGTTTCAATGTAAGCTTGTGTGTGTGCGCAGGTATAACGGGAGAGAAGCGCAAGACGGCGCTGTACTCGCCGACGGAGTGCGACGCGTTCAGCGCGGGGCGCGGCTGGCGGCGCGTGGTGTGCGGCCAACACCACTCGCTCGCGCTCTCCGCCGCCGGGCAGGTGTTCGCCGTCGGCCGCTGCGAGTACGGCAGGTCAGTGCCCATGCTGCTGACAGTTCAGTGCGGCAGGTCAGTGCGCATGCTGCCTGACAGTTCAGTGCGGCCAGCACCACTCGCTCGCGCTCTCCGCCGCCGGGCAGGTGTTCGCCGTCGGCCGCTGCGAGTACGGCAGGTCAGTGCCCATGCTGCTGACAGTTCAGTGCGGCAGGTCAGTGCGCATGCTGCCTGACAGTTCAGTGCGGCCAGCACCACTCGCTCGCGCTCTCCGCCGCCGGGCAGGTGTTCGCCGTCGGCCGCTGCGAGTACAGCAGGTCAGTGCCCATGCTGCTGACAGTTCAGTGCGGCAGGTCAGTGCGCATGCTGCCTGACAGTTCAGTGCGGCCAGCACCACTCGCTCGCGCTCTCCGCCGCCGGGCAGGTGTTCGCCGTCGGCCGCTGCGAGTACGGCAGGTCAGTGCCCATGCTGCTGACAGTTCAGTGCGGCAGGTCAGTGCGCATGCTGCCTGACAGTTCAGTGCGGCCAGCACCACTCGCTCGCGCTCTCCGCCGCCGGGCAGGTGTTCGCCGTCGGCCGCTGCGAGTACAGCAGGTCAGTGCCCATGCTGCTGACAGTTCAGTGCGGCAGGTCAGTGCGCATGCTGCCTGACAGTTCAGTGCGGCCAGCACCACTCGCTCGCGCTCTCCGCCGCCGGGCAGGTGTTCGCCGTCGGCCGCTGCGAGTACGGCAGGTCAGTGCCCATGCTGCTGACAGTTCAGTGCGGCAGGTCAGTGCGCATGCTGCCTGACAGTTCAGTGCGGCCAGCACCACTCGCTCGCGCTCTCCGCCGCCGGGCAGGTGTTCGCCGTCGGCCGCTGCGAGTACAGCAGGTCAGTGCCCATGCTGCTGACAGTTCAGTGCGGCAGGTCAGTGCGCATGCTGCCTGACAGTTCAGTGCGGCCAGCACCACTCGCTCGCGCTCTCCGCCGCCGGGCAGGTGTTCGCCGTCGGCCGCTGCGAGTACGGCAGGTCAGTGCCCATGCTGCTGACAGTTCAGTGCGGCAGGTCAGTGCGCATGCTGCCTGACAGTTCAGTGCGGCCAGCACCACTCGCTCGCGCTCTCCGCCGCCGGGCAGGTGTTCGCCGTCGGCCGCTGCGAGTACGGCAGGTCAGTGCCCATGCTGCTGACAGTTCAGTGCGGCAGGTCAGTGCGCATGCTGCCTGACAGTTCAGTGCGGCCAGCACCACTCGCTCGCGCTCTCCGCCGCCGGGCAGGTGTTCGCCGTCGGCCGCTGCGAGTACGGCAGGTCAGTGCCCATGCTGCTGACAGTTCAGTGCGGCAGGTCAGTGCGCATGCTGCCTGACAGTTCAGTGCGGCCAGCACCACTCGCTCGCGCTCTCCGCCGCCGGGCAGGTGTTCGCCGTCGGCCGCTGCGAGTACGGCAGGTCAGTGCCCATGCTGCTGACAGTTCAGTGCGGCAGGTCAGTGCGCATGCTGCCTGACAGTTCAGTGCGGCCAGCACCACTCGCTCGCGCTCTCCGCCGCCGGGCAGGTGTTCGCCGTCGGCCGCTGCGAGTACGGCAGGTCAGTGCCCATGCTGCTGACAGTTCAGTGCGGCAGGTCAGTGCGCATGCTGCCTGACAGTTCAGTGCGGCCAGCACCACTCGCTCGCGCTCTCCGCCGCCGGGCAGGTGTTCGCCGTCGGCCGCTGCGAGTACGGCAGGTCAGTGCCCATGCTGCTGACAGTTCAGTGCGGCAGGTCAGTGCGCATGCTGCCTGACAGTTCAGTGCGGCCAGCACCACTCGCTCGCGCTCTCCGCCGCCGGGCAGGTGTTCGCCGTCGGCCGCTGCGAGTACGGCAGGTCAGTGCCCATGCTGCTGACAGTTCAGTGCGGCAGGTCAGTGCGCATGCTGCCTGACAGTTCAGTGCGGCCAGCACCACTCGCTCGCGCTCTCCGCCGCCGGGCAGGTGTTCGCCGTCGGCCGCTGCGAGTACGGCAGGTCAGTGCCCATGCTGCTGACAGTTCAGTGCGGCAGGTCAGTGCGCATGCTGCCTGACAGTTCAGTGCGGCCAGCACCACTCGCTCGCGCTCTCCGCCGCCGGGCAGGTGTTCGCCGTCGGCCGCTGCGAGTACGGCAGGTCAGTGCCCATGCTACTGACAGTTCAGTGCGGCAGGTCAGTGCGCATGCTGCCTGACAGTTCAGTGCGGCCAGCACCACTCGCTCGCGCTCTCCGCCGCCGGGCAGGTGTTCGCCGTCGGCCGCTGCGAGTACGGCAGGTCAGTGCCCATGCTGCTGACAGTTCAGTGCGGCAGGTCAGTGCGCATGCTGCCTGACAGTTCAGTGCGGCCAGCACCACTCGCTCGCGCTCTCCGCCGCCGGGCAGGTGTTCGCCGTCGGCCGCTGCGAGTACGGCAGGTCAGTGCCCATGCTGCTGACAGTTCAGTGCGGCAGGTCAGTGCGCATGCTGCCTGACAGTTCAGTGCGGCCAGCACCACTCGCTCGCGCTCTCCGCCGCCGGGCAGGTGTTCGCCGTCGGCCGCTGCGAGTACGGCAGGTCAGTGCCCATGCTGCTGACAGTTCAGTGCGGCAGGTCAGTGCGCATGCTGCCTGACAGTTCAGTGCGGCCAGCACCACTCGCTCGCGCTCTCCGCCGCCGGGCAGGTGTTCGCCGTCGGCCGCTGCGAGTACGGCAGGTCAGTGCCCATGCTGCTGACAGTTCAGTGCGGCAGGTCAGTGCGCATGCTGCCTGACAGTTCAGTGCGGCCAGCACCACTCGCTCGCGCTCTCCGCCGCCGGGCAGGTGTTCGCCGTCGGCCGCTGCGAGTACGGCAGGTCAGTGCCCATGCTGCTGACAGTTCAGTGCGGCAGGTCAGTGCGCATGCTGCCTGACAGTTCAGTGCGGCCAGCACCACTCGCTCGCGCTCTCCGCCGCCGGGCAGGTGTTCGCCGTCGGCCGCTGCGAGTACAGCAGGTCAGTGCCCATGCTGCTGACAGTTCAGTGCGGCAGGTCAGTGCGCATGCTGCCTGACAGTTCAGTGCGGCCAGCACCACTCGCTCGCGCTCTCCGCCGCCGGGCAGGTGTTCGCCGTCGGCCGCTGCGAGTACGGCAGGTCAGTGCCCATGCTGCTGACAGTTCAGTGCGGCAGGTCAGTGCGCATGCTGCCTGACAGTTCAGTGCGGCCAGCACCACTCGCTCGCGCTCTCCGCCGCCGGGCAGGTGTTCGCCGTCGGCCGCTGCGAGTACGGCAGGTCAGTGCCCATGCTGCTGACAGTTCAGTGCGGCAGGTCAGTGCGCATGCTGCCTGACAGTTCAGTGCGGCCAGCACCACTCGCTCGCGCTCTCCGCCGCCGGGCAGGTGTTCGCCGTCGGCCGCTGCGAGTACGGCAGGTCAGTGCCCATGCTGCTGACAGTTCAGTGCGGCAGGTCAGTGCGCATGCTGCCTGACAGTTCAGTGCGGCCAGCACCACTCGCTCGCGCTCTCCGCCGCCGGGCAGGTGTTCGCCGTCGGCCGCTGCGAGTACGGCAGGTCAGTGCCCATGCTGCTGACAGTTCAGTGCGGCAGGTCAGTGCGCATGCTGCCTGACAGTTCAGTGCGGCCAGCACCACTCGCTCGCGCTCTCCGCCGCCGGGCAGGTGTTCGCCGTCGGCCGCTGCGAGTACGGCAGGTCAGTGCCCATGCTGCTGACAGTTCAGTGCGGCAGGTCAGTGCGCATGCTGCCTGACAGTTCAGTGCGGCCAGCACCACTCGCTCGCGCTCTCCGCCGCCGGGCAGGTGTTCGCCGTCGGCCGCTGCGAGTACGGCAGGTCAGTGCCCATGCTGCTGACAGTTCAGTGCGGCAGGTCAGTGCGCATGCTGCCTGACAGTTCAGTGCGGCCAGCACCACTCGCTCGCGCTCTCCGCCGCCGGGCAGGTGTTCGCCGTCGGCCGCTGCGAGTACGGCAGGTCAGTGCCCATGCTGCTGACAGTTCAGTGCGGCAGGTCAGTGCGCATGCTGCCTGACAGTTCAGTGCGGCCAGCACCACTCGCTCGCGCTCTCCGCCGCCGGGCAGGTGTTCGCCGTCGGCCGCTGCGAGTACGGCAGGTCAGTGCCCATGCTGCTGACAGTTCAGTGCGGCAGGTCAGTGCGCATGCTGCCTGACAGTTCAGTGCGGCCAGCACCACTCGCTCGCGCTCTCCGCCGCCGGGCAGGTGTTCGCCGTCGGCCGCTGCGAGTACGGCAGGTCAGTGCCCATGCTACTGACAGTTCAGTGCGGCAGGTCAGTGCGCATGCTGCCTGACAGTTCAGTGCGGCCAGCACCACTCGCTCGCGCTCTCCGCCGCCGGGCAGGTGTTCGCCGTCGGCCGCTGCGAGTACGGCAGGTCAGTGCCCATGCTGCTGACAGTTCAGTGCGGCAGGTCAGTGCGCATGCTGCCTGACAGTTCAGTGCGGCCAGCACCACTCGCTCGCGCTCTCCGCCGCCGGGCAGGTGTTCGCCGTCGGCCGCTGCGAGTACGGCAGGTCAGTGCCCATGCTGCTGACAGTTCAGTGCGGCAGGTCAGTGCGCATGCTGCCTGACAGTTCAGTGCGGCCAGCACCACTCGCTCGCGCTCTCCGCCGCCGGGCAGGTGTTCGCCGTCGGCCGCTGCGAGTACGGCAGGTCAGTGCCCATGCTGCTGACAGTTCAGTGCGGCAGGTCAGTGCGCATGCTGCCTGACAGTTCAGTGCGGCCAGCACCACTCGCTCGCGCTCTCCGCCGCCGGGCAGGTGTTCGCCGTCGGCCGCTGCGAGTACGGCAGGTCAGTGCCCATGCTGCTGACAGTTCAGTGCGGCAGGTCAGTGCGCATGCTGCCTGACAGTTCAGTGCGGCCAGCACCACTCGCTCGCGCTCTCCGCCGCCGGGCAGGTGTTCGCCGTCGGCCGCTGCGAGTACGGCAGGTCAGTGCCCATGCTGCTGACAGTTCAGTGCGGCAGGTCAGTGCGCATGCTGCCTGACAGTTCAGTGCGGCCAGCACCACTCGCTCGCGCTCTCCGCCGCCGGGCAGGTGTTCGCCGTCGGCCGCTGCGAGTACGGCAGGTCAGTGCCCATGCTGCTGACAGTTCAGTGCGGCAGGTCAGTGCGCATGCTGCCTGACAGTTCAGTGCGGCCAGCACCACTCGCTCGCGCTCTCCGCCGCCGGGCAGGTGTTCGCCGTCGGCCGCTGCGAGTACGGCAGGTCAGTGCCCATGCTGCTGACAGTTCAGTGCGGCAGGTCAGTGCGCATGCTGCCTGACAGTTCAGTGCGGCCAGCACCACTCGCTCGCGCTCTCCGCCGCCGGGCAGGTGTTCGCCGTCGGCCGCTGCGAGTACGGCAGGTCAGTGCCCATGCTGCTGACAGTTCAGTGCGGCAGGTCAGTGCGCATGCTGCCTGACAGTTCAGTGCGGCCAGCACCACTCGCTCGCGCTCTCCGCCGCCGGGCAGGTGTTCGCCGTCGGCCGCTGCGAGTACGGCAGGTCAGTGCCCATGCTGCTGACAGTTCAGTGCGGCAGGTCAGTGCGCATGCTGCCTGACAGTTCAGTGCGGCCAGCACCACTCGCTCGCGCTCTCCGCCGCCGGGCAGGTGTTCGCCGTCGGCCGCTGCGAGTACGGCAGGTCAGTGCCCATGCTGCTGACAGTTCAGTGCGGCAGGTCAGTGCGCATGCTGCCTGACAGTTCAGTGCGGCCAGCACCACTCGCTCGCGCTCTCCGCCGCCGGGCAGGTGTTCGCCGTCGGCCGCTGCGAGTACGGCAGGTCAGTGCCCATGCTGCTGACAGTTCAGTGCGGCAGGTCAGTGCGCATGCTGCCTGACAGTTCAGTGCGGCCAGCACCACTCGCTCGCGCTCTCCGCCGCCGGGCAGGTGTTCGCCGTCGGCCGCTGCGAGTACGGCAGGTCAGTGCCCATGCTGCTGACAGTTCAGTGCGGCAGGTCAGTGCGCATGCTGCCTGACAGTTCAGTGCGGCCAGCACCACTCGCTCGCGCTCTCCGCCGCCGGGCAGGTGTTCGCCGTCGGCCGCTGCGAGTACGGCAGGTCAGTGCCCATGCTGCTGACAGTTCAGTGCGGCAGGTCAGTGCGCATGCTGCCTGACAGTTCAGTGCGGCCAGCACCACTCGCTCGCGCTCTCCGCCGCCGGGCAGGTGTTCGCCGTCGGCCGCTGCGAGTACGGCAGGTCAGTGCCCATGCTGCTGACAGTTCAGTGCGGCAGGTCAGTGCGCATGCTGCCTGACAGTTCAGTGCGGCCAGCACCACTCGCTCGCGCTCTCCGCCGCCGGGCAGGTGTTCGCCGTCGGCCGCTGCGAGTACGGCAGGTCAGTGCCCATGCTGCTGACAGTTCAGTGCGGCAGGTCAGTGCGCATGCTGCCTGACAGTTCAGTGCGGCCAGCACCACTCGCTCGCGCTCTCCGCCGCCGGGCAGGTGTTCGCCGTCGGCCGCTGCGAGTACGGCAGGTCAGTGCCCATGCTGCTGACAGTTCAGTGCGGCAGGTCAGTGCGCATGCTGCCTGACAGTTCAGTGCGGCCAGCACCACTCGCTCGCGCTCTCCGCCGCCGGGCAGGTGTTCGCCGTCGGCCGCTGCGAGTACGGCAGGTCAGTGCCCATGCTGCTGACAGTTCAGTGCGGCAGGTCAGTGCGCATGCTGCCTGACAGTTCAGTGCGGCCAGCACCACTCGCTCGCGCTCTCCGCCGCCGGGCAGGTGTTCGCCGTCGGCCGCTGCGAGTACGGCAGGTCAGTGCCCATGCTGCTGACAGTTCAGTGCGGCAGGTCAGTGCGCATGCTGCCTGACAGTTCAGTGCGGCCAGCACCACTCGCTCGCGCTCTCCGCCGCCGGGCAGGTGTTCGCCGTCGGCCGCTGCGAGTACGGCAGGTCAGTGCCCATGCTGCTGACAGTTCAGTGCGGCAGGTCAGTGCGCATGCTGCCTGACAGTTCAGTGCGGCCAGCACCACTCGCTCGCGCTCTCCGCCGCCGGGCAGGTGTTCGCCGTCGGCCGCTGCGAGTACGGCAGGTCAGTGCCCATGCTGCTGACAGTTCAGTGCGGCAGGTCAGTGCGCATGCTGCCTGACAGTTCAGTGCGGCCAGCACCACTCGCTCGCGCTCTCCGCCGCCGGGCAGGTGTTCGCCGTCGGCCGCTGCGAGTACGGCAGGTCAGTGCCCATGCTGCTGACAGTTCAGTGCGGCAGGTCAGTGCGCATGCTGCCTGACAGTTCAGTGCGGCCAGCACCACTCGCTCGCGCTCTCCGCCGCCGGGCAGGTGTTCGCCGTCGGCCGCTGCGAGTACGGCAGGTCAGTGCCCATGCTGCTGACAGTTCAGTGCGGCAGGTCAGTGCGCATGCTGCCTGACAGTTCAGTGCGGCCAGCACCACTCGCTCGCGCTCTCCGCCGCCGGGCAGGTGTTCGCCGTCGGCCGCTGCGAGTACGGCAGGTCAGTGCCCATGCTGCTGACAGTTCAGTGCGGCAGGTCAGTGCGCATGCTGCCTGACAGTTCAGTGCGGCCAGCACCACTCGCTCGCGCTCTCCGCCGCCGGGCAGGTGTTCGCCGTCGGCCGCTGCGAGTACGGCAGGTCAGTGCCCATGCTGCTGACAGTTCAGTGCGGCAGGTCAGTGCGCATGCTGCCTGACAGTTCAGTGCGGCCAGCACCACTCGCTCGCGCTCTCCGCCGCCGGGCAGGTGTTCGCCGTCGGCCGCTGCGAGTACGGCAGGTCAGTGCCCATGCTGCCTGACAGTTCAGTGCGGCAGGTCAGTGCGCATGCTGCCTGACAGTTCAGTGCGGCCAGCACCACTCGCTCGCGCTCTCCGCCGCCGGGCAGGTGTTCGCGGGACGTGCCGGGTCTCCCTCGCCCCGGGACGTGCCGGGTCTCCATGCGATGAAATATCGTCATAATGTGCGTCAAAAGAGTTTTCGAAGTGTCAAGTTTCGGGCGAAACGATTCGAGAGAACTGTGAAGGAATTTCATACAAAATTGAAGGCTACTACTAGGCCGGGAAGTATTCTTTTTTTATGGCGTCTGTGTTAATGAACGGGCTAAACAGCTGAATTATAGTGGTATTTTGAGTGGTGTATTTTTTTAATTAATTGCATATGTTTGCGAAAAGCACTAAGTATACATGCCTTAGCCATGAAAAGGGCTTACCGGCTTCATATCACTATCCGTCTATCAGCCGAAGCCCATGTGCATAAATGTTTTGACACTAGACTGACAGTAGGCGTCAAATAATTCGTGCACGAACACCCCAGGGTATGATGATGAGTCCGTATCCACCAGGGAACCTTCTAAATTTGTATTGAAGATCAGTTTTCTAAAAAAAATACTTCCCCCCTTACCGTATTACCTTCAATTTTGTATGAAATTGCTCTACAGTTCTCTCGAGTTCCCTCGCCCGGAACGTGATACTTCGAAGCCTGTGATACCGCACTTTATGACATTTCATTGGATATTTGAGAAAAGCTTTATTTATTTATGATATTGTTCCACAGATTAGGGCTGGGCGACAGAGAAGGTGACGCGGAGACGCTGGAGCCCGTGCCTGCGCTGAGCGGTAAGAAGTGCGTCAGCATCGCCGCCGGCACTTGCAACAGTTTTGCCGTCACGGATACCGGTATGTCGAGTCGAACATTAACCTATCTATACTGTTGATGAGCAATGGACTGTATGATGTTATTATTGGCGAGAATTATAGAAACACTGTAGTTAAGATATAACAAATTTAATTACTTAAAAGGATAGCAAAACAACTAGGTATTTACAAGGCAAACTGACACACACACTGAACTGACAAGCAAATATCAGTTATAATAATTTAAAAACTGACATGTAAAATATACATAAAAAGAGGTGGCATCTCAGCCAGTCGCCAACATATACTATTATAAAATTCGAACATTGTATTGTAAAATTGGTTTTAATCTGAAGAGGGGTCTCTTCATAATTTTTAAGTTGTATGTGAAATCGTAGTAGTTTGAAAACGGTCTGCTAGGGGTGGTTTTAAAAGCATATACATGAAAATATATCGGGTTTTGCATACTCAATAGGCCGAGTACAAATCTTCGAATACCATTAATTTTTTTATTTTATTTTTCGATAATTCGTTTTTTTTTTTTTTACCCATGATTTATTTGACAGTTCGCAATACTGTTGACTGAAGGTCATCTGCCTTCAAAATCCAATAAAAACAAAGTCTATGGTCGGCTCTTGTCCATGTCAAAAGTTCAATGGTTTGACGTTGTCAAGTGCCGACCATAAACATTTTTAAACCATAGACATAATGTTGAAATAACAAAAATAATATCCAATTTAAAAAAATGTCTATGGTCGGCACTTGTCAATGTCAAACCATTGAAATTTTGACATTGACAAGTGCCAGCCATCGATTTGTTTTTCTTTTTTATTGGGTTTCGTAGGCAAAGGTCCCTTCTGCTAACGTTATTGTTGACTATCAAATTGTCAATTTAAAAAAATATTTTGGAAAAACCATGGTAAAAAAAAAATAAAGACTTGCAGTTTGTAGATAATTACAGCAAAGACTATCTAAAAAAAATATTCAGAACTCAATATTCTATTGTTTTGCGTTGAGTTATATTCTTATTTCGAAATGCAATTTGATGATAGATAAATTGCCTACATTTTATGATTATGAAATGTTAAAAACGATGTCTTAGTATGCAGTTTTTAATAAAGAAACTTGTTCGTGACGTCATGAAAATCAGTAGTTAAGACACGTCTTTTATTTAGTTTTTGTCCAATAAGAAAT
The DNA here is from genome assembly GCA_905147355.2 of Apotomis turbidana. Lineage (NCBI taxonomy): Eukaryota > Metazoa > Arthropoda > Insecta > Lepidoptera > Tortricidae > Apotomis > Apotomis turbidana. The sequence continues at coordinate 3,528,102 of LR990302.1, forward strand.
TCTATAATCCTCAAAAGTTAATGGTTGTTTATTTGGTTCCGTGTGTATTTATATATGATTTAAGTCATTTCAATGATACTATTTATTTTCACTATAGCGAAATATTGCTGATATGATGATGGATAGTCAAATATCGTATTTTCATTTATCTCTGGAACGATGAAATGTTTCGTTTTCGGCGACGCGGTTGGCGCAGGGGTAAAGCGGCTGCCTACTGAGCCGGCGGTCTCGGGTTCGAATCCCGACTAGGGCAAATATTTGTGTGATGAATTCGAATATTAAAGGAGTTCTTACGGATACACTTCGATCCGGTGGGATCTTCTGTGGAGTCTATGTATTTAAGTCTACCGTTCTCGGTATGTGATGTAGTATCGAAGCCGAGGACGACAACCACTTCCAGGTTCGGACTTAAAGGGACAGGGCCTGTAGACATTCGGGGCCCCCTCCTCTATCTCAAAATGAAATGAAATGAAATAATTTATTCAGTAAGTAGGCCCCAAGGGCACTGTTACAAGTCAGATTGTGAATCTGCCGGCATTTCGCAAGAGGAGACCGCTGCTGCAAATGCTTTTAAGTGATAAATGAGGAGAATATAAGTGTGGCGCGGGGCCTAGCCCGGCGCGCCGGCTGCGCGATGCTCTCCTGCCATCAGCATCTGACTGTGATTTGTCTGTAGAGGTGGCCAGTTGTATGCCGGAAATGTCTGGGTTTCTGCGAGATGATGGATAATAGAGGCTTTTAAATATGTGTGCGTAGATATTTTTATCATATTAATTGTGCCCTGTAAACTTAATGGTAAATAAATGTTGCAGGCGAGGTGTTGGCGTGGGGCATGGGCAGCGAGGGCCAGCTGGGCACGGGCGCGGCGGCGGACGCGGCGCAGCCCACGCCCGCCGTCACCGCCGCGCTGCGCCCGCGCCTGCCCAGCAAGGTGGCCGCCGGCGCGCAGCACACCGCCCTGCTCGCGGTCAGTACACACTACACACGCTCACCTCACCTCACCCCACACGATAGTATCTAACACGCGCTGCGCCCGCGCCTGCCCAGCAAGGTGGCCGCCGGCGCGCAGCACACCGCCCTGCTCGCGGTCAGTACACACTACACACGCTCACCTCACCTCACCCCACACGATAGTATCTAACACGCGCTGCGCCCGCGCCTGCCCAGCAAGGTGGCCGCCGGCGCGCAGCACACCGCCCTGCTCGCGGTCAGTACACACTACACACGCTCACCTCACCTCACCCCACACGATAGTATCTAACACGCGCTGCGCCCGCGCCTGCCCAGCAAGGTGGCCGCCGGCGCGCAGCACACCGCCCTGCTCGCGGTCAGTACACACTACACACGCTCACCTCACCTCACCCCACACGATAGTATCTAACACGCGCTGCGCCCGCGCCTGCCCAGCAAGGTGGCCGCCGGCGCGCAGCACACCGCCCTGCTCGCGGTCAGTACACACTACACACGCTCACCTCACCTCACCCCACACGATAGTATCTAACACGCGCTGCGCCCGCGCCTGCCCAGCAAGGTGGCCGCCGGCGCGCAGCACACCGCCCTGCTCGCGGTCAGTACACACTACACACGCTCACCTCACCTCACCCCACACGATAGTATCTAACACGCGCTGCGCCCGCGCCTGCCCAGCAAGGTGGCCGCCGGCGCGCAGCACACCGCCCTGCTCGCGGTCAGTACACACTACACACGCTCACCTCACCTCACCCCACACGATAGTATCTAACACGCGCTGCGCCCGCGCCTGCCCAGCAAGGTGGCCGCCGGCGCGCAGCACACCGCCCTGCTCGCGGTCAGTACACACTACACACGCTCACCTCACCTCACCCCACACGATAGTATCTAACACGCGCTGCGCCCGCGCCTGCCCAGCAAGGTGGCCGCCGGCGCGCAGCACACCGCCCTGCTCGCGGTCAGTACACACTACACACGCTCACCTCACCTCACCCCACACGATAGTATCTAACACGCGCTGCGCCCGCGCCTGCCCAGCAAGGTGGCCGCCGGCGCGCAGCACACCGCCCTGCTCGCGGTCAGTACACACTACACACGCTCACCTCACCTCACCCCACACGATAGTATCTAACACGCGCTGCGCCCGCGCCTGCCCAGCAAGGTGGCCGCCGGCGCGCAGCACACCGCCCTGCTCGCGGTCAGTACACACTACACACGCTCACCTCACCTCACCCCACACGATAGTATCTAACACGCGCTGCGCCCGCGCCTGCCCAGCAAGGTGGCCGCCGGCGCGCAGCACACCGCCCTGCTCGCGGTCAGTACACACTACACACGCTCACCTCACCTCACCCCACACGATAGTATCTAACACGCGCTGCGCCCGCGCCTGCCCAGCAAGGTGGCCGCCGGCGCGCAGCACACCGCCCTGCTCGCGGTCAGTACACACTACACACGCTCACCTCACCTCACCCCACACGATAGTATCTAACACGCGCTGCGCCCGCGCCTGCCCAGCAAGGTGGCCGCCGGCGCGCAGCACACCGCCCTGCTCGCGGTCAGTACACACTACACACGCTCACCTCACCTCACCCCACACGATAGTATCTAACACGCGCTGCGCCCGCGCCTGCCCAGCAAGGTGGCCGCCGGCGCGCAGCACACCGCCCTGCTCGCGGTCAGTACACACTACACACGCTCACCTCACCTCACCCCACACGATAGTATCTAACACGCGCTGCGCCCGCGCCTGCCCAGCAAGGTGGCCGCCGGCGCGCAGCACACCGCCCTGCTCGCGGTCAGTACACACTACACACGCTCACCTCACCTCACCCCACACGATAGTATCTAACACGCGCTGCGCCCGCGCCTGCCCAGCAAGGTGGCCGCCGGCGCGCAGCACACCGCCCTGCTCGCGGTCAGTACACACTACACACGCTCACCTCACCTCACCCCACACGATAGTATCTAACACGCGCTGCGCCCGCGCCTGCCCAGCAAGGTGGCCGCCGGCGCGCAGCACACCGCCCTGCTCGCGGTCAGTACACACTACACACGCTCACCTCACCTCACCCCACACGATAGTATCTAACACGCGCTGCGCCCGCGCCTGCCCAGCAAGGTGGCCGCCGGCGCGCAGCACACCGCCCTGCTCGCGGTCAGTACACACTACACACGCTCACCTCACCTCACCCCACACGATAGTATCTAACACGCGCTGCGCCCGCGCCTGCCCAGCAAGGTGGCCGCCGGCGCGCAGCACACCGCCCTGCTCGCGGTCAGTACACACTACACACGCTCACCTCACCTCACCCCACACGATAGTATCTAACACGCGCTGCGCCCGCGCCTGCCCAGCAAGGTGGCCGCCGGCGCGCAGCACACCGCCCTGCTCGCGGTCAGTACACACTACACACGCTCACCTCACCTCACCCCACACGATAGTATCTAACACGCGCTGCGCCCGCGCCTGCCCAGCAAGGTGGCCGCCGGCGCGCAGCACACCGCCCTGCTCGCGGTCAGTACACACTACACACGCTCACCTCACCTCACCCCACACGATAGTATCTAACACGCGCTGCGCCCGCGCCTGCCCAGCAAGGTGGCCGCCGGCGCGCAGCACACCGCCCTGCTCGCGGTCAGTACACACTACACACGCTCACCTCACCTCACCCCACACGATAGTATCTAACACGCGCTGCGCCCGCGCCTGCCCAGCAAGGTGGCCGCCGGCGCGCAGCACACCGCCCTGCTCGCGGTCAGTACACACTACACACGCTCACCTCACCTCACCCCACACGATAGTATCTAACACGCGCTGCGCCCGCGCCTGCCCAGCAAGGTGGCCGCCGGCGCGCAGCACACCGCCCTGCTCGCGGTCAGTACACACTACACACGCTCACCTCACCTCACCCCACACGATAGTATCTAACACGCGCTGCGCCCGCGCCTGCCCAGCAAGGTGGCCGCCGGCGCGCAGCACACCGCCCTGCTCGCGGTCAGTACACACTACACACGCTCACCTCACCTCACCCCACACGATAGTATCTAACACGCGCTGCGCCCGCGCCTGCCCAGCAAGGTGGCCGCCGGCGCGCAGCACACCGCCCTGCTCGCGGTCAGTACACACTACACACGCTCACCTCACCTCACCCCACACGATAGTATCTAACACGCGCTGCGCCCGCGCCTGCCCAGCAAGGTGGCCGCCGGCGCGCAGCACACCGCCCTGCTCGCGGTCAGTACACACTACACACGCTCACCTCACCTCACCCCACACGATAGTATCTAACACGCGCTGCGCCCGCGCCTGCCCAGCAAGGTGGCCGCCGGCGCGCAGCACACCGCCCTGCTCGCGGTCAGTACACACTACACACGCTCACCTCACCTCACCCCACACGATAGTATCTAACACGCGCTGCGCCCGCGCCTGCCCAGCAAGGTGGCCGCCGGCGCGCAGCACACCGCCCTGCTCGCGGTCAGTACACACTACACACGCTCACCTCACCTCACCCCACACGATAGTATCTAACACGCGCTGCGCCCGCGCCTGCCCAGCAAGGTGGCCGCCGGCGCGCAGCACACCGCCCTGCTCGCGGTCAGTACACACTACACACGCTCACCTCACCTCACCCCACACGATAGTATCTAACACGCGCTGCGCCCGCGCCTGCCCAGCAAGGTGGCCGCCGGCGCGCAGCACACCGCCCTGCTCGCGGTCAGTACACACTACACACGCTCACCTCACCTCACCCCACACGATAGTATCTAACACGCGCTGCGCCCGCGCCTGCCCAGCAAGGTGGCCGCCGGCGCGCAGCACACCGCCCTGCTCGCGGTCAGTACACACTACACACGCTCACCTCACCTCACCCCACACGATAGTATCTAACACGCGCTGCGCCCGCGCCTGCCCAGCAAGGTGGCCGCCGGCGCGCAGCACACCGCCCTGCTCGCGGTCAGTACACACTACACACGCTCACCTCACCTCACCCCACACGATAGTATCTAACACGCGCTGCGCCCGCGCCTGCCCAGCAAGGTGGCCGCCGGCGCGCAGCACACCGCCCTGCTCGCGGTCAGTACACACTACACACGCTCACCTCACCTCACCCCACACGATAGTATCTAACACGCGCTGCGCCCGCGCCTGCCCAGCAAGGTGGCCGCCGGCGCGCAGCACACCGCCCTGCTCGCGGTCAGTACACACTACACACGCTCACCTCACCTCACCCCACACGATAGTATCTAACACGCGCTGCGCCCGCGCCTGCCCAGCAAGGTGGCCGCCGGCGCGCAGCACACCGCCCTGCTCGCGGTCAGTACACACTACACACGCTCACCTCACCTCACCCCACACGATAGTATCTAACACGCGCTGCGCCCGCGCCTGCCCAGCAAGGTGGCCGCCGGCGCGCAGCACACCGCCCTGCTCGCGGTCAGTACACACTACACACGCTCACCTCACCTCACCCCACACGATAGTATCTAACACGCGCTGCGCCCGCGCCTGCCCAGCAAGGTGGCCGCCGGCGCGCAGCACACCGCCCTGCTCGCGGTCAGTACACACTACACACGCTCACCTCACCTCACCCCACACGATAGTATCTAACACGCGCTGCGCCCGCGCCTGCCCAGCAAGGTGGCCGCCGGCGCGCAGCACACCGCCCTGCTCGCGGTCAGTACACACTACACACGCTCACCTCACCTCACCCCACACGATAGTATCTAACACGCGCTGCGCCCGCGCCTGCCCAGCAAGGTGGCCGCCGGCGCGCAGCACACCGCCCTGCTCGCGGTCAGTACACACTACACACGCTCACCTCACCTCACCCCACACGATAGTATCTAACACGCGCTGCGCCCGCGCCTGCCCAGCAAGGTGGCCGCCGGCGCGCAGCACACCGCCCTGCTCGCGGTCAGTACACACTACACACGCTCACCTCACCTCACCCCACACGATAGTATCTAACACGCGCTGCGCCCGCGCCTGCCCAGCAAGGTGGCCGCCGGCGCGCAGCACACCGCCCTGCTCGCGGTCAGTACACACTACACACGCTCACCTCACCTCACCCCACACGATAGTATCTAACACGCGCTGCGCCCGCGCCTGCCCAGCAAGGTGGCCGCCGGCGCGCAGCACACCGCCCTGCTCGCGGTCAGTACACACTACACACGCTCACCTCACCTCACCCCACACGATAGTATCTAACACGCGCTGCGCCCGCGCCTGCCCAGCAAGGTGGCCGCCGGCGCGCAGCACACCGCCCTGCTCGCGGTCAGTACACACTACACACGCTCACCTCACCTCACCCCACACGATAGTATCTAACACGCGCTGCGCCCGCGCCTGCCCAGCAAGGTGGCCGCCGGCGCGCAGCACACCGCCCTGCTCGCGGTCAGTACACACTACACACGCTCACCTCACCTCACCCCACACGATAGTATCTAACACGCGCTGCGCCCGCGCCTGCCCAGCAAGGTGGCCGCCGGCGCGCAGCACACCGCCCTGCTCGCGGTCAGTACACACTACACACGCTCACCTCACCTCACCCCACACGATAGTATCTAACACGCGCTGCGCCCGCGCCTGCCCAGCAAGGTGGCCGCCGGCGCGCAGCACACCGCCCTGCTCGCGGTCAGTACACACTACACACGCTCACCTCACCTCACCCCACACGATAGTATCTAACACGCGCTGCGCCCGCGCCTGCCCAGCAAGGTGGCCGCCGGCGCGCAGCACACCGCCCTGCTCGCGGTCAGTACACACTACACACGCTCACCTCACCTCACCCCACACGATAGTATCTAACACGCGCTGCGCCCGCGCCTGCCCAGCAAGGTGGCCGCCGGCGCGCAGCACACCGCCCTGCTCGCGGTCAGTACACACTACACACGCTCACCTCACCTCACCCCACACGATAGTATCTAACACGCGCTGCGCCCGCGCCTGCCCAGCAAGGTGGCCGCCGGCGCGCAGCACACCGCCCTGCTCGCGGTCAGTACACACTACACACGCTCACCTCACCTCACCCCACACGATAGTATCTAACACGCGCTGCGCCCGCGCCTGCCCAGCAAGGTGGCCGCCGGCGCGCAGCACACCGCCCTGCTCGCGGTCAGTACACACTACACACGCTCACCTCACCTCACCCCACACGATAGTATCTAACACGCGCTGCGCCCGCGCCTGCCCAGCAAGGTGGCCGCCGGCGCGCAGCACACCGCCCTGCTCGCGGTCAGTACACACTACACACGCTCACCTCACCTCACCCCACACGATAGTATCTAACACGCGCTGCGCCCGCGCCTGCCCAGCAAGGTGGCCGCCGGCGCGCAGCACACCGCCCTGCTCGCGGTCAGTACACACTACACACGCTCACCTCACCTCACCCCACACGATAGTATCTAACACGCGCTGCGCCCGCGCCTGCCCAGCAAGGTGGCCGCCGGCGCGCAGCACACCGCCCTGCTCGCGGTCAGTACACACTACACACGCTCACCTCACCTCACCCCACACGATAGTATCTAACACGCGCTGCGCCCGCGCCTGCCCAGCAAGGTGGCCGCCGGCGCGCAGCACACCGCCCTGCTCGCGGTCAGTACACACTACACACGCTCACCTCACCTCACCCCACACGATAGTATCTAACACGCGCTGCGCCCGCGCCTGCCCAGCAAGGTGGCCGCCGGCGCGCAGCACACCGCCCTGCTCGCGGTCAGTACACACTACACACGCTCACCTCACCTCACCCCACACGATAGTATCTAACACGCGCTGCGCCCGCGCCTGCCCAGCAAGGTGGCCGCCGGCGCGCAGCACACCGCCCTGCTCGCGGTCAGTACACACTACACACGCTCACCTCACCTCACCCCACACGATAGTATCTAACACGCGCTGCGCCCGCGCCTGCCCAGCAAGGTGGCCGCCGGCGCGCAGCACACCGCCCTGCTCGCGGTCAGTACACACTACACACGCTCACCTCACCTCACCCCACACGATAGTATCTAACACGCGCTGCGCCCGCGCCTGCCCAGCAAGGTGGCCGCCGGCGCGCAGCACACCGCCCTGCTCGCGGTCAGTACACACTACACACGCTCACCTCACCTCACCCCACACGATAGTATCTAACACGCGCTGCGCCCGCGCCTGCCCAGCAAGGTGGCCGCCGGCGCGCAGCACACCGCCCTGCTCGCGGTCAGTACACACTACACACGCTCACCTCACCTCACCCCACACGATAGTATCTAACACGCGCTGCGCCCGCGCCTGCCCAGCAAGGTGGCCGCCGGCGCGCAGCACACCGCCCTGCTCGCGGTCAGTACACACTACACACGCTCACCTCACCTCACCCCACACGATAGTATCTAACACGCGCTGCGCCCGCGCCTGCCCAGCAAGGTGGCCGCCGGCGCGCAGCACACCGCCCTGCTCGCGGTCAGTACACACTACACACGCTCACCTCACCTCACCCCACACGATAGTATCTAACACGCGCTGCGCCCGCGCCTGCCCAGCAAGGTGGCCGCCGGCGCGCAGCACACCGCCCTGCTCGCGGTCAGTACACACTACACACGCTCACCTCACCTCACCCCACACGATAGTATCTAACACGCGCTGCGCCCGCGCCTGCCCAGCAAGGTGGCCGCCGGCGCGCAGCACACCGCCCTGCTCGCGGTCAGTACACACTACACACGCTCACCTCACCTCACCCCACACGATAGTATCTAACACGCGCTGCGCCCGCGCCTGCCCAGCAAGGTGGCCGCCGGCGCGCAGCACACCGCCCTGCTCGCGGTCAGTACACACTACACACGCTCACCTCCCCTCACCCCACACGATAGTATCTAACACGCGCTGCGCCCGCGCCTGCCCAGCAAGGTGGCCGCCGGCGCGCAGCACACCGCCCTGCTCGCGGTCAGTACACACTACACACGCTCACCTCCCCTCACCCCACACGATAGTATCTAACACGCGCTGCGCCCGCGCCTGCCCAGCAAGGTGGCCGCCGGCGCGCAGCACACCGCCCTGCTCGCGGTCAGTACACACTACACACGCTCACCTCACCTCACCCCACACGATAGTATCTAACACGCGCTGCGCCCGCGCCTGCCCAGCAAGGTGGCCGCCGGCGCGCAGCACACCGCCCTGCTCGCGGTCAGTACACACTACACACGCTCACCTCACCTCACCCCACACGATAGTATCTAACACGCGCTGCGCCCGCGCCTGCCCAGCAAGGTGGCCGCCGGCGCGCAGCACACCGCCCTGCTCGCGGTCAGTACACACTACACACGCTCACCTCACCTCACCCCACACGATAGTATCTAACACGCGCTGCGCCCGCGCCTGCCCAGCAAGGTGGCCGCCGGCGCGCAGCACACCGCCCTGCTCGCGGTCAGTACACACTACACACGCTCACCTCACCTCACCCCACACGATAGTATCTAACACGCGCTGCGCCCGCGCCTGCCCAGCAAGGTGGCCGCCGGCGCGCAGCACACCGCCCTGCTCGCGGTCAGTACACACTACACACGCTCACCTCACCTCACCCCACACGATAGTATCTAACACGCGCTGCGCCCGCGCCTGCCCAGCAAGGTGGCCGCCGGCGCGCAGCACACCGCCCTGCTCGCGGTCAGTACACACTACACACGCTCACCTCACCTCACCCCACACGATAGTATCTAACACGCGCTGCGCCCGCGCCTGCCCAGCAAGGTGGCCGCCGGCGCGCAGCACACCGCCCTGCTCGCGGTCAGTACACACTACACACGCTCACCTCACCTCACCCCACACGATAGTATCTAACACGCGCTGCGCCCGCGCCTGCCCAGCAAGGTGGCCGCCGGCGCGCAGCACACCGCCCTGCTCGCGGTCAGTACACACTACACACGCTCACCTCACCTCACCCCACACGATAGTATCTAACACGCGCTGCGCCCGCGCCTGCCCAGCAAGGTGGCCGCCGGCGCGCAGCACACCGCCCTGCTCGCGGTCAGTACACACTACACACGCTCACCTCACCTCACCCCACACGATAGTATCTAACACGCGCTGCGCCCGCGCCTGCCCAGCAAGGTGGCCGCCGGCGCGCAGCACACCGCCCTGCTCGCGGTCAGTACACACTACACACGCTCACCTCACCTCACCCCACACGATAGTATCTAACACGCGCTGCGCCCGCGCCTGCCCAGCAAGGTGGCCGCCGGCGCGCAGCACACCGCCCTGCTCGCGGTCAGTACACACTACACACGCTCACCTCACCTCACCCCACACGATAGTATCTAACACGCGCTGCGCCCGCGCCTGCCCAGCAAGGTGGCCGCCGGCGCGCAGCACACCGCCCTGCTCGCGGTCAGTACACACTACACACGCTCACCTCACCTCACCCCACACGATAGTATCTAACACGCGCTGCGCCCGCGCCTGCCCAGCAAGGTGGCCGCCGGCGCGCAGCACACCGCCCTGCTCGCGGTCAGTACACACTACACACGCTCACCTCACCTCACCCCACACGATAGTATCTAACACGCGCTGCGCCCGCGCCTGCCCAGCAAGGTGGCCGCCGGCGCGCAGCACACCGCCCTGCTCGCGGTCAGTACACACTACACACGCTCACCTCACCTCACCCCACACGATAGTATCTAACACGCGCTGCGCCCGCGCCTGCCCAGCAAGGTGGCCGCCGGCGCGCAGCACACCGCCCTGCTCGCGGTCAGTACACACTACACACGCTCACCTCACCTCACCCCACACGATAGTATCTAACACGCGCTGCGCCCGCGCCTGCCCAGCAAGGTGGCCGCCGGCGCGCAGCACACCGCCCTGCTCGCGGTCAGTACACACTACACACGCTCACCTCACCTCACCCCACACGATAGTATCTAACACGCGCTGCGCCCGCGCCTGCCCAGCAAGGTGGCCGCCGGCGCGCAGCACACCGCCCTGCTCGCGGTCAGTACACACTACACACGCTCACCTCACCTCACCCCACACGATAGTATCTAACACGCGCTGCGCCCGCGCCTGCCCAGCAAGGTGGCCGCCGGCGCGCAGCACACCGCCCTGCTCGCGGTCAGTACACACTACACACGCTCACCTCACCTCACCCCACACGATAGTATCTAACACGCGCTGCGCCCGCGCCTGCCCAGCAAGGTGGCCGCCGGCGCGCAGCACACCGCCCTGCTCGCGGTCAGTACACACTACACACGCTCACCTCACCTCACCCCACACGATAGTATCTAACACGCGCTGCGCCCGCGCCTGCCCAGCAAGGTGGCCGCCGGCGCGCAGCACACCGCCCTGCTCGCGGTCAGTACACACTACACACGCTCACCTCCCCTCACCCCACACGATAGTATCTAACACGCGCTGCGCCCGCGCCTGCCCAGCAAGGTGGCCGCCGGCGCGCAGCACACCCGCCCTGCTCGCGGTCAGTACACACTACACACGCTCACCTCACCTCACCCCACACGATAGTATCTAACACGCGCTGCGCCCGCGCCTGCCCAGCAAGGTGGCCGCCGGCGCGCAGCACACCGCCCCTGCTCGCGGTCAGTACACACTACACACGCTCACCTCACCTCACCCCACACGATAGTATCTAACACGCGCCTGCGCCCGCGCCTGCCCAGCAAGGTGGCCGCCGGCGCGCAGCACACCGCCCTGCTCGCGGTCAGTACACACTACACACGCTCACCTCACCTCACCCCACACGATAGTATCTAACACGCGCTGCGCCCGCGCCTGCCCAGCAAGGTGGCCGCCGGCGCGCAGCACACCGCCCTGCTCGCGGTCAGTACACACTACACACGCTCACCTCACCTCACCCCACACGATAGTATCTAACACGCGCTGCGCCCGCGCCTGCCCAGCAAGGTGGCCGCCGGCGGCGCAGCACACCGCCCTGCTCGCGGTCAGTACACACTACACACGCTCACCTCACCTCACCCCACACGATAGTATCTAACACGCGCTGCGCCCGCGCCTGCCCAGCAAGGTGGCCGCCGGCGCGCAGCACACCGCCCTGCTCGCGGTCAGTACACACTACACACGCTCACCTCACCTCACCCCACACGATAGTATCTAACACGCGCTGCGCCCGCGCCTGCCCAGCAAGGTGGCCGCCGGCGCGCAGCACACCGCCCTGCTCGCGGTCAGTACACACTACACACGCTCACCTCACCTCACCCCACACGATAGTATCTAACACGCGCTGCGCCCGCGCCTGCCCAGCAAGGTGGCCGCCGGCGCGCAGCACCCCCGCCCTGCTCGCGGTCAGTACACACTACACACGCTCACCTCACCTCACCCCACACGATAGTATCTAACACGCGCTGCGCCCGCGCCTGCCCAGCAAGGTGGCCGCCGGCGCGCAGCACACCGCCCTGCTCGCGGTCAGTACACACTACACACGCTCACCTCACCTCACCCCACACGATAGTATCTAACACGCGCTGCGCCCGCGCCTGCCCAGCAAGGTGGCCGCCGGCGCGCAGCACACCGCCCTGCTCGCGGTCAGTACACACTACACACGCTCACCTCACCTCACCCCACACGATAGTATCTAACACGCGCTGCGCCCGCGCCTGCCCAGCAAGGTGGCCGCCGGCGCGCAGCACACCGCCCTGCTCGCGGTCAGTACACACTACACACGCCTCACCTCACCTCACCCCACACGATAGTATCTAACACGCGCTGCGCCCGCGCCTGCCCAGCAAGGTGGCCGCCGGCGCGCAGCACACCGCCCTGCTCGCGGTCAGTACACACTACACACGCTCACCTCACCTCACCCCACACGATAGTATCTAACACGCGCTGCGCCCGCGCCTGCCCAGCAAGGTGCCGCCGGCGCGCAGCACACCGCCCTGCTCGCGGTCAGTACACACTACACACGCTCACCTCACCTCACCCCACACGATAGTATCTAACACGCCGCCGCGCCCGCGCCCGCCCAGCAAGGTGGCCGCCGGCGCGCAGCACACCGCCCTGCTCGCGGTCAGTACACACTACACACGCTCACCTCACCTCACCCCACACGATAGTATCTAACACGCGCTGCGCCCGCGCCTGCCCAGCAAGGTGGCCGCCGGCGCGCAGCACACCGCCCTGCTCGCGGTCAGTACACACTACACACGCTCACCTCACCTCACCCCACACGATAGTATCTAACACGCGCTGCGCCCGCGCCTGCCCAGCAAGGTGGCCGCCGGCGCGCAGCACACCGCCCTGCTCGCGGTCAGTACACACTACACACGCTCACCTCACCTCACCCCACACGATAGTATCTAACACGCGCTGCGCCCGCGCCTGCCCAGCAAGGTGGCCGCCGGCGCGCAGCACACCGCCCTGCTCGCGGTCAGTACACACTACACACGCCTCACCTCACCTCACCCCACACGATAGTATCTAACACGCGCTGCGCCCGCGCCTGCCCAGCAAGGTGGCCGCCGGCGCGCAGCACACCGCCCTGCTCGCGGTCAGTACACACTACACACGCTCACCTCACCTCACCCCACACGATAGTATCTAACACGCGCTGCGCCCGCGCCTGCCCAGCAAGGTGGCCGCCGGCGCGCAGCACACCGCCTGCTCGCGGTCAGTACACACTACACACGCTCACCTCACCTCACCCCACACGATAGTATCTAACACGCGCTGCGCCCGCGCCTGCCCAGCAAGGTGGCCGCCGGCGCGCAGCACACCGCCCTGCTCGCGGTCAGTACACACTACACACGCTCACCTCACCTCACCCCCACACGATAGTATCTAACACGCGCGCTGCGCCCCGCGGCCTGCCCAGCAAGGTGGCCCGCCGGCGCGCAGCACACCGCCCTGCTCGCGGTCAGTACACACTACACACGCTCACCTCACCTCACCCCACACGATAGTATCTAACACGCGCTGCGCCCGCG